>CM017910.1:2934507-3037007 GCA_008369825.1 Triplophysa tibetana | reverse complement strand
GTCTCTATCTATCTCCTTCTGCTAACAGCGTTCACATGTTGCTGAATGCCGGTTCTAATCATGACGCTGTTCTGTCAGTAACCTGCACTCACCTCTGTCCAAACAAATAAGCCCCACTCGTCCGTGTTTCTCCAGCAGCACCTCTTTAATAGCATTACACTATCACAATTGAAATGTCACTCAATTCTGTTCTGGTGCTTCTTTTAACATCCCCGCTTGTGTCTCTTTAACACACTTACATTCTCTCTTACTTTCCACTCGAGTAGTATATGATCCCAGCATCACGCTATTTACTGGATGTCCTTCGTTTTGTTCAGCGTGTTTTTGTGAATTTTTTTCAGCCAGTTGTATTATGGTTACATTTGCCACAATCCTGTTCAAACCCAGCGTCTATGTGTCTGTATTAAACTAGATCATGATGTGATGTCATGGATTGTGTGTGGGGCCCCTGGGTGACTGCGAAGACATTTTTTGTGCGGTGCATCCAGAAATATAGATGACACAAAGAGCCACGTTGGATAGTGTGAATCTACAGCACGACAGCATCTGTGCCAAACTGATATATATCTTGTGAATAATTAATGCGGCTCTGTTAACGTGAGATGCAATTATTGCAGTGGTGTGGTTAGCAGTGTGTACTTGTGTGTGAACTTTTGCAGTACAGTATGTGATTAGTCGAGTGTTATTAATAGGTATGGATTAAACATCACATTTCCTGTTGGAATAGAGACATCTGTTGACGGTAGCGAGCTGCTCTCTGTCACTGGAATGGTGTTTTATGTTTTCTTAATTCTTTATATGTGATGCTGGAATGTGATTAATTTCTATGAAACGACTCTCTCAGTCGTGTCTTGTGCTCTTAAAGGAGCAGTTCACTTTAAATTGAGCCCCCAGTGACATTGAAAGTGCTAATTAATATTGAAAACTTGATGAAATGTCTGTTAGCTCTTAGGATATGGTAGTGCGCTACCAAAAGTTCAGAATTACAGATTTATGTATTTAATAATTGACAGATTTTCCCCGTCCTAAAAAACGAAAATACTTTTTTTAGCGTTGTTGTGATGAGCGTCTTCCTTTGGCGCTTCCGTGTTGAGGTTCTTCGTACAGATGCACGCCTGTGAATGTTTTGCTAAGAATTGTGTATTTCATCATTTCTTTCTCTGTGGTTAGTGAATAATTGTTAATTGTTTAAGGAATCGTTCATGAATCATTAAAGGCTCTGCATCATTAAGAGGAATCAGAAGATGAACTATTAATGAGCTCACGTTCAGAAAAGTCTGTACTTATTCTTCGTACACCCTGTACACTTGTTCTTCGTGGAAAGCCGAAGTACCAAACAACAGCTTCTAGTAAATCTCATTTCACACTTCTGTCTTATTTACCTGACTGCCACATAAAACTGCTAGCCGGAGCGCAATAAATCCTGATTTTGTTGCAGAGGGGTTGAAAAGGCCAAAAGTGGCTTATTTTACTAAGGGCTTAATCTGTTTCTACACGTACAAAAGAGGGAAACTAATAACGCCACTCCCAACCTGAGGTCTCCAGAGTTATTACGGGTGAATGTCTGTGAAAGTGACGGCGAGATGAAGACTGAATAAGCCTTTGGCTCCTCCGCATTTAGAAATGTGTTTGTTTGAGAAAAAGTGACAGTACATATAGTATTAACATGAGTTAGCACAATTGTAGGAATTAACGAACAATAAACAATAAGTTTACAGCATTTATTAATCCCGGTTTCAAAGACACGGCTTAGTTTAAACCAGGATTTTGCCTTAGTTGAATTAAGATATTTATGTCGCTTTTATACAAATTTCTAAGAAGAATACATTACTGTCTCGAGTCAAAACAATGGCACTGATATATTTGAAGATATTTCTGGGTACATTGCCTTCGTGTTTCGGTTAATGTTCATTTCTAGTATCACAGTTTACCATTTGTGCATTCACTCAATCTACCAGCATGCAATGAAACTGTTGTGAAGGACCCCTTTCTAAAATATATCCATCTATAATTTTTTATGTATAAAGAAAAATTTAAACTTTGAAAGATCAATTGTAAATGTGATGTTATAAAGACAATAATAAAATAATTTGCTACATTTGTTAAATGTACTGAACCCTGTATTTGTATTGTATTTTGTATAGCAACTTTTAGAGTCAAAAATTAACTAAACAAGAAACTAAAAAGACACAAATACAAACAAAGCTATGAATGGCGCAAAAAAAGATATAAAAACATATTTTATCTGGGGACCTAATTAATCCTTCTGGAGGCCCCATGGGGGTCCCTGGACCCCGGTTTGAAAATCCCTGGACTAGATAACATAAAATATAATTAAGCAAGTTAAATTTTATATATATATATATATATATGTATTTGTGTGTATTTGTTTGTGTGTATGTAAAACAATGTTATTTTGTAATATGTTTATTGTTACTATACACAAAAATATGTGTCAAAAAAACAAATTTTTTAGTTAAATTAACCCAAAAAATATTTTATATTAGACCCAAAAATGGTTTACAAAACCAATCTAATGCATCAGCTCATGTGTATGTATACAATGTTAATGTACAATGTATTTGTAGATGCTTGGTTTTGATTGGCTGTGGTGCAAAAGCACAGAGCGAGCGAGAAGCCGTCTGCTTGCATGCTGGTAGATTGAGTGAATGCACAAATGGTAAGCTGTGATCCTTATGTGGCTTGTGTTCACGGATTTTGGGAAAATCAATTACTACCAATTCTGCCTGCCGAAATTTGCATCACCTTATTAATATTCATAAACTGATAAGATTTACAACAAGCAGGGTTATGAGACGGCTCCCTCTCTTCTTAATAAAACTCAATAAAGCTGGCTTTCTTGCGATTAGTTTAATTAAAATCACGAGGTCCTGGAGCCGAACACTTAAAGTCAAAATTAAATCTTGGAATAGTTGAACGTCTCTTAACCATATGGAAGAGTGAGAGTTTTCCTGTAAACTGCCAAAGAGGCATTTTTCCTTGTGGGCCTGGTAAATAAACGCTAATTTTTCCTCCTTTAAACGTTGGCAGAATGTGGATTTAAATAAGTAGGTGGGCTAATTTTCTGCAAGCTGCATCTCATGTGGTGCTGGCAGCTTTGGACACGAGCGTGTTTATTGCAATTGAAAGTGTCGCTAACGTGTGTTTTTTTTACACATGTCAGTCTAAAGTGCATGTTTGTTGGCAGATATTGAGATGTCGAGAGTGAATCTCGCATGTCACACCTGCCAACTAGTACGACTTGTTTGCTTCGTTCTACTTCTAGGTGTGTCATGATAGCATATAATGAAAATGTTGTTTTCTCTGTCTCTCTGTACTCTAGAAAGCGCCACGCATCCTCTAAGAGGAAGTGATGTCACGTCACCACCACCGTTTCGAGAGGGACTATCGAGCCCCCTGGGATCGCCGCGAACGACCCACTGGCCTTCACAACGGCACCTGCTCATCCACGGCCCCGCCCGTCGGCAACGGCAACAACCGCCCGGGGCTCCTGCCGCTCCCGGTCATCCCCTCCCTACTGCCCACCCCTGTCACCATCGCCGTGACGATGGCCAGCAACGGCCATGCCACCAAACGTTCTGGGGCTCCGTCGTCCGCCGCTGCGCCCGCTGTGAAGGTAGGAGCCGCAAATGAGAGACGAAAACTGACAGCCAAACCACTTGCATTTCCATTTTACTCGCACCTTCCTTGCTGCCAGATTGCTTCATTTAGTTCTCGCTCTTCTTTTCCACACTAATTTGCTCTTTCATTATGCAAATGAGAAACTCTGAGCAATGGGCCGAATTAAGCCCAAGCCCGTGGTTCTGTCAAGTCTGTTGTGAGCGAGAAATAAAAGGCGTCAGCTTGCTATTTGAGCCGAGATGAATGCCATTTTGGCGAATTAGTTGAAGGAAAGAAAAAACCAAGACTGCTGTTTCCCTCTCCATGCTGTTTAATCAGATTAGTCCGTGTTTCACTTGGATTTCATGCATAAAGACACTTTACTAGCTACTTACCGGGCGAACGTTGCGGCTCATGCACTGATAACGCGTTGATTGACGTGTCCGTTGTTCGTCTTTGCAAAAGCCCACGTCAAAAACAAACTCAGTTTAAAGATATTGTTCACTTGAGGTCACAGGGTAAATTTCTCATTAATAAATAAAGATGTTTACTTTGATATGATTTATTTTTGCATTAGAGTGACGTTGTACTTCATCTTGGAGATGTGAGCGTTCATTTTCAGGGTAATTTCTCTTGGTTACAGGCGCTGCACGGTAGAGTTTGCCAGGTTCTCTTTATGCAATTGAAGGCCATCTTTAGGGACAATCCAGGCTCAGAATCCTGGCATCTCGAAATACAGTTACTGTCATCTCACACAGCAGTCATCTCATTTTTTTGTGAAGCTTTAAAGTTAGTTAAACTACAATTCAGCTTCTCTTTTGACTTATTCCAGCCTGATTTCACAGGAATTTGAAACTATTTTACAAGATGGCTAATTCCTGAATTCATACGATGTTAAGCAAACAAAAACGTAGGATTATAAATTAAAAGCAATACGAAATATTCCCCCTAATCCAGTGGTTCTCAACAGGAGGGCCGGGACCCACAAGGGGTCCTCAGGATTACTAATAATAAAAAATTTGACAAAATGAGCATTGACATGCATTTTAAAACAACTTCAAAACAAGATATTTCGTAATATTTGTCTATTTTTGGAATTGAGTAAACACTATTCCAGTTAATAACAAGCTCTAAAATAATTGAATGGGTAGACATTTTGAGTTTTTGTGAGCGGGAGGGGAGCCTTTAAATATTGTTTAATACAGGGGAGTCCTTGGCGTGAAAAGGTTGAGAACTCCTTCCTAACCCCAGCCCTAAAACTATTGTAACCAGCCCTAAAGCAAATTGAACTAAAACGGACAAATAAGATTGTATTTAATTAGAACTTTGGAATAACCCAAAATATCATAATGATGTTATGAATAAACAATCCAAGATAAGTCAAAACTTATCATCCTACCACATTGTGACGGGGTAAGAGAATACGACAGACACAACTGATAAGGCAGAGCAACCCCGGTGGGGAATTTATTATAAAACATAAAATAATGTCCAAAACTGTGATGCCCGGGATGCTCGTTGTGTGCTGTCATCCGATCCGTGCTCGTGCAGTCTGGTGTCCTGTGTCTCCCTCGCTGCGCTCTCGCACACTCTCTCATGGGGGATTTAGAAAGGACCCAGCGTTAGGCGTCTTATGATGCGGGACCCAGAGTGCTGGGAGCACGCTGCTTTTATGCCCGGCAGCTAATCGGCGTCAGGTGATCTCAATCACCACTAGCTGAAAGGCCGTTTCCCAGGTGACGCTGATCCCAGAACGGCACCTCGTCACACACATAAAAAATATTTATCATCTTCAGTTTAGTCAGGTTAGCCTTTTGCCTAGAATTTGTAGAAAATGTTCTGTTGGCGTTTTATTTATACAAAACAGTACAATAAAATACAATACAAATCCGTACAATATGATACAATAGAATACAATATGATAAAGAACAATACAAAACTGTACGATACAGTGTGGTGCGATACGATACAATACAGTACAAACCGATACGCTACGCTACGTTACGTTACGTTACGGTTTGTTGCGGTGCGGGACAATTCAAAATGATACAATACAAAATTATAGAAAACAATACAATAGAATACAACACGATATAGAACAATACACTTCAATACAAAACTATACGAAACAGTGCGATACGATACAATACAGTACAAACCGATACGCTACGCTACGTTATGTTACGATATGGTGTGGTGCGGTACGGTTCAATACAAAACGATACGATACAATACAATGCAAAATTATACTATACAATACAAAACGATACAATAAAAAATGATACAAAACTTTCAAATTTTTTCGTATATATTATGCGATATTACACAGTATTATTTTATATGGTTGCTTCTTTTAGTTGGTTATTCTTAATCGCATAGAAGGTGGATGAGATACCTCAACATCTTGCTGTTTTTCTCTTTTCTTTAACTACTCCCTGAAAGACACCTCAGTGTGTCTGGGGAAACATCTCTTGCTCTGTCATCTGCAATAAAAGATACAGTGTTGCTTTACCTACAGTCCAGCTTTTAGATATTAGACAGATTAATATAAAAGAATGAAAAGAAGACAAGAAGCCTCACAAAGAAAGTGAGAGCGAGAAATAAGAGAGACTGATCGGTGTGTAATTGGTAAGGGAGCGTAAACCCTTGTGTCAGCACAGTATATGTCTATTTGTGTCACACCTTCTATACACGTTGAACGATGAATAATGAGGGTACTGTGTCTTTAAGAGCAGCCTCTGCCTGAGCTGTCTGTCATGACAAACGATTCGCTTCAAAACGAACAAACGACTCTTAATTGAACTAGAGGTGTGGCAGCTTTATGTACTCGCCTCCCCCTCTAATTAATTTTGTTTGCAGTGCTTTTGTTTATTTATTTATTCCCCGAGCGTGACAATAAATCTAGAGGCGTTGACAGCGTATTTACTCATAAAACCCAGGAGTACTTGAGAAAGTTTATCATGGTCTGTGTATCCAGACTAATTACTCACACAGATTATAAACAAACAGAAGTGTCCAAAAAGTAATGAAAGATTCATTTGTCACGGTATTATGCTTATATCAGGTTTTTGGGAATGAATTTTTCAGAGTGCTGTTAGTTTCGTGATCTTGTGTACGAATATGGTAATGAATCATTTCCATAGCTGTCAATCACGAGCGCAGAGGTAGACACAACAGAAGCTGAAGATAATGTGGGTGTGAAACTGTAGGGAGCCAAAACTTATTGGCAGAACTTGTTAAAACTAACGAAAATATTGAACTGTGTCTGCAGATTCTGTTCCAGTCAATCTGGGCATAAAACAATGAGTCAAAATGAGAATCTTTACAGGGAAATGAACCGTGGTTTTATTATGATAAATGTGTAGATACCGTGTTGTTTGGTGGATTGATTACTTTAATACTGGACTGTACGTCCACACTTCACTACAAACCATAGTTGTTGTAGGGAAAATTGCTTTCGATATGTCTTTGTTCCGTTGTACACAACAGAAGATATTTTGAAGAATGTAGGAAACCAAACAGTTCTAGGGCACTTTTGACTACTATTGTCATTTTTCCAAGAACTGTTTGGGTACAAGCGTTCTTCCAAATATCTTTATTTAAACAGATTTGGAACCACTCGAGGGTGGTGATGACACCATTTAAACTTTTGGGTGAACTGTTCCTTTAATCGCAGGAATCATGGATTGACCCATTCCACCATGCAGTGCTTGTCAGAGTTATTTGCGCATCACAGAATAATCATCACATTTTTTAGCGTGACTATATCTTAGCAAGAGACCTAGTGCCGTAAGGAAGTCAATTATTCCTTCCAATGTTTATGCATGATGCCCCTGAACTTCACTTAGAGCAAAACATCCAAAAGACTCCTTTAGATTCCACGCAATATGGCGTATTTTTTTCTTAACATCAGCGTGTGATTGGATTTGTCTGGAGGGGATGTTATTATGAATATTTCACGAATGCTTCAGATATCCAGTTTAAACTGGCAGCTGTGTAGAAATGCCCATACTGGGTGGAAATTTCAGCGCTGTGCTTAAGAAAGTTTAACCCTGTCTTCAAGGGATATTGCTTGCGTTTTCATCCAATGAGATCCTGGCGTGAGTACAGTAAATATTGACCTTTAACACGATCTTGATCAAGCACTTTATTAGAACGGAAAAGACTGTATATTTTACGCTGCACAGGGTGTAGATGTTCTTGTTCCTCAATTGGTAGAGCATTTTGTTCGCAACGCAAAGATTGTGGGTTCAATTCGCAGGGAAAATGCATATTTGTACAAAAAACGTGTATATTGACTTTTAAAAAGGATGTGTTAATACATACAAATAGGTTTTTAGTTGAACACATTTTGTGTTTATTTTGTGTGTAATAAATGAAAGGGACAACACAAGTTAAAAGTAACACAAAATGGGTTGTCACAAAAAAATAACATTTGTTATTAACACGGCCGTAAGTCACTTCGCACTAAAGGGTCTTCCAAATACGTAAATGTAACATAACTAGACGTTCTGCCCAACATCAGTGTTCCACCTTAGAAGGAATGTCACTCGGGATCAATTTCACATTGACGTTGAATAAATAATGATGACGCAATTTCTAATTTATTTTTTCTTGTTGTCCATAACAATATTTGAATCGCCCTATTTCTACCTAATAAAATATTTTGTTGTGCTGCATAACTAGTATTTTTGTTATAAAAATAACCAGACTCTTTGAATCCTTATTTTTAGGCTCCCTTGTGGACCCCGATCCCCTGGTTGACTAACTTTTTTTTTTATTGCCGAACATTGTGGAGAATTAAAGGAAGTTTGCGCTTTAATTAATATCCAAACCCACCATCCGTGTTTTTCTTTCTAAAACCACAGACCACATACTGTAAACGTGAGAGTCCTGCATAAATTACACGGCCGCTTTATATTTGTATTTACAGTCGTTCTCTAACTATCGTTTTACCCCAAACTAAATACTCTACATTGCCGTGTAATTCAGAAAATGCAAATCTAGTTTTTGTCAAGACTGTTTTGGACGAACTCTATTACATCTGCCAGTGCCAAATCCAATTTTCCTCGACCGTTTACAGTGCGTTTGTGTGCGTTGAAACCCCATTTTAGATTTCCCATTGAAATGTTGTCTAATAGTTGTGCGCTTATTTATCAGTAGATTCGTTCGGCAGCTTCATCTCGAGGCTGAATAAACATTCGTTTTTCACAACACGACTGCAGATTGATGCGGAAGGATGAGAAGGCCAATTCATTTCAATGCGAGCGCCAGACTCGCAGGCTTTAGCTCTCACTCACACATTTCAAGGGTGAATCTACAGTGTACAAACTCAGAGAGGGAGAGAGAGAGAAAATAGACCAGCTGGAAGTGCGAATCTGAAAACGAATGAATGATGGAATCAAAGCGCCGCTGTTGAGCCAAGAGCCGTTCTGCGGGGGAAAATGAACTTCAGTTGACTTTCCAAATAATGTAAGTATTACTGCAAAGTTGCAGAGAAGTGTTGATATAGATATGATTTCAATGCGTGAGGGTTTTTTTAGCGCTAGAGTTTGTGTGGCTGTTTTCCCATCCTGCGTTTCTTTGCAAAGTCTTTGCGAAGTTTCATTTATTATTTAGTCATCCTCATGTTGTTTCGAACCTTTTTTGTTCGGGAGACCGCCAAAGGAGATGTTATAAAGATCCAGTGACTTTGTCGTTTTCTTGACGTCCTGACTTTGTGCTGTAATCGATACAGAAGGTTCAGCGTGAAATTGAGGTGAAATTTAATGAATGACATTGTAGCCCGTTTCCTTTCTGGTAAACTATGTATTTAACATTTTCTGCTTCCTTATTTACGGCAGAGACTCTAAGCTTCATTGAGGAATTCAAGTTTACAAATCAAGCAATTAATAAAACAGCAGCTTGTCTTTATTACCAAGACGCAGGGAAGGTCAAAAAACACACGTGCGGCTGTTTTTGCCAACATCCGTCGCGTTCCAGTAAACATATTCAACAAGAAGTAAATGAGAAGGTGATTCACGACGTCTTTGGTCGTTCCCAGATTATACATCACAGGATACAGATTGTGTTAATTTCCTCTTGATATTTACCGCTCGTTTATTTCTCCTCGGGGAGAACGGAGGAGAAGTGGAGACATGGCGGTGGCATTTGAATCATTAGTCCTGCGCTGTCATCTATTGCTCTCTGCCATTTATATCTTGAATGGGAAGAGAGGGAAACCCAAGCGCCTTCTTCAAAAGTCATGAACATGAAATATTAATGCTCGGTGAAATTCCGTTCCTGCTTTTTAGTGTTCTGGCCTTGAAAACTCAATTTACTCTTCGTATGTGGATTAGGGAGAAGCCGGACGTATCTTTGGGGGTCAATATGCGGGCCTCGCGTTTATCTTCTCATCTCATCCTGTGTGCGTTTATAAATTTTAATATCACAGCTCGAGCGTGTTGAAATGAGAAGGCAATGCGTTTGTTTTTGATGGAGTATAAACTCATTTTCCGGGTCTTTTCGATGTTTATAGTATCTGGGGATATATAGTAAAGGTTTATGAAACATTTATTTTCATCATTTATTTGAAACTTTCAATGAGCAACGATCTACCCTAAATATTTTTGGGATTATTTCAATCCAACATTGGGTCAAAAATTGACAAACCCAACTGTTGGGTTATGAATTAATTTATTCTGGGTTTTTTAACCCAAGATGCTGGTTAGTTTTAACCATTGTTTGGTTACATATAAACATTTTCTGGGTTCATTTGACTCAATAGTTGGGTTTGTTCATTTTTGACCCAACTCTGGGTCAAAAGTTGACATTTTAGAATGTACTATCATGTTTATGTTTGCTCATATAATTTTGTTTGACTCATTTATACTTATAATGTTTTATAACTATGTTGTAGTTGTAATACAGTCAATCGATATTAAAGATCACCTTCTCTTCAGACTATTATTTAGTAATTTCACTCTTTAAAAATGTCTGTATTATAAGAAAATGTTTTGTGTAATCTAAAGAACCTTTCTCCACAAAAAAACAAACTTGGTACTGCAAAGAACCATTTACTACTATTTTTATAAGAAACCTATTTTCTTATACTTCATATTTGAAAGAGCCTTTTTCCACAACAATGAACCATTTGTGAAACACAAAGCTTTCCGGTTGTTGAAGGTTCTTCATTGAAGCATTCACCCAAAAAGGGTTCTTCAATGGTAATATGAAGCACTATTTTTAAGAGTGGATTTTATTTTGAATTTTTAGTTTGCTGTAAAAGTTGGTGTGAAACGTAGACACTCGAGGTAAATATACTGTGCTTTGTCAAGTTTTAATAACGGATTGTCAATCACACATGTGCAGAACACCGTGGCTCTCTGACCTGGAATTCTTCAAAACGTGTTGGAAATATGTTTTTCTTTCCAAAGGGCTTTGAGAAATATTGAACTGTGGCAGGAGGCCATTGTTCCAGAAACAATAACAAGTGACGGAAGTTTAAATGTGATTGAATGATCAAAATGAAAAGAGCCGCTATAAAGAGCCCTGATTCACAGGAATGGAAAGAGAACGCCGGACATTTTCCACACAAGTACCGTTTTAGTGCATTTGATATTATATAAGCGTGTTTCTTAGGCCGTCTGTTTGTAGGGCTTCTGACCACATGGCCTTCCACAATAGTTCTCGAGAGACACGTACTGTAAATGTACTGTACAGAATTTCCAATCCAATTACTTTGCCCGTTCAGCTTTGTGTCTTGAACATGAATTACAGTTTCCGACTGTGCCGCGCATGTTTGGATCTGGTGACGGTTTTACTGCTGTGTCGTTCAAAGGCGAATCCAAATAGCTCGGGTGCCTTTTCCGTCCAGTCCCAAATTAATTTGTTTGATCTGTTCCCACAGCAGAAGCATTTAGAGCCAACATTTTAGCTGTTAATTGTACACAGTGGGCAGCCTGTTTTCTGCTGCTCGCCAACGGAAGTAACATGCATTTGTTGACTTCTGTGTTCCCCAATATAGTGTCATACTCGATGTTTACTGCACCATTATGTCTGTTAATATATTAGAGTATAGATATGCTGTACATATGATCTCTATTTTTGACGGATTCCAAAAAATATTGTGCTTTCTCTTTATTATGAAATATGGTCTAATAAATTAGTTTATAGACACGTATACATATACTGCATATACAGAGCCTAGCAAACGTTTTAGACCACATGTCATAGTAAAGAGAAATATTTAATAATATCTTGTAATGATCAAATATTTAAGAATCTTCCAAAAACATAAAAAAATACCCAAATTAAAGTAAGAAATTAACCATTGGAACTTTAATTCTAGGGGTATGATTATCGCTACGGGTGCAAGATGTCCCGGGTTCAGATCCTGGACGAGCCCCCATATGTTACAACTGGTTCAAAGCTGTAACATAACGGGAGACGAAATGGCGAAATCCATAAATAAATCAAATTTATTATAACAAAATACAATCAGAAAAATAATCCAATGAATCAATAACCTAACAATAACCATGTTAGTGTAAACAAGGGAGTTTTAAAAAAGGCTTCTTTGCAGTGATGGGATTTTTGGTTCCCCAACAAACCTTCAAGAACCATTTTTGCGCAACCTTTCATATACTGTGAAATCTTTAATTACTACAATAATCCTTTTGTGTAAAGTTCTGTGGATGTTAATGTTGTTTATGGAACAGTACAGCTGGACAAACAACATTTAATGAATAGTCTGTAATTGGAAAAAAAATATCTACAGTAGTAGCATTCAAGGCTTTAAATGAAATATAGCTCGAAGAAATTCTTGCTTCGGATTGGGCTTTTAGCGAACCTTATTTCACGTGCAATAGAATGCATTCAAAAAGAGAGACAAAATCTCAAATCCCACAACCGGTCAAAATTGTTTTTCAATTTGTTTCAATCGTAAAAAGGATGTGATCTTAAGCTGTATGCTTAAATGTCTAAAATTGAATTGATAGACAGAAACATATCATTTTTCATCACAAACTAAAACGTTTACATTTTTTTTTTTTTACATTTTTCTGTGGCAACCTAATTCTCAAAGTTCCCTTTGTGCCATTCCACAGTTTTAATGGGCTAACTATCCTTTCTACAATTTGAAAAAAAAGTAAGTGTTTCAAAACTGCTGACCGGTATATGTTTTGTTGGAAAATAAAGTAATTACGAATGCTATTCTCATCTGCCTCGTTCATTTATGCGGCTGAATAACACACGATACTGTAAGGTTTAAGGTTTGGATAGTAACCATAAACAGAAGGTCAGAACCTTGGGGGAGCGCGTGGGACGGATCTGCCCTGGCTCAGCTCGACACGATCATCTTGGATGTGAATCAGGAAACCTCTGTTCTTTATAAATAGCCCAGTGTTGACCTGACAGTCAGCCTGTGTTCAAGAACATTCCAGCACTATGCTGGACCATAAGCCGTTACACCTATATTGAAGGTTTTTATTGCGTTGGTATTTTAGGAAACCTCAAGATAGGTTTATCTCATTGCACTTTGTGTGCACATTCTCATCTGTTTGGCATAATCTAAACTAGAATGAGGTTTTATGTATGTACATATATTTACATTTATGCGCTTGGCGAACACTTTTATTCAAAGCGACTTACATGGTATTCAAGGTAAACATTTGCACTTTCTACCCATTGAGCTGCTCCTTTCTGATGCCATGATGCTCCCGGCCGCAGTGACTTCCAGAAACTCTAACATATAGTGTTGAGAACTTATGGCAACTCGCCTCTCAGAAAGTCCAGCGGTAACGTGGCGATTTGCATTTTTCGGTGCCAGAAGACAAGCCCAGCGCTGACTGAGTTGCAACACTGTTGCCCTAAGACTCGATGTCTGGCGGAGCGCCTGCGGGAGACGAATGTAGATCTTGTTCCTTTTTCCATCTGGCTGTATTGTGGAACTGACAGTTCTAACATTTGTAGAAATAAGAAACGTGGCATGTAAGCAGCGCGCTTGTCAGGCGTTTCCTGATCCTGTTCTGTCCTTTACACGTTTTCTGTCTCCATTTTCAAAAATCTTTTATCCTGGGTGATACAAGCGCTTCTCGACGGAGCGCGTTTGTAGGTGTCGAGGCCGGCCTGACCGTATGCACGCCTGTGTGAAATTGCTTTGTTCATCCATTGTTTCTGAGTGGCAGGCATGTGATGCTCATTTGATGGTGTCGCTCTCTGACGTCACCGCTTGCATCCCGATTCAGAGAATCTGCTGAACTGTCTGAACTGCTGTGATGCATTATCACTGTTGAGGAATGGGGGTATATTTGGTGATGGGAATTATCTTTGCAGTTATTTAGGTAGGCACTCGTGTTTGTCTGGAATGGACACATTTAAGTAAGTTTATAAGTAAAATAATTTTATGGTCATTATAGTCGAGAGCAAGTAAGTTTGCATTCCTAAAGGAAAATACATTTCTTTAGCTTTTTTGGTTGGAGCATTCAGCTTCTGCTTTAACCAGTGATGTGACAGTAGTTCCAGAAATGATTTGCAAACAAGCATTATCAATCATATTTCTTCTAATCGCTATTTTTATTAAGTATATTTTATGTATAAGTATTATTAATCTGTCGAACCTTTAAGGTTCTAGCTCAACCAATGGTGTAATTTTGGCGAGGGACCACCTCTCTGTCCTATCCAACACAACACAAGTGTGGTAATTGGTGATGTTTGTTTCCAAATAATTTTACTAGTTAAATATATATAAATAAAATCTAAAATTCTATCTAAAAGCGAATGCTTTTTTAAAAAAACCTTACCAATCCTTTACATCCTGCTCAAGATGCGCTGGCAAAGTTGATGTGTCTGCTTGATCATCTTCATTTTCTGGATCAGATTCGGGCTTTTGATAAGGAAGTACCGATTACATTTTAGCACCTGTCAGTACAATTGCTTGGGAATATGATGTTCCGAATATGGTGAGAGGCGTTACATTTTCGTGACACGATTGCAATATTCGACCAATCACTACGCACTGGTTAACTGGCCAATCATAGCACACATCGCTTTCCACAGCGATGAGCTTTGCGCATTTCAGAGAGGCGGGGCTCTCTGAAATGAGATATAAACAAGCCCAGTATGTGGAAAATACAGCGTTTTTTAATCTCGAATCGTATAAAAACATTGCATTACATCTAAAACAAACAATTATGTTCGTTTTAGCCTTGCCATTTTTTCCCCTCTAACTATAGTATCCATAGCTATTTGGTTTTATTAAACCAAAAATTGACTGTCTTTGCATAAACAGGGTTTACATTCACTGTATATATGCAAACACCCAGGTGAAATCTTAAAAATTACAGCAAAAATAAAGAGATGGATCCATTGATATTTGTATTTATTATTATATATATGTAAATGTTTTAAGGTGTAATTTTTGCATGTAGACTTATGAATGTGTGTTATTTTTTACAGTATGAACTATTATCATTCTGCTCATCTCTGTGAAGTAACTCGTGATCGTGTTCTGCTGCGTCCACATGAAAAGGTCAGTGGCTCCATTGCCACCATTAAAAAGGTCATTTTAAAGGGCCGGACCTCGCGAGCGGGCGAGCTCTCTTTGAGGTGTGCTGTATTGGACGTCTGGGAGAAATCTATCGAGTTGGTTTTTACTGACAGATTCTTTGTAAGTAACACCATTACTGCAACCTCACGAACACCCCGAGGTTCTCCTGCCAACAGCTATAAAAATGATATTCCACGGGGCCATTAATTTCAGGCAGAACGCTTTCTCCATTTTGCATGTTAGATTGAATTGAACAGGATGTCCTTGGGGTGTTTTGTGAGTGGCATCATTTTATGGGCAGAAATTAAAGCAAAAGAAAGGCATTTTAGTTCTCATTCTGTTGTTGTTGTTTTTTCACCGTTCCGTGACCTTTCATATCACCTGACCTTTCATCACACTGAAAACCGTGTCCGAGTAAAATGCCTTCGCAATGCCTGCACAATCTAGATGATTAGTTGGTAGTGCGTTGGTTTTGCTTTCGATTGCAGATATTCAGTTCTTTTTTGTCAAATATAGCTCATCCGAAGGCGTTAGTCGATGGGAGTGAATGCTTTTCAGACCGCCATTTAGTCAATCAAATATCAGCTGTTTCAAAAAGGCCAGACCCCCCAAGCCGGCTTTAAAATGTCCAGTGTCCGAATGCACCCCTACTGGGCTCACAGCGTCATGTCATTTGCTTCATTTGGAGAAAAAGGACCATCTGCTTGGTTACTTTCCCCACCACACAAGACCTAAATAAATAACTGGCATTTAGAAAGGTCCGACAGTAAGTTGACGTTCAGTGGACCGTATTCTTTAAGGTTAACTTTGTCCAAAAGCTGATAACAAATGCATGCAAGGGCACCTTCAAACCATAAGTCATTGAAATATATTTTTCCGGAGAATTCAGGCGAGGTCACTCCTTAAAGCAGGTTGAGATAAACATATGTAGTATGCTAGATCATCCCATATACAACCTTGAGCAATTTTACCGCGGTACACAATGATTATAGATTGGACATTAAAAGGGGACACATCTGAGAATAAAGCCTGTGGAGTACTTCGTTTTTTTACGTGTGCGCGATCGAATGCGTACAGCCGAACGCACAGCCTTGCAAAGTATACTGCTTTTGACTCATACGTGTACACACGGGTTTTGACGCATGCGCACTACAACATATTGCAATATCTCTCCAGACCTACAGGGGTCAGGATTTCTTCAACTACACCGAATTGATGCTCCCAGGACACGACTGCCACCTTGTGGTTACTGCAAGAAATGGAATGCGCAAGCCCATCCTGCGTGTACTTTGGCGAAGTAACAAAATTCCGGTGGTGTGTTTACAGTACGCGCGTACTATTCTGATGACGAAATTTGCATCATACGGACTGTACGCTCTCCATCGCATACTCGTAAAAAGGGAACTATACTCCAGGCTTTAGACATATCCTGCATAACATCACCGTTCTTTCGAAACCTTGAATGTCCAAATTGGCTGTTTTTAAGGAAATGCTTACTTTTAAGCATTTTAAACGATTTAAGCAATACTTTTGATTGTTTTTGATTTTTGCAAAACCCAGTGACAAATGTAAAGGGAGACTAATAACAATGGTTTATGTAAAAAAAAATAAAGATCACAAAATATGGAGATACAAGGTTTCAGAAGTACAGCAGAGATTTAATGCATCTAGTGTCTTTTCTCCTTTGAAAGTAATGCTTAATATCTTCAGTTGTATTTTACTATTTACATTTATCATTTTTTCCTCTGTTTTCTCAGATCAGATCAGATGTGCAACCGAGTTGAGAACAACTATTCTGAAGAAAATATACTTCCCATCGCAAAATCCAGATCTCGAAAGTCTATGCAAGGCCATTTAAAAATGAATGTATCCATTAATTGTTTCATAAAATAAATCGAATTGCGCCGCACATTCTTGATTTCATCTGGAAGCAAAGCGATTGAACCGCATTTGCCTGGACTGATGGTGACTAATGCCGTTCTTCGCTGGGCTTTGAGAGACACCAGACTCATTTGTCTTTATTTCCAATTGGACTCGTCTAATGGCAGATGCAGTGCATTGTTAAAGTTTGTTTGGGGCCACTCTGCAGGAAAAGCAATCGATAACCAATTGACCGTGATTTCATAGCCTTTAATTTCGTTCCGGGGAAATATCGAGGCGAGTCTTTCATCAGTCTTGTCGTGCCCGAGTATACAAAGCGGCTAACGTTATTTAATATAATCTTAATGGTTTGATGGATCAGGCGTAAACGTAATGGACAAAATATGCTGCATATGCAGACTGATTGCTGGGAGATGACAAGCACGACCCCCTTCTTTTCTCCATCGTCCCCCTCCTCCGTCAATCTGTCTCCACAGACAGGTAAATGAAGATATGCAGCTTGCGTCTTAATAATAAGCGTATTTGCTTCTCAACCCCATAAATTCTCAGGAGATCACAGGTTCTCATGTGAAACGCATTCATTAAAGGTGAGCTTTTCGATGCATGCCAACGTAATGCAAGGTTTGATGGCCGCCCGCTCGTGATGACTAATTTAAAGGGATATTTCACCCCAAAAATTAATTCATAGTTTCATCCTCATGTCATTTCTAACCTGTATGACTTTCTTTCTTCTGCAGAACGCAGAAGAAGATTTTTTAAGAACGTTAGTAACCAAACATCATTAGCCTCTTCACTTCCATTATATTGACACAAAACCACAGAAACATTTCTCAAAGTATCTTCTTTTGTGCTCCACACGCATCTCTTCCATTCATTTGATTATGATCAACTCGATGCCAAACATTATCCAATTTCATGAGTCATATCTCAGCTTTGCCTGTAGAAAAGCAAACAGCCCGTATAGACTCTCATGGGGACTGGCGGTACTCGCTTGCCACTCGTCTCTTGCGTGCGCTTTTTCTCTCTAGCGAGCGTTTCCCGGTCATTCCTATCAACGTTATCTTGAAATGGAGCAGTGATGTTTGAAGGTCATAATGAAATTAGAAGTCTTGATCATGCCCTTGTCAAGAGGGTCATGCGTAAGAGTGCGCAATAAATATTCTTGAAGGGCAATGATCATTTCTCGCCTCTCTGTGGGATATTTTATCACACCGATTCTTTGAGTGTGTCCAGTGTTTATTCTACCCGTGCTGCTGGGAAGGTTTTACACTGTGGATTTTATGATTCATCTGGGATCAATGGTGTTTGGGTTCACAAGCTCATATTTTAAGCTTCTGAGAAGCCCGAGAATGCATTGTGTCGGCAGGTTATTAGCATTACCATAAGAAAGCATTGTGGGAAAATGCCTCTGAGGTTCATTCTTTTATTGAAGTTTTTAAGTAATGGCCAGTACAGATGCAAATATCAGGCTGAATGGACGGACAGTTTCTTTGGTGTGTCTTGGCACAAGTATCAAAAACAATATGCTTTTAGTTTGGAGCTCTTAGTTTAGATTAATTCAATATTTGTTTGTTCGGTGGCTTTAGATCAAGTGTGTTTTTAGCCTCAAGTGTGATAGACGCTTAGGATAAAATAATCAGTATATATTTTTTGTTCATTTTTTTCATAAAACGGTTAGTTCCAGTCTTTGATTCTGATTGGTTAATAGTTGTGCTTTATTCAAGAAACGTAAACGAAACAATCTGTTGTAATTTAAGGTCGTTCAGGAACTATTTTCAGCGGAAGGAAGGTTGAAAGGGATTTTACTTAATATTTGTATTGCGTGGTAACTGTTTTAATGCAAATAGATACTAAAGGCTAGTGCTTTATCCTGAATAATTCATGACTTTGCGGCTTTGCGTCGTGCTTAACAACGCCCCTTCGACGTGATTTAAACTATTTTAAAATTAAACAAATTATAAAAAGCTTATTTATTATACTTTAGTGCTTACTTTAAAGTGTGGTCTGTAACTTTTTAGGTATAAAATAAACAAAAATGAGTACTGAAGTACATGAAAAGTCTGTGTCGAAAACCTACAGTACTTTTTGGAGATGGGTAAGTTTATATGAATGATAGATATTGTTTCATTTGAACTAATCGTAAATTTAGTTTGATTTCAGTCGAACCTTAAAAATGTGCATTTCTAACATCGTTTGGTGTAATACCAAAAAGCTAGAGTTTCGTCAGTTTTGAAAATCAATTAACTTAACCATAAACCATAATAACAGTGATGCTTGCTTAAACAGACATGGTTTAAAATAAACATATTATGAACATAGACAGATGCTTGTGAAGAAATATTTCTGTAACTTACAGAAAAAGCCTCTTTTATGTTCACAACCGTAAGCCTGTGGTTTTATTTTTATTCCGTGTGTCATCTTTGTCTTTCGAATCCTCGGCGCCCACGTTTCAATATGTTATTATCGCAAATCAGGCGCGGAGAGAGAAAATTAATTAGTTTTGAGCGAACGGCAGCTAATTATTGACAGAGACTTATAGCTCGTGTGTGCGTTCGTGTTTGACCCTATTGTATCAGCTAGGTGTTAACCCGACAATGAAACGGTAATTACTTTTTTGTCTTATTGAAGATAATTAACAATTTCTGAGCTCAGAATCTTGTGATGTAATTGGTACGCGGGATGAAATGTGCGCACGCCGTCTCGCGAGGTTCAAAATAGCTGTGAACTTCAGCAGAAGCAATTTGGTTTCATTTTCGTCCTCTTTTCGTCTTTTGAAAAGTCTCGCTCCTCTCGCCCTTCACCAGGCGGGGTGAGGCATCATTACAGGGTAATATTCCCCCGCTTTAGGCAGGAGACGTTTCGATTTATTTCTCGTACGAAAAAATATATTAATATTTATACGCCGTGATGGGAGGGGAAAACATTTAGGCAGTTGTTTTTATTCAAATCATTTAAATTTGTAATACGTAGGGTGAAAATCCGAACAGAGCTGTGTTGAGATGTGAGATGTGAGACGCATACAGAATATGAGATGTATGAGCGGCGTGGTGGAAAGGGAGAAGAGTTTTGGGAGAAGAACGATCGGAATGTTTCGCTAGCAGGATTCTGGGGGTGAAGGTGTTGACAGGAGCTTAAAGGACGTTTCATAAATGCGACCGCTTCAAATTCTCCTTCAGCTCACATCACAGCAGGAATGTTTCACATGCGGCGTGTGGTGCACAACATTAGAGTACAGCGATGTAAATCAGGTACCTGTTTATCCAAAGAAAGCGTGTACAGAGTGATTAGATCATTTATTGTTGCTCTGCAGATTGTAAGACTCTCTGTGGATGTCTGTAAAATTTTTATGATTTGGCTAATAAACTTAGGCTGGTTTAGTGGTAACAATATGGGCCTGGTGATTTGTTAACACAAGGAAATTAATTGAGTGTTGTGTATTTAATATTTGTTATTATTGTGAATAACATGGCACAAACTTAAAGGGGTCATATGATGCGGCTAAAACGAACATAATCGTTTGTTTTAGATGTAATGCAATGTGTATACACGATTTATGGTTCAAACCGCTGTATTTTATACCGTGCATGTTTTTATCTTCTCTTTGCTCCGCCTTTCTGAAACGTGCAGATTTTTTACAAAGCTCATCGCTCTGAAAAGCGAAGTGTGCTCTGATTTTCCAGTTAACCGGTGAGTAGTGATTGGTCGAATTCTGCAAGCGTGTGACGGAAATGTAACACATCTTACAAATTATACCACAAACTGATGTAGATTTGTGTATCAAATTAATATTCGTTGAATTTTGTTGCATGTCAATTTTATTAAAAAAACAATTTGTTGAATGGGTCCTGTAGTTATGTCGCATTTAAACAAACCGTATGGTACATTGACATCTAGAGTTTGGGCTTGGTAACGCAGTCTAAATTCAAAATATTGGAGAGACAAGTGTAGCTAACAGTTCAGTTTCTTTTGATTGTTATCAGAAATAATCTACAGGTGCTCCTTTGTTTGTGAAAGTGTACTGTAAATTTAGTTGGGGTCACAAAAGTGCTCATGCGTAGTAGAGTTTATTATGTTGTTAAGATGAAACCTTCTATAAGACGAATGTAAAAATGTTAGTGTTGGCTTTACAAAGTAAGAAATTAATTGTTGAATATTATGAGAACATATTTGAAAATATCTTTTGAAGTGTGTCAAGTTTAAGGTTAACTATGTTTAATTTAAAGTTTTCCTTTTTAACTTTTTCTAATGTTTTGTGGATTATTTGTTTTACAAAAACATCTCAAATAATTATCCATGCCATCAAGCAGTTATTAACGTACTTGAACTGTTTAATTTCTTCCGTCCATGGGTTTAAAATTGAATTGAAAATAATTAGTAATGAGTAATGCAGCATTTCACATGACCTGTAGATGATGTTATTAGTGAGTAATTTAAATACAATGTTGATGATGTGATTATTAATTAAACTAGTATTCCCGACACTGACTGTAGTGAAGTTAATTTGTTAAACTGATCTCCTACACGTTGAGTTCGTGTGGGTGGGTGTATTTGTGTGTGCGAAGGAGTGATGTTGTTGTCTTCACGGTTCGACCACTTTGACTTCCTCTGTCACACTAGGTCTCTGCTAAGCATGCATGCTTTCATGGATCGACCGGCACTCGAGGGTGATCAGGAATACGGGCTACGTCTGGGTCACTGATGCAGGACGGCAGCATACGCCGCCTCGAGAAGTATTTTATTATCTCCCGAACTGTGAAATGAACCACGGTTCATGCGTCTATCGTACACAACAGCGGCTGAGGAACCTAATTCTCGATGTCTGCCAGAATTCATCTGTAGCCACACCGTGTCGTTTCAACGCGCTTCATGTTCCCACGTAATTGAAACAAATACTTCAATCATTTTGTTATTGCGGGATAATGGGGCCGGTTACGTGCATTTTATTTCTTTGACATTTGGCCCTGAGCGCTGCGGTCGCGAGACTTTTGCCTCCCTTTGGCTGTAGATGGATGACGGCCCCCGAACGCGTAACTTTGAAAAATGGTTTCGGCGTCCGCGCTCAAATATACTGCCTCATTTCATCAGTTTTAACGACCTCATTTAAACGCATTTAATGACTCTTACAAATGTCCGGGTGGAGGAATGGATTCCCAGGCTACTCTCTGAGGGCCGCGTCCTCTGCATATCGTCATGCGGCCGAATGCATCTCCATTAGAGAGCAATCGCGCTGGAGTGCAGCTGCGCACCAATTATGAGCCGGAGAGTGCAGGCGACCGCAGGAATCACTGCTAGCGTTTTGTACCCATTTCAGGTTTTTGTTGCACTGTTACAGTGCTGTTCTTTCATATTACCATTTTTATTCCTCTTGTTTCTTATTGCTTTTGCAAGTAGGCTATTTATCATGGTTACTTGTATTGGGAGACGAGTTCGTAAAGTACATTATCAAGATTATACTGCTGTTTTCTACTTAACTACCATTCAGCAAAGACTACGTACTTGTACACACACTAGACTTTAGTCAGTGATAAGCTGTGTACAGTGGAAGTGTGTTATAATCTTAAAATGTTTGTTATATGTTAGAAAATAAATGTTTACAATGTCCTTAAAATTACATTTCTTGCCATGGTAATGGTGCTGGATGTTACGGTGATCAGTCTGCCAAATCAGTAAAGCCGAAAGAGAGTGAATAAAAAACGTATTGGCTTGGGAATGAAAGAATCGACTCTGAATAACGTGAACGAGTTGTATGTCGTTCTAATTTCAGTTCAGGGTCAGATATGCGTCACTCGGTGTAACGCCCGCCTGCGTGACCAATCAGATCAGAGTAGGCTGATAGAAAGGAGGGGATTAGATAGATGAATCTCCGAACGAATCATTTGAGAGTCAGTCAACCAAAACCCCTCCACCAAAATTCTGTTGTCCCTCAAGTTGTTCCTAATCTGTATACGTTTCTTTGTTCTTGATGAACACAGAGAAAGATATTTGGAAGAATGCTTGTTACTAAACAGTTCTTGGCCACCATTGTCTCACATAGTAGGAACTACGGTTGTCAATGGTGGCCAAAGACTCATCAGAACAAAGACATTTGTATGAAGATAGAATTAAAAATTTTGGCTGAACTGATAAATTAAATGTATGCATTCATATATTGTTTGACCTATTTTTTACATGTATTTTTATTTATTATTAAGTTCTATCCAGTTGTAAATTGACATTTATTAACAATTAATCTATTATTGACCCTATTTCCAAAGTCAATGAGTAACCGTGTTAACATTGGGCAAAATAACCATAATGATATTTGAGCAGCTCTTCTACTTTAATTACTTGATCAAAATAATTCGAACAATCTCATCTTATTTTTATAAGTTACAGCAACTCACCGCTGTGCAAAACTTTCTCACTTGAGAAGCCAATTTGATTGTACTTTAACTATTTTGCTGCCTTGTTTGCGTTTTTAACAGTCTGTATCATTACGATCAATTAAATGAATTCAAATATTGGAGTAAAGTTAAGCACTCTGTCCTTTCTTAGCAATGAAAACTTATATTGTTTAGTGTTCGCCTCAACGGTTTGGGTGGATGAAACTTGATGTGAGATATAGGTAGAAATATGATATCGGATATTGGTTTACTTGTCATCTTCAGGCAGAAACTACATAAATCATATTCTGTTTCTCATCAATGACATCAGAACACAGGAGGAATAAAAGGGAAATTAACTTTTTTCAGTGTCTAAAGATATTTGGCAGCACATCCGGCCAAAAGAGGGAAAAGCTTTACATTTTTGAGAAAATGAAGGATTATATTAAATATTTAACAAATTTATACAAGTTATACATTAACACTAATTGATAGATCAATTATAGGATTTGTTGCAAGTATTCACAACGAGTCATTTATCAAATAGATTATTTGCAAAAGCTATTAATTAAAGAATCAGTTGGTACATGTTTTACAAAAGGCAACGTGACCGCAAATTATGATCAGTTTATATTAATGCATAAAGATGCTATCAGCAATAGAAAAAAATCATTACAATAGTCTTTGATGGTTTTGTTGCCGGGCAACCGTGAACAGACTTCAGTGTGCCTAACAATGTACACTTAAAGAAAGTTTTGTATTATTTTATTGCTTGCAACTTTCTTTTTTAATATCATTCATCATTCGTTTATTAAAATGAAGAATTCCAGGTACTTTTTTCACCGATGTTAATCTTTTCTCCGTGACCCCGTTTTCACACATTACAAAAGCCTTTAATTACTCGCTCACTAAAATCTGATAAAGTGAGTCTAGACTTAATTACTGTCGGTGAAGAGGTCGGAGCGAATAAAACAAACAATCTACGTCCATGTGGAGGCCAATATGTGTTAGGAGGCAATGTGACATAAAGCAAAGACAAATCAATGCCAAGGTGATGCATTGTTTGACACATTATTTTGTCATTAAACTCTTTAATTGGCCGTGATTGCTGTGTTGTGAGACCAGTAAAGCGACATACGGTGCATTTAATGTAAACATTTTTATCAGTATGTTTCTTTAGAACGAATCCAACCAACGTGCGTTTTAGCGTATTGATGCTTTTAAACCGACATTGGAGATCTGCCATTTAGTTGTCAAAGAAAATCCTAAACGACAAAGAAAAACGTGTGCGGACGAGCGTTATACCACAGCCATGTTCAATCTCAATTCTGTAAGTGGATTTCTGTAATCTTCCCGTGCGCTGGAGGCTGAGTTGACGGGGTTAGCAGAATCTATTTATTTCTTGGAGAATGTCGGAAAAAGCCGCTTAGCAGGCGTGATAACGGCTGTTTGGATAGCGCACCGTGTTCCTGTTTACACCACCATCTGTAATGTGGAGCATAGATGCGAAGTGTAAAAAACAGACAGTAACTTATACTATGCAGGTCTCGGGGTGAGAGGGGATGAGGGCGGAAGTTTGCTGATCGACGTGGTTCAGAAATGATTCCTGTTGAACGGTGGATATACACATGCATGTGTGAGAATGTACCTGTTGCTTGACTGTACAACATTTAAGCATGATGCTAAAATGCTGTGAGTGGTTACCAGCGTTGCTAGGGTGGTTTCTATGATATTAAAGTCCCTATGATTTGGTATTTTTCTATTGGCCACCAGCACACAAGATGCTGTGATAGTGAACACAAGTAATAGTAATGCTTCTTTTAGTCATTTCAGTTATATGATGCTCTTACTATTATGGCTGTTCAATTATTTGTAAATGATTTTCAATTTCAATTTTGGCCTCCAACAATTACGAGGTAAAATGATTATTTTGCCACCTAACGTTCTGCAAGGACGGCCTTATTTTTGCTACCTAAAATACTTAACCACCCGTGAGGCATTACCACAATGTTGAATATACCTTTAGGTGTTTTTCGTAGATTGTGGCAGTGCACAACATATTTGATCTAATTGATTTTGAATTAATAGATTTTTATTTGTTATTTGTGTAATGTTTATTGTTATATTGTATTATTTAAAATATTTATTTATTATATTTCTTTATCAATTTTTCTTCATTTTCTTCAATTATTTTAATCTTGTCAATGAGTCGATTAGTAATAATGTGACATTTTCGGGATCTCAGTATTGACCAACATAATCATCATTATGATTTTTATCATTATCGAGCAGCCCTCTTTACTATTGTTATTTACTTTACTAACAGAATATACTATTTTAGATGGTTTCTGGATATGTACCTGCATTAAAACTATGCATTCAAGTATGTACGATGGTATTACTACGGTATTCTTTGAAGTATTTTGCATTACCACATATCCAGTCAACAGTTACATTTAACTTATGTCCATCAGTAACTGTATGATGTTAAGATTCATCTGTTTACATTGTTTACATTACAAAACTTTACAATAGATTCAGTGATGCTCATAAATGCAAAGCGACTCATTTAAAGTCATGTGGCTGTAAACCTTTGAAAATAATTTTGGTGTAAATTGTTTATGTTTAATTTCCTGATAAACGTATGTATTTTTATAGCTTCTGAAAGACATAACTAAATAAAAAATGGTATGTATATAAACATACCAAAAACAGAGGTTTACACCCACATTACTTTAACTGAATCGTGTTGCCTTAATGAGCATCACTGAATGTTTCTATCTATTGTAATAGTTGTGTATGAGTCTCTTGATCGTCCTCAATGTAGAAAGATGAATCTCAACATCATACAGTTAGTGATGGACATGAGTCAAACATACAGAAATGCTGTAAAAGCAAAGATTCCTGTATCATTTTTCTGTAGATCAGTGGACAGATTTATGGTTCAGGATGAACAAGAAACCCTTAAACAACTATCACGAAACATAAAAACTGTCATCGACTTTTCAGGTAACAGATTCTGCAAAGGGTGATGTAGACTTTCAACTGTATTTCTTGGTATATGAAAAAGTGTACGGTCACTTATCTCAAATGTTTCTTGCGATCTTAAAAACCTTTTGGTTAAATTGTGATTGTTTTTAAAGAAATTTGGCAGACAGAAATATAATTGTGTCAACAGGTTAATTTCTTTTATTACTTAACTGTAATCAGATTTTTAATCACTCATTTTGAAATGCATGACATGGGCAAAAATGACCAGCCGATTAGAGTCCAAAATAGATGTGAACTCCTTCAACACTGTTTAAAATTTGATCAAATGAAAATACTGCAAAAAACTTACTTTAGTGTTATTCCATAGTTTGTGTTTACTATTATCTAATGCAGAAAAAAGTTAAGAAACTTAAGAACGAGTGACTTTCGAATGGTATAGCCTATATATCTAATGCCATCACGGTTCACTGGTACCTCTACAGAACTTTATTCGAGACTCAGTAGAAGCCCAGTGTGACATTCCCAGCATCCCCTATCAGACAAACAAAAGTCAGGCAAAACATCATTCACACTGTACGTCATGAGATTAAATCGAGTGTCAGCTGCTTGTTAAGCCAGTGAATAACCCTCGACTCAAGCTGCGACTCTTTTTTGTTGTTTTGTGATTATTCCTCGTGATTGACTGTCGTGTGGTTTGGGACAGAGTCCCCGACCGATACGAGGCGCTCTGCTGGGGTTTCTTACTTCATTTAATGACCGATTTCCTGCCGATGCGGCTGCATTGACAAAGCCAAGGCCAGGACAGAATCGGGCTATTTCTGCCCACTGGTAATTGGAGAGAAAAAGCAAAGAACCATTTTCTACTGTTTCTCAAGGAATATTACATCATAACTCTGGGGAGGCGTATGCTGTTATTTTTGGTGCTGGTGTTTTTTGTTGTGCCCGTCAACATCATCTAGAAGTTCCCGATTGCCGTGGTCAGCGTTTGTTTCTTTAAATACATTCGTAACCTGGGGCAAAGCTGGTCTATTGGTTCTAAATGCCAGAGCGGGCAAACTTTCGCCAATACGAAAAAGAAATAACAGCTTTTTTGTTTCAGTTTTTTGTGTTCTTTTTCTCAATTGAAGAAATTTTCTTTGAGGGTCAGAGATATGGCATGTAGTGCACATGCTTCATTGCACGGATGCTCTGTTTTGAATCCGGCTCCAACTGCCCTAGTTCTATAAATAATGAAACAATAAGCCATTTTTTAATTAAAATGTAACCTTATTCTGAGTTTTAAAAGCCTAACATATATAGTCTATATATAACCTGTGCTGGAAGTGGGTCAGACTATAAAGTCCCAGCAGTTCTGTTCTTTTCTGTCCGTCTGCTTGCAACCGTCTTCCTCTCTCAGTCTTGTTGTATTGTCACAGTATATAAAGCTCTCCCGCCTGCCGCCAGTCGATGCATTTTTCCCATCGGTCATTCAGTTGACAAGCCGCAGATATTTCATGTCTGAATAACTGGCGCTAATCATCGGCATTTATAGGACCCAACTTCTCGTGACCCGTCTTATGATGACTTAACCACGCTCGAGGGACGACTGTGTCGTTTTTTATGCTTAGGGACTGTCACAAAACTACAGAGCGATCATTGAGATGAAATGAGTCAAAGGAGTCTGGATTGAATATGAATCAGCCCTGTGAGTTGGTTATATGAATGATGTGTCACTCAACTGCTCAGGTGTCACAATGTCTTTCTGTCTCCTACCCTGACATGTTTGGGTGTCATGGACACAAGTGCTTGTCCGCATAATAGACAGCAAAATTAGACTTGTTAATGTGGCCAAAATGTAATCTTCACATATATGTACCCAGTATGCATTGCATTTTGGTGGTGCTGAATGGTAGATATACAGGATGGATGGAAGGCAGAAGACCACTATGTGTGAATTGCATGCACAGCCAAAACAAAACCAAAACTATGTGAATAAAGTTGCTACTTTAAATCCAACACATAGAAACGGTTATATTTGAGCTTTTTTCGATTGCATATATAAAAGTTAACTATGATTTTATTACAGTAAAAAGCGAAGTATCTGTGTTTTTGGTGAATTTGTTACCCTAGTTTGCTACAAATACCATGGTTATACTATGGTTACTGTAGCAAGACCATGGTCAATTTGTGCTTTAAACCTGTGGTTACTATAGTAAAACCATGTTCATTTTTCTAGCGGATTTGCAAAGCAATAACTACACATCCTCAGTATCCCCTCGCTCTTTATCTAAATTTGCCTATTGATAGAATTCTGGGAATTCTTTTTAGACTGGGAACAAGTGAACTTTGGCAACCCTGCGTAAGTGTTAAAACTATTTTTCGCAACACTTTAATTCCACGCTTGAAATCACATAAAAGTGTGTAGCAGCTTAATATTAAAATAAATATTGCTAAAAGAGTTCCAACAGTTCCAACGCCAACTACATTTTCCACTTCGCCTGTCGCTGTGTGCCTTGGTTTGACTAGATGTTTGCACTTCAATCAACATTAATGGTTGAGGTTCAAGAGATCCAGCACTTTAAATGGCCGTCGTCCAGACCATACCGACTCCGTATTTTGGCATGTTGATGGTTTATTTTGGCACGCAGCTGTGAGGGGTAAAGAAAGAAGATTCAGAAGGGAGCCGTGGAGAGGTTTTTTCTTTTTGTGGCTCTTTGGGTGGTTATGTTCTGTGAGTCAGAACAGACAGACTCGAGCCAAGTGAAAATAGCATGTCAAAGGAAATTATATGACACCCGGTGATGGATAGATGGATCTTTCTTCTGGAGTCCACACTCTCACTACCTATCACCATATTCTCTTTGTTCGTGACACATTGAGAAAAAAATAAAATCAAACAATTAATTTTGCTACTTTTTGTGTTGAGCATATTCGTGATTTCGGCGGTCAGGAATTAGAATATTGTTTGTGGCAGGTGGCAGATGTGAATGTCACAGGTGGTGTTATTGAAATGTTGAGTTTGATTGAGTTTGTTTACAATGATATTCAAGTAAACAAATAAAGTTTCTTGTAGGCGCACAAACGTGCTCATAACGGTTGTAATTGCAAACAAAGAGCGTGAGGTCCTGAGTGATGTGTTTTGTAGTTGAAATGTTGCTTTTCACCACTGTTTTTCAATCAACACAGCCTTGGAGGAGTTCGACTAGAGCATATATATCCTCTAAACTGGCGAATCTGAAAGATTTTTTAGGTATTTATTTGCCTTTATAGTAATGAAGTATTCTAGTTAGACATTCAAACTTAAAATGTATCTCACCTAGGATTTTAACTGTTTAGCAACCAACCATAACTTACTGGCAACCTCATATCAATGTGCGGGAAACACTCAAAACAGCATATTCATCGCAACACCACATAAACAAATATTTTTATTTACTTTCGAATTTACTAAGGTAAACGGTAGGCAATTGAAGTATTCTGTAGTAAAGTACACTATAGTATTATGTTGTACAGGGGTTTCAAAACTTTTCAGCCCGGGACCCCCCAAATAACAGTGCCAGGGACTAGTGACCCCCACTATCCTCGGAGGTGGAAAAAGATTAGTAACATCGTGCTTAACTGTGCACCCTACGTTGTCTTTGATTGATATTAACCAAAGCTTAAGTTCGACAAATGAAAATATCCTAAACTTAAAGCCTTAAAAGTAATTTGCGTTCAGGTATGAATGTTTAACGGGGTATTGTATGACTTGCTGCACTTACCTTATGCGGTTTCTATTGTGACGTAATCACCTCAGGGGTCACGATCGAGGGGGAGGAAATCCCAAAGGCTGATGGCTTTTTATTTGCATGGTTTATTTTGAACTTAATTCATATTTTTATATTTTGTTGCACTGATTGATTAAATACACTATTCCTAGTATATAAAAATGAGTTCTGGAAATCATCTTGCTACCCCCCGGGGGTCCCCACTCCTATTTTGGGAACCCCTGCTGTAGAATATTATATGATACTACTATAGTATCGTCCCTATATTACTCAATAGTTTTTAAAAGCATATTATATGATTAAGAAATAGTCTAGTTCCTATAGTACACTAAAGTATTCAGAAGTATAATTTATCACTATACTATAGTATAGTTCCTATAGTACTCTATAGTTTTTGGGAGTATATTATATGATTATGCTATAGTATAGTTCCTATAGTTCTCAATGGTTTTTGGGAGTATATTATATGATTATGCTATAGTATAGTTCCTATAGTTCTCAATGGTTTTTGGGAGTATATTATATGATTATGCTATAGTATAGTTCCTATAGTTCTCAATGGTTTTTGGGAGTATATTATATGATTATGCTATAGTATAGTTCCTATAGTACACTAAAGTATTCGGAAGTATAATATATCACTATACTACAGTATAGTTCCTATAGTACTCAATAGTTTTTGGGAGTATATTATATGATTATGCTATAGTATAGTTCCTATAGTTCTCAATGGTTTTTGGGAGTATATTATATGATTATGCTATAGTATAGTTCCTATAGTTCTCAATGGTTTTTGGGAGTATATTATATGATTATGCTATAGTATAGTTCCTATAGTTCTCAATGGTTTTTGGGAGTATATTATATGATTATGCTATAGTATAGTTCCTATAGTACACTAAAGTATTCGGAAGTATAATATATCACTATACTACAGTATAGTTCCTATAGTACACTAAAGTATTCGGAAGTATAATATATCACTATACTACAGTATAGTTCCTATAGTACTCTATAGGTTTTTGGGAGTAGGTTACATGATTATGCTATAGTATAGTTCCTATAGTATACTATAGCTTTCTGTAGTATTAACTATTTTAAATACTTTTTTTTATTGTTGTAAGGTTCAACAGCACTGTAATCTCAGAGTTTTACTACAGTTTACTAATGGTAATACTCAGTATTTTTATATGGACACCCATGCATATATATATATATATATTTGTATCTGTAAATGTGCAGGAGAAAAAAGTTAATATTTAATTCAGGAACACTAGCTAATGAAGTGTTAAGGTGCTTTTTTATGTCTCAACTCGAGCTCCTTTATGCTGGTTTGCACGAGCGTGATTAACATTTTACTGCCGCCCTGTTACTGACCCAGCAACCTTTTTCTTTCTAACTAGCAGTTTAATTCACTCTTTAATTTTTTCTTCTGCCTTGCCTTTACTCGCTCACAAACACATTACCGCACGTCGGTCACATAACATGTTCAGGAACGGCACGTTTATGCCAGGAGCAGCAGATGTCTCCAGCATGCCGGGACCCGCCGGTTGTGAATGAGTCATGCGCCCACCCATCCGCAGACCAGCTCTTCTCCCTGCAGCGCTCTCTGTTTTCCAGGAATAAACACTCTGTCCAGGTTCGCTGTGATTGAGGAGTCAAAGGTTTGGGAATGGACTGTTATATGTGTGCCAAGCTTATATACCTGGAGTGCAATTAGTTAGCTTTCACATTCATCTCAATGGCGTTTGCTTGGCTGGCACACGCAGCTTCGGGCGTGTGGGACCCGGATGCTGTAATCGTTGGAGTACCATGTGACTGATCACCAATATATTAGATGTAAAAGTCTCCTTTATTTTCTCCATAAGGAAATTGATTTGTAATGATAATGTATAAACTTGTCAAGCCAGACCTGCTCAGAGGTTGCTAATGCATTGTAAATGATATAATCCAATAGGTCTCTCTACATTTTCAGTTACTTGTTTATTTGTATATAATTTGCAATTATGTTACCTATGGATTGTATTTTATACGTTTCTGCAAAATAGCAGTTTTACGTCGTAGAGTTATTTTGTTATTTACCGTGCTTCTTAGCATTTGTAGTTTCATACATCATAAAAGATGTTAAAGAGACAGTTAATGCAAAATTTCAAAGTTGGTCATCATTTATTCAGCCTCATGTCAAAACTTGTATGCGACTCTTTCTCTCGTGGAACACAAAAGATGATATTTTTCTCAGTGGTTTTGTGTAAATACAATGGAAGTCAAGGTAACGCTTTTGATTACGGCTCGCAATGAACCGCATATTTAAACAGGATTTACAGCTTTACTAATTGTAACAACAATGTTACCTCTCCATTGCATATCTATAGATAAAGGGGAACAATATGCAAAGTTTGGGAAATAAAGAGTCAGGGTAAGAGTCAGGAAAATTTTAAATATTTATTAGGGAACCGCATGCCATATAAACATCCAAATATTGATTTTGCCCATTTTACACATTAAAACTCATCAAAATAACTCATGATTAAAATAAATTATTGTGACCAACAATACTAAAATCAATCAAATAAAAATTCATCCTAAAGTCAAAGTCACATTTACAATCGACAGTCTGCATGCTTCATTCGTGCTGTTTTGCTTCCACGAAAACTGAACACATCATTTCCCCTTATTTCATGTTTGCTATAGTAATAAAATGAGAACAATGGGTACTTTGTGAATACAAAAATGTAGTGTTTGTTCATCTTAAGATTGTTGTATCGCAGCATACTGAAGGACAGTGTTGGGTAAATTACTCTAAAAAAGTAATTAATTACTAATTATATATTCAATAGTGTAGTAAGATTACTGTACAAATGACTCTCTCCAAAAAGTATTTAATTATTAATTAGTAATCACTTTCTATATTCCATATCGACCTTCATTTGTTGTGATTCAAGGATAGACATGAAGCGACTCTTAACTTAATTCAAATAAACAATATAAAACAACATAAAGTATTCTTATTAACTGACTGAAGTTTTACAAATGTGAGAAAGTTACATTAATACCTGCATTTTAAAGTTAGACAATTCCACTATTGCACACACATATATTACACACATTACATTTAATTCAATTACATCAGAAGTAACTGTAATAAAATTACGGAAAAAAATAAGAGTAATCCCTTACTTTACTTTTTATGAGAAAAGTGATTAAATTACAGTAACTAACTACTTAGTAACTAGTTACAACCAACACTGCTACAGCTCATGCAGACCACAGTAATTTTAAATTACTCACAGTATATTTCCTGACTTCTTTATTCCCCAAACTTTGCATATTATTCCCCTTTATCTATATATATTTACTTTAGAGGTACCTAACTGTTACATTTAGAAACACTGTAAATCCTGTTTAATTATCCGGTACATTGCGGGCCGTAATCTAAAGCGTTACCGAATTCAATTACGTTTGATCACCAAAATTCTTCAGAATATCTTCTTTAGTGTTCTGCGGAGGAAAGAAAAGTATAGAAGTTTGAAATGACAAGATAATAAATAATAGAAAAATAGGATTTTCATTTTTGTTTGAACTATCCCCTTTAGGTCAACCGTTTGTATTTTTTCTCTTGTGGTTCAAATCAAAGGTTATACAATGTTGTGATCTCTAAGCAGGTTGATTTGGACTCTTTTATTAAAAAAACACAAATTTATGTTCAATTCCTTGAGGGGAAATACATTGGAAAATAATCCTTTTAGAGACCAGACATGTAAAGTACGAGCAGAGACAATCTGGGCCAAGTTACCCGACCAAACTCGACCGAAGCTCTTGTGTTCTTTTTCTATGTTAACAGATGTTTCATAAACAGAATACTCTTTACGCTGATAGTGGAAACTTAAACTTTGAGTTGTTGTCATAGCCCTTAGGCTTCCGTTTAATGATGCACAAACGCTGTCAGGTAGGGCATTGTGGGGGCCTCACGCAGGCCTTTAAACACACGCTGGAGCTCTCACAGCCAAAGAAAAACACACCGAATGGCTTCTTCAAGTGCTCGACATCGCTATTCATCTTGGCTCGCGTTTGATCAAGAGGCCTTAGGTTGCCCCAGGCAGGAGAACAATAGGGGCATATAGAAGCCCTGAAACCCCCCGTCGGACAGAGGACCATTCTGTCCTGTTCACCGGGAGATGCGGTTTTGATGTGTGGTGTGCTTAGGTGTATCGGACAGGGTGGTGGGGAAGAGATAGATCTGTTGGTGCTGGATCTCTGCGGCCCGGCTTTGCTCGGTATGAAAAAAGACTCTGTTTCCCACGTTCAACGGTCTTATTCTTCACGTCGGCTGGCATGCGTCTTTGCCTTTCACAATGTATATAATCATCGAGGGGCCCCGAATGGCTGCGAAGAGGGGTCTGAATTAAATTCATTATTCTCTGAAGTGCAACGAAAAGCTATTTGTTATGATGTGAAAACATGATCGACCTACGATCGCAGGTTTTTTCCCCCCACCTTGGACACGACACATCAAAGTGACAACTGTAGTAGACTTCAGTATTTACTATTCAAATGTAGTAGTTCGTAGTTTTAGAAGTATTATAAATGTATTCGGGTCACATTGTCGAGGTTTATTCCTGCGATAACAACCGGCTGCCTGTACATTATCACTTACTTATGGTACTGAAGAACAATTCAGTATTTATCAGAGTTTTACTACAATTCACTAAAGGTAATACTGTCATTTTTATTTTGGGGGTTTGCAAACATGTGAGGTGATGCAGGACAGTACAGTATGTTACCCTGATGTCAATAGAGACGGCTCACAGCTGTGCTGTACGGAAAAGGATGTTACCATGGTGATATTTACTTCAGCTCCATGCCTGGCTGCAGTGCTCTTAGATAAGGCTCATTGGAATAGTTTCTGACCAATCCCATTCAAGCCAGTACCTCATCTGTACACCTGCCGTATGTGCAGGAGGAAACGTAGCCATTACTTTTTTTAATGTGCAAGAAGAGATTGACCTGTCGTATGTGACATTCTGGTTACCGTCTCATGCATTACAAAATGACATCAAAGAGATTAAGTGGTAAAAGATGTAGTCTTTGTAATGCAGTGCATTGAGTACATCCAACTCTTGAAGAGGAATTTTCGAAGCAGGAATTGTAACTGTAGTATTTGTATTGTTTAAGCACCCCGATTCATTAAAAGGAATTATGCAAATAATTGATCGTGTCCAAACGATTATTATTAAGTTGCACGTTGCAGTTCCACGTGCAGAAGGCCTGTTCTGAGAGACAGGCCGTGAAGGACGCAGCAGACGATGTGGTCTGGCATGACTGAAGTGGTATTGTACATCATCACCGGTGTAATCCAGACACCTGAATCAGACGCTGGATATATGCCCGGTTATAATGCTCGTCTCCAACCTTGATGAATTATTGCTGACGTCAGCGCTATGATTTCCTTTAAACCACAATTGCCTGCGTCCATCTGTCAAATTCAGATTAGTTGAACTGTCACAGGGGTTTTTGTCAACGTAGACGAGCTAGTTGCGATGTCATGAAATGAAACTTATGATGATTATGAATAATCACTAGCTCATTCACAAATTACTATTTATTTATCCAAATTCAATTTTAATTTAATTGGAAATCGTTGCACAATTAATCATGGTTTTATTATAAGTTTTTGTATATTGATTAATATATGTACTGTAGTAAAAACCATTGTTAATTTTTTGGTTACCATGCTTTAAAAGACTAGTGTGTGAGTTTTGGGAGTATCTGTTGACAGAAATGCAAAAAATATACATAACTAGGTCTTCAAAGGTGTATAAAGACTTTATATAATGAAGCGTTGTGTTTGTATTATCTTACAATGAGCTATTTCTATCTACACACACCTTAGATGGAATTAGCCATGTTGTTTGTAAAGTAGCCCTAAACGGAAATACTGCTTTACATAGTACGTTTCATAAATACGTTATCCCCTTCGACAAAGAAGCAAAAACATGACGAAATCTAAAGGCCATTGCACATTGAGTCCGAAATTCGCGTCCGAAATATCCGCACGTTAAAAATAAATAGGACCTCACGTTGTGTCAACTGGGTTCGATTTTCTGCGTTTTCGCATGCGTAGCAAGCTGAGAGGCGTTTTGACAATTCAGAAACACCATACAAACGAGCGTCAAATACGAAAAAAAACGCATATATGAAAAATTCAGACTGTATGTACAAAGACCTTCAGTCTTGTGTTAGCCACCATAGTGCTTCGAAAGGAAAACGGTGGAGGAAGCCGTTGGTTGCAATTCGTAAACATGACGGTTAGATGCCGCTATATTTCAAACACTTCATCTTTAACTATAGTAACTGTAAAGACTTGTTTTGGGCATTTTTTGTAGCAAAATCATGATTAAATTGCATATAGGAAGTATTTTAGAGCAACTTTACATACATCTGAAATCCATAACTTGTGCCTCTATTGTCATCACGGTTTCCAAAATATAAAGTTGCAGGTTACTTTACATGCTTACTGTATCTTTACGTCAGTTAAAGTTAAATAATAGCAAACAGACATTTTCTGTGAAATCGTCCCGAACATCCCAGATTTTTTATCTTTATTTTAACCTAACCGTTTTAAATGAGGGCAAGGAGACCACTTTGTTATATTCTTGCTCAGTAACTGATTTTTGTTTATTTTTAAACAATTTCATCTTATTTTAAGGTGTGATATGTTTTGCAGGTCATCGGATAAATGCATGAATAACAAAGGCTGAGGGGTTCATGGTATTTTTTTTCTGTCTTAAAACTAAAGTGTCATCTGTACATTACTGGATGTACATTAGGAGGACAGACACGTTCGTTTGCCTTTTTATTTCTTAAGAATAGGCAAGATTAGAATAGGTAGCGAGAGTCGTGCTGGAGAGAACATTGCATAACAGTAACATGGTCACTCAGCATTACGGATAACAGATTCCAACCACTCATTATGACACAGCCTGATGAGATGAAATGTAAATAGCAGGTGCTTCCTTTTGTCTCGGATGCATTCCTGCCTCTGGCTATTTCATAACACATAAAACAGGCGAACGTAAATGATGCTTATGGTCTAAACAAATGCATATTGGTACTGCATGCGTTCGCTGAACCTCTCGAAGAGAAAGACCAGCGTCCGTGTAATAAGATGCTCGGAACACTAAACTGACTACAGGCGTTAAACTTCTCTGTGCCGTAAAGCATTAGAGCTTGTATTTATTTATTCATTTATTTTTGGCTGCTTGCTTTGCACAGGACAAACACACACACTCACGCTATCCCAGGCTGTTTTCTGTCGAGTCAGGAAGCCATCTGCCACCCTGCGATAATGGCCCGCCAGGGACGCGGAGCCTGTATAACCAGAGATGAATTAAAAAAGCGAGAATATAGGAAAGGCTTGTCGACGCTCAGGTCCTGCCACGTTTTACAGTGTCTGTCATCCCCCCGCCGACCCCCCGACAGCAGATGCCCGTAAAAGTCTAAAAATGCGCATTTTATGTACTGCTCTACAGTTCGACTGCAAAAAAAGAACTTTGAATATCCAATAACGCATTTTGATATTGTAAAAAGAAGAGCAGAATAAGGAAGATTTTATATTTCCTGACAGCCGGTCGTGGGAAATGCATAGGATTATTACGGCAGAAAATTACAGGGTATAATCATCCATTTTCTGGAGGATTAGAAAACACAAGAGATGACGAGGAACGAGCGAGAGGCGGAAAAGAATTGTCGGGTGTTGTACATGTCGAGCAGAGGGTTGATCAAGAATAAAAGTTACTGTCAGTCAATATATAAATCGATCCCATAAAGACGTACTAGATGAACATCTCGCTGGGTATTAGAACTTTCTTGATAGGAAGTTTGTGAACTAGGACAAAATTGAAGTAGGTGGGCAATGAAAGTCTTCTGGGACGGAGAATTTAATGGGTTGCTTTATACCTCCTTAGATCACTCTGTGGAGAATTTCTGAGAGATTTGGGGAAAGTAGATGTGGTTTGGATTATTGCTTAGATTTTGGTAGAAAATCAGCTTTGTAATGTGGAAGGTCATGTTCTTGTTACATTTGTCATTATTTTATTTTGTCCAGATTTTGCATTTTGGCGGGTGATTTATCCAAAGCGGATTGCATTCAAATTCATTCAAGATTTTATTTCAATAGCTTGTGTTTTACTGGGAATCGGACCCATTATTTTGGTGATGCTGGCGCCATAATCTACTATTTGAGCAACAGGAACATATTTAGTGATTGTCAATGAAAAACATTTTTTGTTAGAAAATGGCTTGCGATGTCTGTATTTCCGTAGCTGAAATGGTAAAGCATTGCATTAGCAGAGCAAGGGACATGGGTTCAATTCCATGAAAAAAAAAGTTTACTTTGTATCACAATTTTGGATAAAAGCATCTGCCAAATGCATGAGTCTAAAATGTCTATTCCAAAAAAACTACTTGTAAATGCTTGTTTCAGAACTCCACCGAGTTATTGAAAGCGAGTATTAAACTAACTCAACCTGACCTCTGTCAAACGTATACAGCGCCACTTAAGTCGAATTCACGTGTTTTTCACCGGCGTGCGGACAGATAGCTTAGCACTTGCCGTACGGAGGTCGACCCCTGGCGTCTCCGCGCACCAGTCGCGATGAGATGTTTCGCATGTCGGCGTGCAGCTCGGACCAACAACAAATTGGCTTTAGGCCGAGGTGACATAGATGCACGATGGGTAAATTGATGAAGTAAAGCGCGGGTCAGCCGGGATAATGGAACGAAGGAAAACCGACGGGCCGGAGCAGTGGGTTGATGACGAGGTCTTTTCCATTAACTCAAAGGTGCGCAGCAGGGTGAAGTTGAGATGCCGGGTTAACTCATCTCTCTGGAACTCGCCTCGCGCATCTGCCTGGATCACATGCCGTGCCCCGTCACTCCGCCTGCCTGTTTGACATAAAACTTCAACTCAATTGAAGTCGAAGCAAGCAAAGCAAAGTTTCTCAAACTTCATTTACTATCAATCCTTGTGGGCGTCTGGATGGCTTTTACTTTTATTCTTTTTTTTTTAGCTCTTACATTTCATGTTAAGGAGTTATAGTTCACTGAAGGGTGATAGAAAAATAAATTGCACTGTTGTGAAACACTGTTTGATAAAGCTGTATAATCTTTTCGCATGTTGCTTTTGGGCATTTTAAGGTGATCTTTGAATTGAGATGTAATGAAGGCGTTGAGTTACTGTCTCCTTGACGTTTCCGTTTTATCTCGCTCTTATACTTCATAATGAATTACAGATCGTGGCCTAATACGAGCACTTCATTGTAAATGGTGATGAGCAGACACGTAAAGCCTCACAATGTGCAATAACGGCCCCGTAATTGCAAAGATTCAGGAAACTCGCATTTCGAACATAAAAGCCGAAATCTGATATAAACACGCAAAATTGTCAGATGCATATTTTAATTACAGTTATTCAGATTTAGTGTGAATATTAGTGTGGAATTGACTTGAATCTGTGAATAGGCTGTAATCAAAATCTGACAATGGCAAAATTTTGTAAATAGAAAATTGGGCCTCGTGTTGTCCAGGGTTTTTTCTGAATCTGCATTCTGATTGGCCAGTAGATTTTCTTCACAGTTCACACTTTAATAAATTATGTTTTTATTCATTCATTAAATCAAACGTGTTACTAATTAATGCCTTTCACATTTCTTTTTTCATACTATTTCATACAAGAACTTTTGATTGGTCGACCACATCTGGGGATAGTTCAATTGGTTTGTGTAAAGCAGTTTTCTGAAATGTGTTTGTGAACAGCAACCTGAACCCAATTCAGTGTTAAAACGGGGTCTAGTTCATGTAGATGCTGGTACGGTTTCCAACTGGTGTAAATGCAGTCTGACCTAACTGCTGTTGATATAGTTTTATACCATATCTCATCCCTTACCAAATCTAACCATGGTTTTTATTGTAGAAATGGCACATGAAATATCAATTTCCATTTGTATAACCATTGTTTTCCTATAAATACTTCGGTTAAAATATAGTTACTTTAATCACTGTAAAAAAAATCTGTAAAATAATGAACTGGAAAAAAAGAAATATACCGTAAAATATTTTTTTCTGTAAAAAGGATACACAGTATATTAAATTGTTTTCCCCATTTTTCTTGTAAATGTGTTGTCGTGTTCTGTAATTATATAGTTTTGACCCTATTTAAAAAATAAATAAAAAGTCTTAATAAAATACGATAAATGGTAAAATACCAGATTTTCCATGTAAAATACATCCCCCGGTTTTTCTTTTAAATTTGCCATCTTTTTCTGTAATTTTGTGGGTTTTGATCGCATTTCTAAAAATACATAAAGGTACATTTTATGTGGAAATCTGTTAAAAAAACAAAAACATGTTTTTTTTTTACAGTGCATTTTTAATTTGTATTTACCTTGTTTTTTATTTATTTTAAGTAAAACCATGGTTATTTTTATAAGGGATTGCTGCTTTTTTGTCATAATTTTACTTTTCTTAAGTTTTTGCAATACATCCACAACGGACACACACAAGTAACATGAGTCACACTGTATGTAAAGTTGTTGGAGCCTACAGTAAACGTACATTTTATCACTCATTATATTCATAAATTGTAAATGTATATCCCTCTCTCTTTCTCTGAACGGGTATAAGTCTAGCGTTTTCTGAAATGTGTAACTTTTTATCCCAAAAAGGTAAAAAATCTCTTTCGCGCACCTTCTCCGGATCTGTTCCACCTATGTGGAATGATCTGTCCGCTGCTACAAGATCTGCAGATTCTGTAGCCATCTTTAAGAAACGTCTGAAAACACATCTCTTCCGTCAACATGTCACTGATCTGTTCTGACTCTATTTTCTTCAATATTCTTTAAAAAAAAAAAAGTATAATAATTGAATGGTTCTGTATACTGTGTTAGATTATATGAGCAAAATGACTAAATGTAAATTTAAATGTATGTGCACCTGTTGTATTATTGCTTCTGAATGACATATTGCTTATTGCTCCCTGAACTCACTGTAAGTCGCATGGATAAAAGTGTCTGATAAATGTAAATATTGCATTTTTCTGTAGTTTCATTTTGCGCAGTATGTCAGCCAACAATTTCACAAGCTGCATCAAAAATGTGACCCTGCCATGAAAGCCCATCTTACGTCATGTTTTACTGATAAACGCGATTCAGGTATAATTTCTGATCAATATATATATCATTTCTCTCTACAGGCGTCAGGCCTTTCTCCCGGTGAGACCCAGACTCAGAGTCTCCTGTTGGCCCCTGGAGTGAGATGGGGTCAGACCCCCATCAACCAGACCACACCGTGGGACACAGATGAGCCGCCCACCAAACAGCACAGAGAGAATGACACCACGGGTATGTCCTCGTGTCTCCATTTCATCTACAGATGTGTGCAACAGGTCTTATTTAGATGAAGAGTTTATATTGTAATATATATATATTTATATAATATATTTTGTATTTCTATTACAAAAGTCACTCGTCCCACTTCTGTAAATCGGGATAAAGGCATGCAGGGTTTCCTAAGAGCAGACACCCATCTGTGGTCTTCATTTATATTGTTTTTGTTTGTTTTGTTCTTTGCCGTTTATTGTTCTTGTTTCGTTGAGATCTGCATTGTCTTAACAGACCTGAGATAACCGTCTGTCTCCGTCTCAAGGTCGGGAGAACAATTGTTGAGTTGAATTCTTGTCAAGTGAGGGCAGACTGAGCTTTGACAGACAACACTAAGATTATTTAGTAATTTGTGTGTTTTATACAGAGATATTTCGAAATAAGTTTTATTATGATAGTGATCTGTTTCTGTACAACTGTATGTGATAATGAATTTGAAGATAATGATGTTTCCTTATACGAATGAGTCCCGGTTTGCACTTGCTCAGGTCTCCTGATGTGATTTTTCAAACTTTGCTTTTGAACCTTGGCATGGAAATCCCTCAAAAACATCAAACAAGAGAATCAAGCCAACAATAAGAGGTCAGCCAAAGTGTATCACGCTACACTGATGTTTTCTCTCATCTCAAGTTGGCTCACATTAATAAAGATAGGTTGTTGACCTGTCTAGCCTTTTCTGATCGATTATACATGGGGAATGGGACGGTAATGCTCAAGAGATCGGTCGTGTGTTTTTCGCTGGCCTCTCCAGAGCCCCCCGGGGCCTCCACGGGGGTCCCCTGCTGTGCCGTTTTAGTAGGAGCCGAACAGCTCGCAGAAGGAGGCAGCATTAACATTGTTCTGCGCTCCACGGGGCCCCGCTTCCGGCACCTTCCTCAAAACACAAAAAGAGATGTCACTCAAGCTCTCCTCATTCGACAGCACTGAGTGTAATGTGACATTCGGAGAGATGTGCTTCACATTAGCCCTGAGACCAGCTCAACACGCTCAACAGACAAAAAGCAACATGATTATCATAACATCTCAGCAGGCATTCATTAATCATTGCAGCGTTGTGCGCTTTTCAGCTTTTTCTTTTGTTTTTTAGAAAATTTTGGGGAGGTTTTTGAAGTTTACGAAACCTTGGCTTATTTGTGACATTGATTTAATTTATTTGTGCTTTGATTTGAATTTGGCTAAAAGGAAACCCTCATGTACAGTTAAAGACTTATTTAAAGCAGCAAACTGTTAATTTTTTTTATTTTACAGAATGAACATAAAGACTCATAAATGTGCGAAGTAGTTGCAGTTTTAAAGACAAAAATTGATAGTGAGGCAAACGTTACGAATTTACAGTTTTAACTTTTTTTTTAGAAAAAGCACTTTCGTGCAACAAATGTCACTTTTTTATTTTTATATTTAACATAATGAAATGTTTGTGGTCAAAAAACTTGACTAATAGCACTAAAAAAAATCGTTTTCTATATATGTGTATATTTTATTGCCATTAATTGAATGTTTATTTATTTTTTAGTTCTTTTTAAAAAAGCACTTTCACAAAACAAATATCACTCTTTTCCTTTAAAACATAATGATATGTTTGTGGTCTACACTTGACTAATAGCACTTTTTTATTTACTTAATTTTAATAACTTATTTAATTTAATTTATTTATTGTTCTTTTATAAAACATGTATTGTTTATTTGTGTATTCTATTGCCTATATTTGTTTGTTTATTTATTGTTTAATTATTGTTTCTTTTATTAAATTATTCATTTTATAATAAGAAACTGAAGTGTAGACAGGAGATCATGAATAAACTCAAGTCCCTGTGAGTCGAGAGCTCTCTTTTAATATAATACAGATATTGGACAATCTTGCATTTCTATATCTGCATTGGTTAAAATAAAAATAGAATCTTTGACTTCCTTCTGAATAATCCACCTCCTTCAGGTTGAAGAAAAAATTCTCTTTCTTGTATATCAGGGTCTCTTCAGAACATACCGTGGTAAACGGCCATCATCACGATGAATGTCTTTTAATCTGTTTTGTTTTGTTCATGTGCTGTCTTTCCAGTGATGGAAGGGCATGCATCCCAAACAAGTGCATATTCATGAGATTAATCTCTTCTGTTGCATTGTGGGTAATTCCCATAAACAGCGTCAATCCAGTTTGGATCCTATGATCTATTTCCCTCACGAAAGACACCAAGCCTTAGCGCTGCCCAAGATCAAGCATATGATGTCTGATCTGATCTCTGTTCACAGACGGGGGGGATATTGCTCATATTCTCTCAGCCTGGTCTACATCTGTTTGCAGCATGAGATGACATCAGGTGCTCCGAATGAATCATATTCTCAGCGAGAAACTTTGAATGTCATTTGTGTTTAAAACGAGTGAGTCAGGAGGTGGAATTAGAAATTTGGCGAAATAAGATGGAAGACACAGATCCACCAATATAAACCTTCCCCTTTTTTCCTTATATAACCTTGAACTTTGTGTTGTCCCTCAAATGCTCCATCAGACCTTTCTCTAATGTGAAGCGCTAATCATTTTTGCTAACGTGTCTGTCTCTGAAATTGAAGTGATACAGTAAGAAGAGAATGTGTTTGTAATTTGAAAGCGTGCTCTTTTTCAGGTGTTTTTGTGTCACATACGTCGGGTCTGTTATAACCGTTCTGCATCGCTGCACTAGTAATTGACTCTCATTTGACCCACAAGAAAAAAGAATGAATGAAGAAATGGATATTTTCCTTTGGATGCCCGGGTGACTTTGGAAAATAGCTATGAGTAAATCCCACACCCAGAGACAAACCCAAATTCAGCTCTGAAACCTCCACACCACTGATGGAGAACTAGATGTAATCTGAGCGGAAGGACATGTGCTAAAATATTTCCATCATGTTGTCCTCTTGTTCTTTTAAAGATCCCGTGAAGTAAAAATGGTGTTGCAGTGTGTGATAGTTTTGAGGCCGTCTGGGATTCCCATATTTAAAAATGATTTCTATTTCTTTCATTAAATAGACCAAATATTTGAAAATTTTTTCATCATGTCATTCCAATTCTGTATGACATCCTTTCTTCTGCCGAACAGAAAAATGATCTTTTAAAGAACGTTGGTAACCAAACTAAACCAAATTGACTTCCATCTTTTTGACACGAAACTACTCCAATAAACCTCCTTTTGTGTTCCTCAAAAGAAAGAAAGTCAAAAAGGTTTATACAACGTGCAGGTAAAAAAATCATTATCGTGTGTTTTTGCTCCACAGCGCCCGCTTGGGTTCCTCCGGTGGTGGCGGCTAGTCAGCCCGGTCTTTTGGCTCATTCATACGGGATGCATCAACCTGCCATCTACAGCCAAGGAGGGTCCGTCCAGTCGCCGCTCGTCGGCGTGACCCCGACCATCCAGACCCCCATCGCCCCACACCATCCGCTCATGACCGCCCACTTTCAGCTTCCTCCCGTCTCTTCCCAGACAGCAGGTGGCCTGGTCCTGAGCCTACAAAACCATTCGCACTACGCCACTAGCCAGCTGCCAATGACCCCGTCGCCCCTAACGACGGCCGGTCAGGTAGTCCACCCCGCCCCCCAGAGCGTGATGGGAAACGGTCACATGACCCACCCCCTGTTGCATCCGCCCACTCTGCCTTCCGCCGCGCTGCCGTTGACCAACGGCCAGGCGACGGTTCAGCCCACGCCCGCCTCAGCAAACCAGGAAGGTCTGAACGGCCTCCAGATGCTCCGTACAGTCGGAATGGGGAAGTACGAGTTCACGGACCCGAGTCATCCGAAAGGTAAGCGAGCTCGGGTGGTGCTCATGCTTTAAAACCATTGCAGGATTTTGTGAAATACCTTTCGCCGGGTGTTACGTTTGATGCGGCTTGACCGCGTACATGACAAGATGTTGTCGAAATATACCTCGCGAGTAACAGGCTGATGTATAAAAGCATCTCCAAGGTCGACGGTTCCGATCTTAAAACAACATAAGCAGGCTTCCTTCTCTGAAAACTTGTCGGAGAGTCTCCCGCTGTGAAATCTTGACTGTTTTCGAGGCTGTAAATTGTTGTTTGTACAAGATAACCTTGGACGAGACTGCGTCAGTCCAGAAACAGATGTTGCGTATTCCCTGAGCAATTTCCACATTTAATGACGCTTTTAATCTAGGTTTAGATTGGCTTTGTAAGCTCATTTGATTTTTTTTACGAGCTCTATAAAATGAGCGCAATTTGCTTTCCACATCGATGTGACTTCCAATTGTCTCTTAAGATTCAAAAAGAGCCAATTAGATTGGACATTTTTTGCTATTTAAATGCTCAAAATGCAGTTGGAGCGGTGGCATTGAAGCAGCTCTTGTCAAGAGAACTATAGCAGTTTAATTTGCCATGTTTGCAACATAATAGTAGATTTCAATTGGTTTATATTGTTTTAAATGGAAGTTTAACATTAATATTAGTTTAGAGCACTTTTTTATTTTATTACGATTAAATGCATGAGAGAAATCAGTTATTTCTCTGTAGACCTCACTGTACTTCCCTACTAAAACAATTAGACTGTTATATATCGTTTTCTGGCTTTGTATGAAATTAGATGACAGAACCTTTAAAAATATGTTAGACCTGCTTCTGAGACATGATAACCAGATAACCCACCAATAAACCACCCGATTTGAGTTTTTTTCTGCAAGAGGTTTATATTATAGTTTGACTTTTTTGTTGTTTTTCTCGATTTTTCCAACCTGTTCAATTGTATGGTGGGAGCTTTTTTTCTTTAACATTCATTTTTTTTTCTAGTGTTTGGTATGACTTCGGTGATTTGGTGCGTCCCTTGTCAGCAAAGCTAATTTCATGCCATTTACTGTGTAAAGATGTGCCTTAGTATTCAAGGCCATCTTTAATAATATAAATTGTAGGTTAAACTTGCAATCCATTACGATTGCCTTTGTCATCATCTCTGTTTTAAACATAAAATTGCAGATTACTGTACGTTGCTTGATTTCATTCTTCACGAAATCGTTCCTGACAGCTCAACTGATAAATGATCAGTCTATAAGCTTAATGTTGTGAATCGAGGAATCGAAAGGAGCCCAGTTTTTTTCCGTAAAAACACATTTTTGCTTGCTAAACAACTTATTTTTGTTTATTTTTACAAAATAGTTACAAATTGCAGCTTTAAAGGAACAGTTCACCTAAAATGAAAATTCTGTTATCATAACTCAACCTCAAGTTGTTTAAAATCTGTATACATTTCTTATTTCTGATGAACTAGGGGAAAGATATTTGGAAGAATCCTTGTAACCAAACAGTTCTTGGCCACCATTGACTACCATAGTCAAATACTTAATATATTTCCATATTCCGTTGAATAAAAAGAAGATATTTTGAAGAATGTAGGATAGCAAACAGTTTTGTGGCACTTTTGACTACCATTGTCATTTTTGGTGGCCAAGAACTTTTTGTTTTACAAGCATTCTTCTAAATATCTTTCTCTTTGTTCTTTAGAACAAAGATATTTATGCAAATTTGAAATGACTCTTTTTTTTGGGTGAACTGTCCCTTTAAATATAAACACTATGATTTTTTTGTGCTTTTATAACATTGCTCTGTTTGTTTGAGCTCGGCCAATGGCGTGAGTTAAAGGCGGGGCTATCTTATTCTTAAACCAATAGAATAACTTTTTTAAGAAACCTGATAAAACGATGTTTTACTTTTTAATTCATGATTCTACAAAAATTGCAGAATTCATCATCACAACCGATGCACTTTGATCCGTTGACTGATTTATTCTGAAACCCGTGTCGTACATTTCACCTTGTTGACCGCATTAGCTTGTAAGAGCACTTCACCTCTAAACTCAGTTTGACAGAAACCTCGGGTTCCCTGGTGTTTTTTGGCTGCGTTTCCCGCTGATAGAACCCCTTAAAGACGCCAGGACTCTTCACGGGTCAGCACACAGCTGATGCGATGTGCAAAGTGTGAAGTTTCTCTTTTAATACAAATGCATTGTGCTTAAGTGCAGTTGGCAAGGTTACTGTAGCACTAAAACCACCAGCTTAAGGTGAGGACGGAGTGCGGTCTGTCTGCTCTTCTGTAGGATTTTAAGGGCAGTTCTTTGCACCCCAGGCCACGTAGATCGATAATGTTACCACCAAAAAATGCTGTGTTCAACTTTTGTAACGTTTTTATAAGAAAACTTATTGGACGGGGTTTCCATCTGATTTCATTTGGTGCACTTTTACTGTGTCTTTGTTCAGTTTAGATTAAAACCGGATTCTTCAGATCATAGCCTCTAATGCTGATGTTGTTTCTAGTGCTATATTAGTTGTTATCTTATTTCTACGTTGCTTTGGATCAAACCGGGAGTGTACAGAGAAGCTCCTCAGAAGTTGGTTTGAGGTTCTTTGTCGAAATTAAACTAACTTAAATTATTTTTACACGCTGCACTGTTATTGTGGTAACATGGTCACGTTTTTCCTAAAAACCTGTTCACACCAAGGACAATCATTTTAAAAAGAACATTGACGTCCGCATCACATCATAACAATAAAGATAAAGAGACCCTAGGGGTCACTTTAAGAGCAATTTTTCCAGCTCAAGAATGATAAAACATTGCCAACGATTCAAAATGAAAGAGCTAAGGCATTTAAAATGAGAATCTGCAGCATTAGAGCTTAAAAATTAACATCATAAGGCTAATATAGTTATCATTATCATCTCTACTGTAGTTATCATTCTTGGTGTGAAAAGGCCTATATGCAAACTCAGATTTTATACCAATATTCAGAAGTCAGAGTTGAGATAAAACAAAAACTGACTTCTGTATCTTTATCTTATACTTTTCTTTAAACTCTGTTTTATTTTCTAAAGGCTCATACAGAAAAAGCGCTCAGTGGTTTTAAAGGCAAAGCAGCACTGTAAAAAATGTCTGTAGAAATTACAGTATTACTGGCAGGAGTTTGTTCAAAGATAAATAATCATTAAACATCAACAAGTCTTTGTCCTTTCAGAAAAAAATATATAAAATAACAGCCTCATGCAAAGCATTCTGGGACCAAAAATCTAAATTTAAGCATCTGCTAAATGACTAAATGTAAAAATGTAAATGTCGATTTCTGGTTCCCAGAATGCTTTGCATTAGTATTTTGACTTTCATGAATTTTCTTTCTTTAGAGATAAAGACTTGTTACTGTTTAATATTCATTAGTTTTTTTACAAATGGTTGCCAATAAATTAGATCAATCTAAATCTACAGTAAATTGTTTGCAACTAGCTGCATAACTACGGCAAAAACGTTTACAGTGAACACTAATCTACTGCAAAATGAGTGATGCTACGTTTCATCAGGAGTTTAGTACTTGGTGAAAAATACATCAGTTTAATCGAAGGTAAAGAAAAAGTACATATATAAACCAGATAGAGCTCATCAGTGTAATGGCTTTCTTTTATGAGTCCAGATTTGCTTTAGGTTTTCCTGTAACCTCCCATTTAATCAGAAATATGCTCAGATCAAATATGTCTGACCTTGACATTCATTTGTTTCAACATCTGTTTCTAATGTGCTGCTTTGGATGGAAAACGTTTTTTTGTTGTCTGTGCGTGGACATGATTCGTGGAAAATACAGTATCTCCTCAAGTAATCCATGTGATGGTATTAGGTCTGTCACGATGAACGCATTAGCAAGATTAAGATTTTAGTTTGCAGTTCACATGCTTGTTAAAAAACATTTGAGCCAATCCGACATCAGTAAATCCGGACTCCCGAAATGATTGACAAGCCAAGAGTGGTTCTGGGTACAATAAACGGTCAGGCTTTTGAAGTTACGGGCTGAAGATTTAAGGCCCACGAGTTGTTTCAGAGCAGTCGAGATGATTTATATTTGTTTGAGGGGGGTTATCTGCATAAAAAAATGTCTTTTAGATTGAAAAGTTGGAAAATATATTCTTTTTAGCTGACATGTGTTTTAGGCAGACAGTTGTTTTTGAGAAAAGCCCTTTGGCAGTGCTCTGACACGCTCCAGAGGGAAGAAACGTTTAAAAATATGTTGTTTCTCAATGAACAGCTGCCTAAAAGCACACTATTTCTCAACAAAACAGCGACGATTTGAAACCTGAGCATGCATTTTTAGTCTTTCGAGACGTTGCTTTCAATTGGCACCAAAGCTCTGAATATCTCGTCTCATCAGCACAATGTTGGCTTCATGGTTCTTCGAGATTTTGGCTGTGGTTTTCCCATCCTCTCTGTAAATTGGCAGATATGGTTTTGTGCCTTTGCTGTCGACGGTCTTCTGAAGTAAAAGGTTTATCTTGCGTCATGTCGTATGGTAGGCGCATTTAAAAACACGCAAAACTGCAAATAGATTTCAATCGCTCGTCGCTTTCGAAATGTCAGTTTATCATAAACAAGATTCGCCGAATCAACAAGTGCAATTTGAAAATGAATTTATTCCACGTGTGTGTGTGTCACTCGAATTTACAGGCGCATTCACAAACCACATCCACAGCTCCCCGCCACGCCGTTTTCCAGATCCAAGTGACACCAGAACTTCCGACTTTGATCCGTCTGGTTGGAAATGACAGTCACGTTATCCAGAGTTGTTCCGACTCCCTGCGAGTTCCATCTCGGTGAATAAATCGAGACGAGCTTCTGGGCCGTCGGCACAGAGGCAAGCGCAGAATTCCTTGTCTCATTAGGACAGATCGGCCCCGGGCCATTCCGGCTGGGCCCCGGCGTTCCCGCCACACGTGGCGAAACCAAAGTTTCGGCTCAAGGACTGTTTTCGATACGCTCGCGTGCATGTTAATGATGAGACTTGAGAAATGACGGCGCTCTGTAGCTCTACAGGGATACGCTCGTGACGGACACCTTGTATTCCCAAATCGAAACGCCAGCGTTCCCGCCATGGGAAACCATCGATCGTGAGAAGCATAACGTTCTCTTTCTTCTGTTTACCAAATACACTGTTTCCCAAACCCAGGAAAAGCTCCCCTGTTGGCTGGCGCAATCTTCCATCTTCTGATATTGTTTTTCAAGGTGTCTAGATGAAAGTATAGATACAGAAAATGAGTCTCGGTCTGCACATAAGCTCCTCCAGGAGTGTTTGGTTTTCCGCAGAACACCAAATCCCTGGAAGCATTATTGTAAATAAAACGGCCTCTGTTTTAAAGCGAAGCCGCAGAAGCATTGCTCATAAGGGTCGGGATTGTTTTCGAAACAGCTTGCGTGTGTTCGAGCACCGTTCCCCAGCCATTCCAGACAAATGACCTGTAATGGCAGGCGTGTTGTTGGCGGTTCAATTAGGAAACTAATCAGTTTAGACTGATGATTAACACGCCGATGCCCCGGCCACCCTCAGAGCGGCCCACTTCCACGTGGGGCTGCGCTAGTGTTTTGCATGTACAGTTGTGCAATTGTGTGCATTTATTAAAACATTGCTGTCATTGTGTCTTCTAATTGCGAGCTTATCTGGAAGACCCGCCATAAGTTTCAGACAATGTAATGAGATTCTGCTTTTTTTCTGTATGGTCTTAAGAGCTAATCTCAAATAACAAGGTTGGTCGAAGATTTAGGCTTTGTTGGAGCAAATCTGTGCTAACAATGCACATTGTATTTTAATTGAGGCACGGTAGAATCCAATGCTTTTTGTGAATATATTTACATTTTCATGTTTGGTCTAATAATGAGTGTTAGTTTTATGTTGGATTTAAAACTAGTTTAGATAAAGATTTGTTTATTTGGTAACCCTTGATGTTCAAGACAGTGCTTTTGAATGGAATGTCTTATGGGTTTTTTTTGTGGGAAAAATCTTTATACCCATTTTATGTAAACCATTACTGAACATCTTATTAGAATGTCTATTTACACTTGTTGGCAGAGGCTACGTACACAAGGTCCACCCACCAGTATCTGAGTAAAAAATAATTAAGAACGACCCTATTAAATATGTGTTCTGCATTTGTCACGCCATAGTATTGGATAAATATTTTACAAAGAATGATAAAAAATGTATACCTTTAGAGATATCAAGCACTTACATTTTTAAAGAGACATGAAAGGCCCCTAAAAAATTTGTAATTCACTTAATTATTGTAATTAATTAATTCAAAATATTTACAATATTAGTAAATTTTAGATTTGTAATTTTTTTTATTTATTTATTATTATTACATTTACATTTAAATTACATTAATATAAAAAAAAAATCTGAAGGACCCTCTTTGTGGGCCCGTAATGCATTATTTGGGGGTCATGGGTTCAATTTAATTGGAGCACTGGTTCCAGGGCTGTCAAAATTTCAGATTTCAATACACAATTATGATGGTCAGAACAATTATTGTGATATCCATAAACTCTGATATTTATTATTGAGTTGTTTTTATCATACATCTTATTTTTAAGGGATATTTATGTGAAATCGAAATCCTGTCATCATTTACGTTGGGACATCAAGTCGTTCCAAACCTTGGAAGACTCCAAACAGTTCTGTGGCACAATACTAGGTAACAAAACTACTATGGTAGTCAATGGCGCCCAAAAACATCTTGTTGAACAAAGAAATTTGAGGATTACAGAATTTTTGGCTGACCTTTCCCTTAACATATATTACTTACCACGGTTATTAAAATCACAGTTATTGACAATATATTGTGAAACATCTAGCTGATATGCTGTTTGACTCAGAAACTCAGATGTGTGTGTATTTTTTGGTTCCCAACACACTAAACTAAATATATTATTTGTCCTGCTTTAGTTATGATTTCTCTACATCATATTAGTAATACTGTATGTAATCCAGGCTGGATTGGAGACCACCGCCGGCCGTATTTGACTGGTGACAGCCCTGGGGTATCGTGCGTGATGACTGTAGTAACTCTATGTGACACAACACTGTTACTGCAGTACTGCATCAAGCCTGAACAACAATTATTGCTTTCCATTAGATTTAAAGGCTTTTCCAACAACCGTCAGGGATACTCAGACCGACCGGTGCGGCCACATCCTTATTCACAAACCTTGAATGAGTTACACCTTTCATTGCCAGCCGGTCTTGTCTGGGTGTGCCATGATGGAATCATATTTATCGCATTGAAATTTAGGTATATTTTGAACATCAAATGTTTGTCCGTTGTGCACTTATTTGTGATTGCCAAGCAGGCTGTTTAAAAGCGAGATGTTTGCGACGGCTTGCCTGACTGTTAAAGGTACAGAAAGCAATTTTGGGCTCATGCAGTCTAGCGATAGATGTGAATTCAGGTTGATTGTTATCTACTGTAGCAGTGGTTTTACCGCATTGGTGTGGTGTTAGAATATGTGTGCTTGCGGTGAGCATTGAAAGTCAGAAGTCAGCAAAGATGTCACATGCCTTATAAATAAAACTTTGCTATATCTTCGTGTGAAAATCACATATTTTTGGTGGAATAGAAATGTTTGGTTTTTCAAAAAGGAAGGACGCTGTTTACTTTTGTCCATGATAACATCTGTAGATAAAGGATGTGAGTCAAGACTGAAATACAGGATTTATATTATTGAATAAAACTTGGATAAAATTTAGCGGCAAGTGTTTTTGGTGTGATTTAAAGAAATGTTAACCTTCTAAGTTCATCAGCGTCACACTTTATTGAGCTTAAAATAATGCACAAAGCTAATAGTAATTTAGCTCGACAGCTCGCTTAAGTTATCACTGGATTAAAACATCATTAATCATCATCAACATTACGTTTTCTTCTTTTTGCTCTTTTAACCGTTTTGTGTCCGATTGCTTTTTCTGTACCCAACGTCAACTCCCTCATGTAAGTTGTGTCCTAGTGAAATCGGCCACGTTACTTTAACGTTTGAATGATTTCTTGCGCTTTGAGGTTTTCTTTGTGCACTTTTTACACTGAAGAGTTAATCAATACAGAAATGCATTGTTGACCGTTTTCATGATGCCGTTTTATCGATTCGAATGATTTGTTTCAGCATAAGCACACGCTGCAGCACTTCAGCATTGCAAAAAATGAAAAGCGTTGTATTTGTGCTTTGGGTTCTTCTAGCAGAACAACAGAATCAATGCAGAAGATGTGAGGAACGCTCGCTGAAGGCCAACAGATCAGCCATGGGCTGTTATCTCAGCCTTTCAGGATCCAGCACTTTTAAAGTACACATGAAATCAAAATGCAAGTTTTGATACGAGTATGTTAGCTTTCAGGGTATCTTTAAACGAGTGAGTTCTTGGACATTCACGTTTCAAAATTTACATTTGGATGTTTGAAGCATTAAAAACTTCAGCTTAGGGAAACGATTGGCTATTTTTAAAAGGGGTGGAATGTCCCGCCCTAACTTCCTGTTTCATTGGAAATGACGTCAAAGCATCAAACAACTTGTGCATTTCAAGGCATTTGACACATTTGGTTTTTAATTTCAAACCTGCCAAACTTACCTGACAGATAGCGTGCAAAGTTCGCAAGTCGATTCGGATTGAATTGTTTTCTGATGCTGCCTCATTGAAAAGGACACAAACTACAACGTATCTAAACAAGAGAAGCCGTCCCAAACCCCTTCTGTAACCCCGCTGCTTGTTAACATCATTTCTGAAAGCGAGCGCATCTTCACACACCAGGAGTCGACTTCAGATTACTATTTTGGCGTCATCCGCTGAGACGAATTTGGAGCCTGAGTGGAAGTGCAAGTGCGAGTTGAAGTCGGTTCTCGTTACCGCTCTTGAAGACGAGAAAGCCTCCGTGAGCCATACGTTACATCCCCTGCAGTTAATATGCAGTCGGCAGGAGAGCTCATTAAGATTGATCATTCGCCGGCCACCTCCTCCGTACCCCAAACTCGGCTATGCCTTCATTAATCACTCGTCTTTCAAGATAACGCACAGTGTCGCCTGACAGGCTCCCTGCAAGACGTCCAACCACGACAGACAATGCTGCAGAACTCCCCTGGTTCCTGTGAGCTCTTGGCATGTCCACAAACTGTCACCAACTTACAAAGTCGCTCTCTCTCACTCTCTCTCTCTCTCTCACGCATCTGTATTTTTTTCCATATCTCTGCTGGTTTCTCCTGACATTACAAAATCATTAATCATTATAATGTTCTATATCGCTGTTGTCCTTCTGAAACGTTGTATCTCCGTTTTTGTGATTTAGATTGTTTGCCTTAAGTCATCATTAGTCACCCAACTGGGTTGTGCAAAAATCAAACTAATACAAAGTATTACAAAGTGCTGGTAAACTTTGAAAACACGTTATGAAATCATTTCAATAGTGTTTTTTTTCCATTTCCTGAAAAACAGTGAATTTGGACAATTGGTTTTGGAAGGACAGCGACGATATTATCCATTCTGTGTAAGTTCGTCTTTTTAAAATTCGACAAGATTCAATAAAACGTTAATTTAATACACTAAAAATGATTCAAATGAAGTTGAAAATATTTATTATATACAATATGTAGTGATGCCAAGTCATATCAAAATAGGGCTCTTTTAAATCAAGGCCCCCTAACAACTATTAAGTATGCCTTGGCAACTAGATAGTGACATCACAGCAACCTTAAAGAGTGGTTAGGGGGGAGTACTTTGGCAAAGACCACCCACATTTTTTCAGAAGTTGGGTCATTTGACGTTTTTATGATCTTTACGTTTTGTTTAACCTTTTACGTTTAAGTTAAGGCTTTTGGTCAAATATTTGAAATTGGCAAATAGTGGCTACTTTAAAAATGTTAATATACCACATCATTTTATTTTTAGTCATACTTTGCAGAGATTGTTTGCAAAAACGGATAACTTGATTTATACACTTTTTGTATTTCAAGTAATATCAATCAAACAACAGTTGGATTGATTTGATTAAGTAATAATAACTTAAAAAACAGCTATCTAACACATTAAAATAAAAACATGATAACATAATAAAAACACTTGTAAAACTGAGTTACTCTTCTTTTGCTATTTTTCATTTGTTTATTAAAACAGTAAACACTACAAAGAATAAATGACGCTTAACCTTTGAATGGTGTGTAAAATACTGTGGTTACGATTGTGAAAATACAGTTCATAATGTATTACGTTTGCGTATTATAAAAATTTAGCATTACTAAGCCATTATAAATTCAAGTTTACATTTTTTATTTCTGCTTCCTGTTTTCTGTTTCGAGGTCTGTTGTGCACATGAGTTGTTTATTGGCCTGTTTCGAGCTGCGAGCGTTTGCGATTAGGAATCATGTCATGAACGCAGGGATTAGCCTCCGGAAAACCGCTTTACCAAATGTAACCCTCCTCTCCACCGCATCAGATGCCTTCCTCATAAAGTTCACGTGTGAGTACCGCTGACGTACGTCAGGCCCTCTCGCTCTCATTATGAGAAGGGTAAGAATCGAGGTCAGAGAAAATTGATGCCAAACTAGTTCCTTTCATTCTCAGCCGGAGACGGGGGGGGGGCTTTTTTATCTGGCAAAGTGACATTCAGGAACGGCTCGTAATCAGAGGTACCTAGTTTGCATACGCACCGGAGGGACATTTTTCGCAGCCAATCAAATCAGACCTCTGTTTCCTCCGGGAGCGCTCGCAACAGGGTGCGGACGGAAACCGGCGGGGTGAGCCCGCCCCCTTCCCAGCAGGAAGTCTTGGAAGTATAGAGTACAGAGATGAAGGATGAAGCGAGATGTTTGAATGCTCATTATAAAGCACCCGTTATTGAATGCGGCGTAACTCTTTGGAACAAAACCATTTCTATAAAAACTGTCACTGTTTGCCCAAGAAACAATAGTTTCGCGATTCGTTGTCTGGGAAATCCTGAAGCAGGAGAGTTAATTGGCTGAGGGGGCACATATGTGCGCTATATTGAATATGGGGAGTGAAATAGACTGCAATGCATTATCGATGAATCTGCCTGTAATGCGAGCAGATGCTGGCACGCGGCGCTCAAATGATGCGTGCATTTCCCCACTAATGAGAACGTGCGGAATTAGGGATTGAGAAACATAGGCAAGCTAACAACATAATAATGAAAGTATGAACAAAAGAATTGGCACGCGCAAACACACACACACGAGACGTGCATGTAGACTTGAGTTTATCATCATATGGTTTAATGAAATAACTACTGATCTAACTAAGATGCAGTACTTCATCTTCACAACACCAGTGAAATTTAGTAGAAATCTTTTTATTTCTTCGATTAATTGCGACTAATCGATTCCAGATTTAACGTTTTTGTTTACACATGTGTGGCGTGTATATTTCTATGTATATATAAATACACAATGTATATGTATATATTTAAGAAATAATATACATTCATACATACATATAATGATATACATAATGCAAATTGAATTTAAATATAAGTAAAAAAATATACTAATATATTATAAAATTTAAATATATTAATGTAGTATATTTTATATGTATATATTTTGTTAAATATTTATTTATTATATATTTTAATTTAGTATTTAAAAGCACGCACACATCTATACATATAAGGATAATATTTACATGTATTAATTTTATTTATGTTTATTTTATGATAACAAATGTTTGTTAATTTTTATATTTCATAGTTTTTGTAAATATATGCTTTTATGTGTATGCTGTTATAAATACAAAATTAATATGCACAGTACAGTACTTGTATTCTGAAATGTATTAATTGCAATCAATCGTTTGACAGCACATAGCATTTTTATATACACATACGTAGATATATACACACCACAATCGATTAATCGCGATTAATTGATTTGACAGCACTGTTTCTCATTAAATGCATTGCTTTGGTACTGGATGCTTACTGGACAAAGAAAGCTGAGCTAAATTCATTAAGATATGAATATATTCACAACATGGAACGGCATCTTGTACCTTATTTCTTATTTAAACATAACAAATAAAAGGCTGTTTTTTTGAAGTTTGCTTAAAATCTTTGCTAAAGCACATCAAATTCTAACAATTTCTCTGGTGTAGTCCATGCATGGTAGAAATAAATCAAGAAATATTCATGTAAATATAAATAAATTCACTGTAGGTGCATAATCCATCTTTAAGAAGCACCCGACAGATTAGTTCTCTTTTCTACTCTTTCTATCCTTAAAAAAAAACGTAGCTGTATACTGTGGTAGGTAGGCAATATGAGAGCAGTTTTAATGCGCTTACGCTTTTTATTGTCCTAATGTTGTGCCAATTGCTTCCATTGTTTACCTCATTTGTAAGTTGCTTTGGACAAAAGCATCTGCTAAATGACTAAAGGTAAATGTAATCCATGCAAACTGAAATCACTGGTAGTTCACTCAGTGGCAGCTAGAGTTTTACATATGGGGTGGCCAGGGGGTGGCCAAAGCTACTTTAGGGGGTCCACAGACCATGACCGAAAAGGCGTGTACAAAATGTGTGTAACCCTGAGCTGGCATAGAATTATAAATAAATAAATCCTAGGATTTCTGATTAGAGGTATTCGTGAAATCTGTTATTTCGCGCAGTACAATCCATCGCACAACAACATTTTTCCATCCTAAACAAAGTTAAGATAGCGATAAACGTTTGACTTTTGTGTGCTCTGCGGTGATGTCACGTGCAAGCACTGCCACCACAGGTCAAAATAAATACTTTGTTCAAAGAGAGGTGAGATCCGATGTCAAACAAAAGTAGCGAATCCACTTTTGTAGTGATACCCAGGGTGGCCAAGTGGGTGTCAGGGGTGTTCAGTGCCACCCCTCTGGATACGCTACTGAGTTCACTCCCTAGTGTAGTCGATATATGTTTATTGGATTTACTGTATTTTATTTGGTTCTGGTTAAGTTTTAGGAGCTATAGATTGTGCCTGAAGACCTCCGCTATCAAAACATAGTTTCTCAGAAAACGAGGAGGAGAAAACATTGCTCTGCTATAAGCCTCGCTCAATTTGAATGCTTGTAATGATATAAGGTAAAGTGTACAGTAGGTGTGAAATATGCTTGCTTTGTCATATTTTACGATGTGAAAGCCGGAGTCAGCACTAGGCTTGCAGAAGTTTATGATGTGTAACGTTATATGAAATGAAAGGCAAATGAAGTACAGTACAGCAAAATAACTCATTTCGTAAGTGGACGGGATGGTTTAACAGAACAAGAGCTCAGAACTCTCTTGACGACAACATGTTTTACGGCTCAAATGATTCGTCTTGGCTGTTTTATAATGTGGCTCTTATAATTGAAGCATCTATCGAGTGATATAATGCTTTATGATGACGGACGTTTTCATAGCATGGCTGTAGTTCTCTGATAAAACATTTGACACGTTTTGTGTCTCCACTCCGTTGCTTGTTCTCCCTCTCTCTCTCTTTTATGCTTCGTCTGCTGACTCTCTTTCTTCTTACTCACAGGCCCTAGTTTCAGCACGGTCTAATATAATTATTCATATAATAAATGTATAAATATTCTGTATGTGTAATGTTATACAGTGAGCCCAATGGTTTTGAAAAGATCCGTTTATATGGATGTCTTTTCCATGGTAACATCTAAATTCTTTATAAAGAAATGTATTACTTGTCCTTTTATCGGGTGTTTGCAACATTTTCAATACTTACCAAGTTGGTTGAAAAATTGAGATGCAACAAGTCAAAAGGAATTATTACTATTGGAAGCACCATGTTTTTAATTAATGTTCAAATGAAAGCAGATTTTGTTTCATACAGACCTCACTCGAGGGCTCATTGTAGTTTTCAAGCACATTTCCGTTTAGTCAACAATGGGTTAAAATCTAAGAATTTCAGAGATAACATTTTGGGTTAACATTTTGAACACCGTCTTGAAATTGACTGTAAACAGTACAGTAATATCATTTTTGTTTCGTAATGTTGAAGTGATTGAATGAACAGGTGAATATATTATATCTATATTTTTGCTCTGTGTATTTTACCAAAGCAATTTCTCTGGAGAACGAGTAATTGGAAAATTGGAGCGGCAGTAATTTGTTTTTGGATCACTTTATAATTAACAGAGTCAACTGAAAACTTTATTTGAAAAGGAAACATTAAACATCATTTTTTGCTCGAATCAACTTGCTATGTTTTTGCATAATGCTTAATATAACTGGATACATATATATCAATGCTGTAATTTACAAAACATGAATAATTAAACTAATTCAAATGTAAATGAAAAGTGATTTCTCCATTATAAATGTTTCTGAAACTTTTAATTAAATTAAATGTAAACTTTAGTTTAGATTCTGTTTTTTTATTCTCAGTCAGACTTTATTTAACTTAATTTGTTTATGTGCCTTTGGATTATATATTTTTTGTAACAAGAAAGCAAAAGTAATGTTTTTTTATCTCTTCTTGTCGTGTTTTGTTCATCTTTTATTTATAAATTATATGTAAGCACTTGAACTCAAAGACCTGCCCATCCCAAACAGTTTAACAGTTTCCAGATCAGTCAGAATTTGTGTGTGTTTTTGTGTTAAGTTGTGACTATGCATTGAAAATAATTGCCTATTCCATGAGCTAATAGCTTTCAAATTGCTGCAATTAATTCAGTTAATGAATTCCTGAATTAAGTCAGATAAATGCGTTTGTGAGTGTCTGCGTGTCCTTGCGTTGCTTATCAATTATGCAGTTTTGTCACGGTTACCCTCTCCCACAACCTACATGAATCTGTATCGGAACATAACTTTTCCTTGTAAACCAGTTTAATTTTAATTTACAGGGTACTTAACGTAAAAGTGGACCGGCGTGGCCACTAATGAGAAATATACACACTTCAAGATGTTTTATTTCACGCTGTGCAAAATTTTGGTAAACTGTACATTTCCATTTAATATGTTTGCGAAGTGATCATATCCTCCTCAATATAACCATTGATTTTTTTCTTCCCATTAGTACAAAGCAAATACGGTATAACACATTTGTAAACAACAGGCAGAATGCATTTATGAGGACAGCATGCGGGTATTTTCTGAGAATTATCTGTTCAGGTTTGTGTGTTTATACACTCCTGAGATAAAACTCGATAGTGAGTCAACACATGCTCAGCACGGTGGGCTGAATTATCAACCTGAGATGTTTTCAGCCGTCCTGTGCGGAACGCTTATCATCACTAACTTTTTTTGTCACAATCTATGAAGTTTAATCTGGCAGGGAAACAAGATCAGCGGCGACAGATGGAAATAAGTTTGATAATTTCAAAGCAGATTGCAGAAGCACTTATAGTGCCCATCAGGGCTCTTCGTTTGTGCTTTCAAAAGCTTCTTAAAGTCACATACTCTTCATTTTGCTCCATTAAGTGATATTTATGGTTTGGTGGTTTGCAACATTAATGTAAAACAGATATTCTAATAGAGTTTTGTGAGGTTAAAATATTAGTTTTTTGATGTTTAGTACATCTGCAAGAGTCTTTATAGAGTTTGTATTCCAGTGTATGGTGTTGCATGCACTTTATCGTGCAGTTTGTCATTATTGTGAGCAGTCAGAGAACATATTTCTCATTACAGCTCAGTCTGTTACTATAGTATATCAGCTGATGATCTTTGAACCTGCAAGTGACAACCAGCTACTGCCATGGTAACCTTGATGGATTTTATTGGCGGCTCTTGTAACCTGTGTTCTTTAAGCTTGCCAGTTATTTGTTATTGTAAGGCTGTGTGTGTGTGTGTGTGTGTTAGGGTGTAGTATGAAGTGACACTATACGCTCGGACTCTATTGGAAATGAAATCAGAGAATGCTGACAGGCGTCTCCTTCTGGTATAACAGAAGACCAGGATTCATTTGTCCAGTATGTCACACATAGAGTCATGCCTGTCTCAGTATTTGGCGCTGGATCAGTAAATCATGCAGTAGTGCCACTATTGCCACTAAAACTATGACACTAAAATAAATAAAACAAAAAAAAATGTGTTTGCGGTTGGTATTTAATGTTGGTGTATATAGTATGCACATATATATATATTTAATAAGTATACAATATATGAAGTTTTAGATAGCAATACTGTATATATTTTTTCCATATTTATTTTATTTAGTTCATATTTCTCCTTTTTTTTGTAATATTTTATCATACAATAAAAGCAGCGCCTTATTGGCACCCTTGGTAAATATATATATTTTTTTACAGTGTGATATTCCTCCTACTTAAAATTATTTTCCTTCAATGAAATGATGGATTTTTGTCGATTTTTAAAATGAAAGATCAAAACGAGAAACAATGCAGATTTATTTTTACAACCTTCATTGCTCATATTTACCAATACTAGTGGAGGGCTCTATATATATAATTTTATATATATATATGTTTTTTTATGCATTAGGCAGATGTTTTTATCTAAAGCGACTTACATTGCTTTATTCTATACATTTATACATAGGTATTTGCAATCCCCTGGGATTGAACCCACAACCTTGCGTTGTTGCTCTTACCACTGAGCTACAGGAAATCTATATATATTACTATATTATATATACAAACATAACATTTATTATGTGAAATAAATTTTACAAAAATGATATATATTTATATGCAAAATATTTATTTATTTTATAATATACTATATTATATCTCATTTATTATACCTTATTTTTGCTCAGCTTCATTGTATCTGTTTTAATAAGGTCTATTCTCTCAAACCTTCACCTCAGTCTTGCTATTCTGTAATGTTTTATAAAAAAATCCTCTTATGCAGTTGTAAAAGGACTGAACCACAACTGTGTTTTATTGTGGAAGGAGTGACACGATTTACGGCTTCTGGTTGGATGTGACCCTTTTTTTAATCTTTTTTGATTGGCTCCCTCAGTATCTGCTAAGGAAACCACTGTGACGTACCACATGACGCTGTTGATTCCAATAATAAACATTCACCTATCGCACGCACTTTGTATCTCTCCTCCTCCCGCCTCCATGTGCTAAGCAGATGCCATTTTGAAAAACGTGAGCTGCGCAGCGAACCTTAAAATAGCTGAATAATACAGCTCCAAACTCATCACAAGACTGTTCTGTCTGAGGCTATTACACGTCATCTGTTCAGCCGTCCTAAACACCCATTCTGTTATTTACCTCTTTCATCTGTTCATTGTGAAGGTGTTTCAGTTCATCACAGTTCAATTGAATTGAAGCTCCGGCCTTGTTTGTGCTGCACGAGGGGCGACGGTATAAGGCCGCCGTGGAGAAGGACTCTTTGTGCTGCTAAAAGCTCTGGCGTGTACTGTAACCTCTTTCTTCAGCTCGCCGTAGCAATTAGAGCGCCCGACAGAATTGATCTCGCGCCTAACGTGCTGGACCATTTCAGCCTGGAAATATAGATTTCGAGGAGTCTTTTGTGCAACTTTTTTGAATATAAAAGGTGTCACATTTTGTGGTTTTTCCATTTAAAAATTCACAACGAACAGAAAAAATCAATGGTATCCTTTTTGCGTTGCAGACATGTTGTATTGTGTTGCTTTTTCTCAGCCGTCATACTGGATTAGTGTGACCTTACAAGTCTCAAACAGAATTATTTTGTTTGCAATGATGGCAGTATTACGTTTTATTTATTAGGCGGATGTTTATTTAGACATATGTATGCAAATGTTTATACAAACTGCAACCTATATTAAGTACACGTATAGTCACCAGTATTGTGTTGTTTAAGTGTAAGAGCGAAACATTTTTTGGGGGTTTTAAATGATTAACTAAATGGAGATTTTAAAGGATATTTATTTATTTATTATAGTTTGCATAGAACATGTTTTGGTTATTTTCTACAATAATTGACAAATTAACTATATATATTATTTTAAAATAAGTATATTTATATTATTACAATACAGGGCAAAATTATATTGTTTTCCAGTATGACGATGATTATTATAAAAGTAACAATAATTATAATAATAATTAATTATATAATATTATTAATTATAATCATATTGTATTGTATTGTATTGTTTTGTATTATATTATATTATATTATATTATATTACATTATATTACATTATATTACATTATATTACATTATATTATATTATATTATATTATATTATATTATATTATATTATAATTTTTTCTTAGTTTCACATGTTTAGATTATTTCAAAATGATTTTGACTCATTTGAGTAAACTGTGAGTAGATAACCCTTACGAATGAATTACCCTTGGGTTCTTGACCATGCTCTATTGTCTTATTGAACTTTCTTTGTTCATTTATGGTTAAAAGGCTGAAACATGCTGATTGGTTGTTTAAGGCCACTGAAAGTCCAATCAGGTGAGAGGTGACACAGGAAGGGATAATGACCTGAGGTTGACACATGACTCACCATAACCCTGTTGTTGTGTGTCTCTCGATGGCTTTCCATTCAACATAGATAACCTTCAGCCTTCAATTAATGTTGTGCTTTTGAATATTAGAACAGACACGCAAATGTTTTCTGAACCGATAAAGATTTTATCATTAGTTCTGCGCTCTCAAAGTAAGTAGGTTACAGTTGCACCATGTTTGCGAGACAGCCAATTATTTTCCCATTACATGCACAACACGCATTGTCATTTTCTAATGCGGTGTGTGTTCAAACCATCAGATAATGTTCTCAGCTGCCTCCGTGTTGGATTCGGGTGAGGATGCTCCGCGGGTTGGAGAGAGAATTTCACCTGCCATGTGATGTTTCGTGCCTGTGTTAATGATGGCCAACCCTCCGTGAGCACTGACCTCGGGCCGCACCGCGTAATTAGCTTTTCTTCAGCATTTTTCTGCCGCGTCCAGCGACCTCGTGGGTGAACCATTGTTTATTGACAACTGAGGTTTCTCCTTCTTCGCTCTTTTCTTGTCATTCGCTGAAACTGATGCTGCTGAATTGGCTGCAGTGGAGATTGGAGGTGAAAGCCATGTCGGTCGACAAGTTTGGCCTCTGAATCCATCATTCACAAGCATGCATACATGTACAAAACAAAACTGCTGCCTTGAATCTGAATTGTTAAGTTAGAAAAGGAAGGCTTGTATATGTTTGTTGCATGTGTCTGGTCTTTGTTGTGTTTTTTTAGATTAATTTTTTTTTTACGCTATTGTCCTTCTGAAACCTCGTATCTTTATATTTCGTGATTTTTTTGGGTATAAATCATTATTATTAGTCACCCCCTATGTTTGAAACTGGATTTTGTGAAAATCTGACCAATAAAAGTTTTACAAATTTTGTCAACTTTGACAAAACAGTATTTAATTGTTTAAAAGGTAAAGTGTTTTTTTAATTTCCGAAGAAACTTTCGAATGGACATATGTTTAAAATAATACAATTTATTTCTGTTTATAATTTAGTTCTCCTCTTGAGGCTCATCCTAAGAGGCCTTTTAAGGAGCATTGAAGAAGTTTCCATCCATTCAGGGCTGCGTTTTATTTATTATTTGGCACAATTATATTTTGTCTATAAACTATTTTTAAATATTTGGGCATACGCCTTGAGATTAAAAGATTTACGATCAGAAACATTTTAGTCAAGCGTTTCCAAAGTTTTGATTGACTATTTCACATTTTCATATCAAATGAGCATTTCTACATGTATTGTGGCCATTTTAGTCCAGTGTGTGTTGAATTTCAACAAAATCAAACCTAAGGAGTGACAAAGTCATCCAACAGCAATATGAAAGACTGACAGGATAACAAGACATATGAAAACTGTTTACATTTATGAACTTTTCCTAAATACATGTACAATAATGTATTTTTTTTGTATTGCTTAAAAGTGAATATGAACTTGGTTTCTTCGCCATATTTGAGTTCTCAAAAAAGACAGAACACATTTTATTTGTACATGTTTTTCCAGTTTTCATTTTATACAAACAAATGTGTTTTACGATATCTAATTTTGTTTTGTTTAGTGTTTCCACCATTTTGTGACTGTTCCGCCATTTTGTTTTGTTTTATACTGTCCCGTCCTTTGTGCGCTCCTGGTGATAACTTCATTAGTTTGTAAACTTAAGTCCCAGCGTTTCCCTTGTTAGTTGTCCGATATTGTTTCCCTGTTATGGATGTTTCTTACGATTTATTCCTATTTCACTTTTCTTGGATTATTGCTTGTTGGAAGTATTGACACTGTTTGTATTTGGATCCAGCCCTCTTCATCGTTTACTCATCATAACAAAATCATATAATTTTTTTAATTTGGTAAAAAATACTGTTCACAGAATGAAACAAAAATATATAATTTCACCTAAACAGATACCTTTATCATTCATTTTAAAATCAGAGAAACTGTGTCTGATAGGGTGACTTAATTTTTTCTGCAGCTGTACATATAAAAAATTAAAAAGAATCATCTGGGCCGCCAGAAAAAATGTCAAGTAAAATGACATGCTTGTCATGTTAGGTTACACCAAACTTACATTTGCTGTTTATTTCTGTAGTTTGACATTTTTTACCGCATTTCAAAAACACCTGAAAATTCTCTAAAATTAAAAGTAACATTTCATATAAATTACAGCTTTACACTGTGTATATATATATACATATATATATGTGCATAAATGAGAATACAAATATATGAAATACATACTCCCAGCTGTGTCAGTTATACTTTGTGAATAGTTTTTCCGTCCTGGCATTTTAGAGAATTTATACTAGAAACAGCTCCGCTTAATAACAACAATACATTGAACTACACAGAAAACTAAATCATTAAAACAGAAAAGCTTTATGCTTTAAATGATTTTTTATTCTAACTTTAATTCATACACTATACAGTATATATTTTTGATGTAGTTGGTTTTTCTAGCAATTAAAACCCACACAATGTTTATTCATCGCAAATATCTTTTTTATTTGAATTAATCCTTGTATTAAACGCTTAAACTACTGAGTCTCTAGTGTAGAAAGATCAATAAATCAACAGTTTTGTTTGTTTCTTTTAGATGGCTCTGAAATTAATTGTGTTCAGTGTATTACTAAACTGGCCACTGGGACTCAATCCTCTCATTATCACTGCGTGTGTGTTTGTGTGCGTGTGTGTGCATCAACGTGGCTGTTTATTTCCGCAATGTGTTTACAATGCAGTTTCATTTGCTTTTGCGCCCCTGATCAAATTTATTTCTAAAATAGCACCTGGTTTTCGATAATTCGATTCGGTTCTTCCAGTCAGCGGATGTTCAGAGGTGTCTTCGGTTCAGATGAGCAGTTCGTCAAATAACAATCGTATCCTCAAAGAATCTTTGTTCAGTTGATGTTTGACCTCTTTATGGTCTGTATCAGACATGCAAATCGCAAACCAGATTGAAAATTAATTGAGGTCATTTTCTATTTTTTCACTGCTTTACACATTAACTGCATGCTTGACTAAAGTCACGTTTTACTACATCATCTACAGCTCTCATCTGGCCTATAAAGTTTTCCGGCAGGTACTGTAAATCAATGTGAGCCATTAAAAATATCACAGATTTGGAACAATGGACTGTGGAAATAAATAGTCTCTAAAATCCCCAGTGTGATGCCGAGCATTGAGAACATTTTGCATTAATATCAGATTGCATAACATATTGTCCACATAGTGTCATAATAATGTTTTTTTGTTTAATACTTATCAGCTCTGATGTGTTTTGGCTGCTTTATATAAAACATGCTAGCTGATGCCTTCATGCATATGTGAGAGATAAAAATGGCGGCCGGTGCGCTGCGAGTTGCCTAGAGATGCTAGCGTGTTCTACCGTCGGTTATTCGGTGAAGTCCGGCTGTCTTCAGCAGTCAGAATCACTTCATGAAGCCTCATTAAACCGGACTCTGCTGCCCGTCTCTCTCGACTACTGCGGCGGGTGCTGTCAGACACCTCATTACATTTACATATGCGTCCACATCTTCAACATGTGCTGACCGCTTCCTCTGAGTTTGAACCTGATCGTGTCCGAATGCTCCCCTGATGCTGATAAACACGTCCAGATACACTTAAAGAACATTCAATTAATACCACAATATGATTATTTACCGTGCATGCACATTTTAGTTTTTTTAGGTTTGCATTGTATATTTATTTAAACAAATAAACAAAAGCGTGCATTAACCAACAGGAAGAGATAAAAGTGAACACATTACAGGATTTAATACATGTGTTGCGTTCTGTGAGAATTTAGGACAGTTTTGTTGTTGTAGCCGACTTTTGAAAGCTGATTCTCCATATTTGTGTTTCTATGGCAGGGCTGGAGACTTCCTTTTTTTACTAGGAGCACTGTTTATTCAATAATTCAATAATTTCCCCAAAATAACTGTATTGCTAATGGCATACTGACAAATAAGTGACTTGATGACCGCAAATTTGGTTCTGGTGCCAGTGCTTGTCAATGAATGTGAATTTATTATTTTAGTACAATGTGAATTATTAATATTAAGATTAAGATTTTTACTTATTTTACTTTTCAGTATTTCATGTTGTCCCATTGTTTGTGATTTTCTTGTTTTTTATCCAAAAACAAAGTCAGCAAGCATTTTTTGTATCACGCACACTTGGTAAATGAGAAAATTGTAATTTTATAAAATCTAAAGATTTAAGCTGTCAGGTTTTGACACGCACATCTACCTGTACTTACATTTACATTTACACATTTGGCAGACGCTTTAACCAAAGCGACTTACTTTGCATTGTATTATACATTTCTTTCTGACTATATGCAATCCACTGGGATCGAACCCATGACTTTCAACCCAGTGATTTTCAACCACTGAGCTACAGGAAAGTTCAATTGCTGTCATTATTTCTGTTAGCTTGAGTACAGGCAGTTGTCCCAAATTGTTAAATTAGCCCCAGTACCCAGCGGAATACGATATTAAACCAAAACGCATCAGTGTAGTTTGGGCAGAAAATGCATTTTTAAGTTTTGCCCCGAGCACCAGATATTTTACACATTGATAGTGGCCAATATAGGTCAGCCAGTTCCAGTTCTCCAGCTTCCAGGGAACACTGAATATTTGAAACACAATCGCCCCGTTATAAAACTGTGAAATAGGTTTTCGCAGTACTATTTTACATCTTCATACCACATGCTCAAACGTGCATTGTCTGCTTTTTTCAATAGTGTCCATAAATTTGACTGTTGCGTTGGAATTCTCTTCTCTGTGTTTTTGCTTTGCGCCGATGTGGTGATTCTTGCAACTGTCTGTTATTTGCTGCGCCAAAAAGCTCAATTCTGAATTCTTAACACGTGTTTGGCATTGTCTGTTTCTTCTTTGTTCTACAGAGATGTTGAAGGAGTTGAACCAGCAGCGCAGAGAGAAAGAATTTACAGACCTGAAAATTATAGTTGAAGGCAAAGAATTTGAAGTCCACCAAAATGTTCTAGCTTCCTGCAGCTTGTATTTCAAGGACCTGGTTAAAAGGTTTGCCTTCTTTCCTTCCCACCAGCCATTGATCCGATCTGTTCTTCTCGTAGGGTTCATTTATGTCATTTTGCCTCCCCTTGTTTCTCTCTTGCAGGTTTGTCGGAAGACTTTGGTTTCTGTCGCAGGGGCCAGCAGCCATTCACCGTTTCCCTCAATTGAATGTATCTTAACTTGGAAAAAAGGGCCGTCCTTGTGTTTCTTTTCTTTTGTTACCTTTTCTCTCCCCCATTTTAGAATGCATTAACATAATTTTCATTTTTAAAAGCAGAGAATGTGTTCCATGACTGAGGGATCTTTTTTGAAAAGGAAAAAAAAAATTCACACTAGGCATTCATCCCATGAGTACCAGATTGGGCATTTTGGAAAGTGTCCTCCAGAAGCAGAGTACGGGATAAGCTTTGTCAGCCATTTTATCAGCAAGCGTATGGTCTTCATAGAGCATAAAACGTTTCCCATTCATATGTTAAACGTTCACGGTGGGCGCATTGAGCGGGATGAGTCGCATTCAGAGTCGCAAACAAAGAGAAGCGTTGCACAACTTTCTCGTGATTCGTTACGTCCGTAGGTCAAAGCCATTTGCTATATTTAGCTATATCGAGCTGCTACATTTTTTGACACTGTTCTTCATTCATAGCAAACTAAATTTTTTTGACAGCATAGTTGCGTATGTTAGAAACGACAGTAGTGAGTCTGAGGTGTATGTGCCCATAAATTCATTCTTTATGCAAATTTGATTTCCTCTTTTTTCATTTTTTTTGTGTGTTATATCTCATGTTGATCAGGCTACCGTGAGACTAACTTGCCCAACGATACATTACACTCAACATAAAATATATAACTACACTAGCTAGCATAATCTAAGCTTCTCAAGGCTTTTTATAAATATATATCAGATTATTCAATTCACTACGTAAAAATCAAAGATGTATTTTTCTGCCGCAATATTTTAGGATGACAAACAATATTAATTTGTGCTTAATTTAAACAAGTAAACGGCAAAAAAAAATGACATTTCGAGATATGACAACCCAAATACATATGCAACGTTTTGTTGCTACATTATGCAAAAAAATAAAAAGCTTGTTAAATTCACTAACCATAAGTGTAGCATCGCTAGCAGCAAACATTGCTCATCCTGTATCGTACAGTCTGAGCTCCACCCAGATGGGTGTCCTGAAAAGGCCTCGCTTCAGTTTGGCTTACTTACTTTTCACATTCACAATTCATAACCTCAGTCCAGTGGGCATCTTTCTTAAGTTTTTTGACTCTCTGAGTCGCCTGTCACCCTCTGTTCAACGAGAACTGAAGCTCGCAGATGCTCTGGATAGGTGCCAGTTTTCCAACAGGAAAAAAACTCAGCCAACTCATCAGATCGCTTATGAAGAGTCTGGATGAAAATAGTAAACACTGGACCAGTGTAAACACAAACACAGCCGTTTAAGATCTGTTAGCTTTATTCCACTGTCGCTAGCTTGACGTTTTACGATGGGCGTTATAAGATTGTCTGGCGAAATCAGACTGAGAGAGACGCAACATCTATTATTTCTTCCTGTTTGAAAAGATAAGTCTCCAGCTCTGAATTTTGAAGTCTTCATTGTTATTTAATGACTCTGCTGTCATAGCCTGAACATGACATTCGGTAGAATTGCTCCCCCTGATAGGCCTACTTAAGTTCTTTTGCATGCGCCGTTGCATAGCATTGTGACATAGTGCATGTCTTTTAATCTCTTTCAGACTAAATACGCAATTTTAATAAGTTAACAAAATTGATTTGGCTGTGCTTTACAAACCAAGACGTACCATCATTATATTACATGTGCACAAAGTCAGCCAAAGACACCAAAGGAGTATTTAAGGAATTAAAGACTGAATTGGAGGTGCTTCTTGAAATGTTATGTCACAGGGCTGCTTATCATAAAAAGCCTTATGTTAATATTGTTATCTTTTGCACATCAAATGTTTGTGACGTTCTCCGGAGTTTAAGTGCAGTACATTTTTTACAGTGTAAAAAAACTTTTTGGGATTAAATATTACAAAGAAGGATCTTCACAAATAATTATTTATATGAACAGAAATGATGCAGTATGTTAAGGCCTATTCACATCAAGAATGTCGCTGTCCTTCTGAAGCATTGTGTGTCCAAATTTGTTGTTTTTCAGGAAATGGAAAAATAATTACATGCTGTGCTGTCACACACTTTTTAATACGTTTTATTGATTAGATATTTGGAAAACCCAATGACAAACATAAAAAGTGATTGATAATAATGTTTTCACTTAATACGGAGAGAAGGTTTCAGAAGCACAGCAGCGATACCTTAAAAGCGTCTTCAGATGATAAATGTTTTCCCATTCACCAGTAAGAAAAATAGTTTATAAAGTGATCTTAAAGACGTCTTACTGTTATACGGTTGTTGTGTATCGGACGCTGCTGTTGCGCCTAGAAATCACTTTACAGTTATCTATATCATTTTGATAGGAGGAATCATTCTTAAATCCCTCAGATTACACAGTTTGTCAGAAGGACGGGACCTGCCTTATCACACCGACATCTGCGTCTCATGCCCTTATTTACGAGCAAGAACATTGTTTCCGTTCTCTCGGCACAAATTCGCAACATGCTATCGCCCAAGCCGCCTGCTATTTTTAACATGGAAAAGAACATGTCACCTGAAGCATTAAATGCACCTCCTAAATGTGCACGCACGCTCCCCCTCGGCCAAGGAAAAAAGCTATTACCCTCCCCTTTAGCATCTGCCGCGTGGAGCGCAGAGACGGATTGCCCTCAGTAATTCCATTTTCCCCTCCGGATTTTCAATAAGTATGCTCGGTGCCACTTTAATTTATGGGTAGTGCATTGGCACCGAGCCGTCAGCGTATGTGCGTAATGTGAAGCGTGGCCAGCTCAAAGTAGCTTTGACACCACGCTTTTATTTATTTATATAAGAGCGGCGCGTTTGTTTTACAGTACGAGAGCAAAAAGGAGCGAGGTGGCGTTCGGAGAACAGCGGGAGATCATTAATCCTGTGGGATGTGACAGTCGACTTCTCTGTAGGCGCAATTACCTCCTCCAATGGCGAAAAGTCACAGCTTGAGTGTTGTTCTGGAAGGGTTGAAGTTTATGTACAGTAATGAAGTTCCACAGTATGCTGCTTCATTCATATTTCACGCCGTAATGATTTGGCTGAACAATTTTCTCTCCAGACCATCTTAAAAAACGATTTTTTCCCGTCATCCACAAGCGGTTATATGTGCAGATTCATCAACCGGATTGTTTTGTACCTTTTTCGTCCGAAAATACGACTTGCTTCCTTTAAATACCGATCAGATTCCTAGTTGCGCCGTGCCATTTTCGTAAGCCTCGTGGCACGCCGTTTTTCTATTTTCATATTTAATCGCGGTTTACTGGCGGAGGGAAGACCAAATGAGTTCCAGATATTCAGAATTAATTTTTTGAGAGTGTGTGGATGTGTTAGAGTCCACGGCGGCCAGCAGTTTATTTTTGGACGTCCCCGGCTAATTTATAATCTCCGTTTGCACACACACACATATAATGTGTGCCCGCCATCTTCATCCTCATGCTGGCTGCTAAAGCTGGAAAACAGGACTTAAAGTGAGAAAAACACTAGATGCTCATTTTTGTAAACACTTTCTCTGCTTCCACATTTGCCACAGACATTCTCTCTCTCTCTCTCTGTCACGCTCGCTCGCCCTTTCTCTCTCGCTTGCTATACTCTCTCTCTCTCTCTCTCTCTCTCCATCCTCCTAAAAAAACAACGCTTGCAATCAGCAGCTCCATAAATATGCACCTCTCTCCAAAGCCAGAGTGATTTCCATAATAAAAGTGCTCAGACAAAGCTAATTGCTACTCCAGCCGATTCAGATTGCACTAATTGACCTGGATGATGAACATGCTTTTGTTTTATTTCTTGCTCTCTCTCTCTCCTCCGTTCTTATTTTTTCCTTCCTTCTCTTTATCACTTTCATAACTTAACCCAGGATTACATCCCATTCTGTTTTCTTAAAACCTATGGCCGCGGCAATTAGAGGGGACGGAAATAACAAACTCTGGCTTTTTTTTTGCTTTTCAGGAGGGAGTGATGTTCTTAATCTTTTCAGCTGTAGTTCCAGGGGCGTAATTGCACATTTGTCCACTCGAGTTTTCCTTCTACCCTCTCAAGTACTCGCTCAGTGAAGACTAATAACATACTACGCACTCCTATGTTCATGCACAGGGGCACGCCGACATTGCGAATGGGACTTTGTTTAGGTTTGGTGGGGGGTCATTCTGAAAGGTCCAGGGACAGTCATGGAACACCTCCTCACGTCCGGAAGAATGGCTGCTGGCTTCCCGTGGCAGAGCTAACGTCCCCCTTTCCCCCCTCTTTCCTCTGTTTCTCCTCCCTTTTTCTTATGTATTCTCATTGTAAACATTCTGCACGTTTTTTTCACGCCTGTCGTCCGCTGTGTTGTGAGAGGTTTATCAATTCTACAGGTTTTTCAGTGATGTCGTGTCCAAAAATCGCTTTGTTGCCAAATACGACCCAAGTGTTGTGTTAGAAGAGAATTCGCCCCAACATGTTTTTTGGGCATTATCTTTTTACCCACGTCATTCGAAACCAGCATGACTTTGTCTGCGGAACTGAAGAGTTTTGGAGAAAGTTGGTAACCAAACATTTTCCTCCATTAAATTTCATTGTATGAACGCAAAACCCCCGAGACAATGCGTCTTTTGTGTTCCACAGAAAAGAAAGTCATGCAGGTTTTGAGAGATAAGTGGATGAATATATAATGACAGATGTTTTATTTGTGGCCGATCTTTATCCCTTTAAATGAAATATATATTTTTAACTAAAGCAAATAATCTGTAATCTGTCATCATTTACTCTCTTTGACAAATGTCAAGTATATATTTTTTTATATTTTCCGTACAATTCCAAGAACCGATAATTTCATACATTTGAAATGAAATATGTCAAATTATAGTAAAAATACCAAATTTACCACTTAACCATTGATTTATTAAACAAAGTATGTATGTTCCCTTTTTAATGCACTACATTCAGTTCTCGACTTAAATTCTGATCTAGAAACATGCGAATATGTGCAAGTCCAGACTGCTGTGATGAATGCTGTATCATATAGTCACTTGATGTGTGCATCACATTACAGACACATCTCACTCAATGGGAATCGAGGGAACACTTTAAAAGGAATAAAGAATCGCATGAAACATTAGAGCGCTCGCTCAACATCACGCTTAAAGCGACGGGTCACCAATAGCGTCGGCCGAAATGACCGATCAATAAATCAGGCGGAGTACGTTCGCTCACTTTGGTATAAAACCTACGGGTGGATAATCTGTGTATTGTATATCAGTAGTATCCCTATTGTTACCCGGCCGAGAAAAAATATCTCGAACGGCCTAATTCTCACCTAATGGCCTGTTAGTGTATATCGACTTTCCGTCTGCTACCTCGGCAGTTATCTGGTGACTGTACACATCAGCGTACTATCTTGAGCCGACACTAAAACACAATCGACGGCCGCTCGGCTATTAATTTCATTCCCCTCCCCTTGACCTTCACAGGATTAGCGTTTCACTCGGAGCATAAAACCCCTGATGTTGGGCATTATTCACATTTCCCATCCACCCCTGGGAATTATTACATTTGAAGTGATCAGTGCAATTGGATTTGAATGACATCAGCGGGCAGGTTACCGTGGGCTAAAACATGTGCGGATGAAGACGGCCGGTACGCTTGATATTCAGAAGTCGTGTGCTGCGAATGATAACAGATTTTATTTGTGTAATGGAAGAGTTCCAACACTTCTAGTTTATTGGCCGATTTCTCCATGCGGACAGGCAGATTGCGGTGTCGTTTTGTTTCTCCTCCGTGTCTTTCCCCCATCATCTTATTATGCATTTGCCACCTATACCTTTCTTCAATGCATGTTTCTTCATGTGCAGCCCCAGACTGAATCGTAGCGAAATTACGTGGAAAATTCATTGAATTGTTTAAATAAGTTCCAGTTACGTGAGGTTAAATCTTTCCGATTGCGGATTCAGTGTGGGCCTGGTCATGAGACATAACAAGTGCTTTGACCTTTGATTCAGATTTTTTATTTCAGGACCAAGAAATGAGATTTACGGTTTAGAAATGTGTAAAAAATATAAAGACAAAGTGATCGTACGTCTTTCCGTTTGCTCATGACCTCTCCGTTTGTGTGTGTTTGGTGTGCGTTGACGTGCCGTCAGGTCTTCCAAAGAGACGGGATGCGGAGAGCGGCTGGAACTCAAGATGACCAATATCGGAGCAGATGTCCTGGAGCTTCTTTTGGAGTTCGTCTACACGGGCTCGCTGGTCATCCACTCGGCAAATGCCAAAACCCTGCTGGAGGCCGCCAACAAGTTCCAGTTCAGCACCTTCTGCAAAGTCTGCGTGTCTTTTTTAGGTACGCCATACCAACAGTCATGTACCTGTTTGTTTGTTTCCCCAAGCCAGCATTCTTTCATTTGTAAAAAGGTCAAAGAACAATCGTATTGAAATGTCAAATCCAATGTCGCCATTTTTGATAACATCCAACATTAATCCGGTTGAGATGGCAGGGTGTGACAATCGGCCGGGAAAGGTTTGGAAGTTTCTAAGTGGAACCAGTAGATATATACTATCAGTAGTCGGTTAGTGGATGTTGTTAACTTATCAAAAAGTTAAGGTTTGTGTTGACTTTGAAAAATGCATCACAAATACGGTCAAAGACGAACTTGCGGTTTGAAAGGTCGGTTTATCAGAGCAACAGACAGTGAGGAAAGACCACCATTACTTATCGATTTGTTGCTTTCAGGTCTGCAGAAGTGCTGTGATAATTGTACTAGAAGAGTTGGTAGGACCCCAGCTAATGAAAGTCAAGTTGACGATTGGTTTGTGCCTTTGAGAAAACGGTCAGATTGCATGTCAAACTTAGTGAAGTACACAACAATTGATTAAGTCCAGAGGGAAAACAAGGGCTTGTGATAACAAGAGCTTGGAAAGTAAATCTTTATGGGGACGTATTCTAAAAATTCAGGTGTATATCAATTTGACAGCAGTGTAGCACCCAAAGCACCTTTTTCAAAGGTATGGTAACGATTCTCGTGCTAGATTTAAAAGGATAGTTACCCAAAAATAAAAATGACGTCATTATTCACTCACCATCATGTCATCCATAACCTGTGTGTGTGACTCTTGAACACAGAAGAAGATATTTTTTTAGAAAATGTGTCCGTTTAATGGTGTCCAATTTTGTTTTGTTGACCATGTTCTTCAAATTATCTTCATTTGTGTCCTGCAGAAGTAAGAAAGTCATACAGGTTTGGATTAAGTCATGAAAGACTTTCATTTTTGGGTAAACAGTACACCCCATAGCATCCAACACAGTGTTATCCAAACTTTTTCCAATAGCTGCGAGCTGTTCTTGTTTTTCCAGCACAGAAACAGAACGGTCCAAGCGCTGGCAGCCTATCTGTGGAAAAAGTCAAAAATGTGTCGGAAATTAAGATGGACTGCTTGAGATTTGATTTAAAGACAGGCGCTGAAGTCCCAAAATGTTAACATTGGCCGTTGGTGTTTGTAATGCCACACGCAGCACGGCAGATTCAGAAACATCAGAGCGTGTCTGTGAACTGGCCATAAGCCTCGCTCTGCGGTAGTCTGCGCCGTGCCGTTTATGGCCCCTGGCACAAACTTCACCTAAAAAATATTTTTTCTTCTGAGAGTGGAGACGACGACAGACCAGTTGGCTGTATGCAGGCCAACCTCCAGACATCATAAAACCCCATCTGCTTCCACCAGACGCACACCAAACCATTTACAACCATTTGTACGGTTCTGTTTTTATATCGGAGACTTATTTGGGTTGAGTTAGACTCACAAATTTTGTCAGTCTGTCAGCTAACAGAGTTTCATACAGTATGTTTATTTTGATTTGGTTGAAACTGGTTTGATTCAATGAATATGTTTGTAAATGATGTGTTTGTTGACTACTTTAAGCTTATAAGTGTAACCGAATTCACTTTACAAGTCATTCTACTTACTATTTTTGATGCTTAAAAGGTTTTTTACATTGTTTACTTTTACATTGCTTATTTTGTAAGTAATGGCAACTCGGCACTGGCTAAAATATAAAGTGTAAAATATTAAGTTGGAATGACTTGTTAAGCCATTTTGACTGTACTCGATACAATAAATGCAAAAAGTATAAAAAAATGTGGATAACACTGTCTGTCAAATTCATGAAATGTACATTTACGTCTCAGCGAACATTCATTTCGGTGTCATCTAATGTCTTTGTGTTTTTTCACTGTCTAATACTTTCCATAATTGAATTCAAAAATGAAAACTATAAGACTGACAATCATGCGTATTTAGGCTTTTGCACTCTTTAACATCGCTGTCAGATTCATATTCGAGTCTCTGTCGATAAAGAAAACTCTTGCCTTGTAAATTTGGACCTTTGCACCAGGCGAGGACTCGGAGGGGCTCAACGCGAGCTTCACCTTGCAATGCTAATCCACATGACAGCGTCCCGATCCGTCGCTCCGAGCTCAATTGATTTGTTCTGTTGTCGTCCCCCTGGAGCGCAAAGCAGGGGCCACTCTCCAGAGCCTCCGAGATATACAGCCAGATAACTTCACTAAGGCCTTCATCCCCTATCTGCTGTGATCTTTTATGGATGTGAGCGAGACTCTTTCTCCTTCTTTCTTTAGAGAAGCAGCTGACTGCAGCAAACTGCTTGGGGGTTCTGGCCATGGCCGAGGCCATGTGCTGCACCGAGCTGCACAACATGGCCAAGGCCTACGCCCTGCAGAACTTTCCCGACGTGGCGGGACAAGACGAGGTCCTCAGCATCTCCAAAGATGACCTCATCAACTACTTGTCCAATGACAGCCTGAACACGAAGGCCGAGGAGCTGGTTTATGAGACTCTTATCAAGTGGATCAAGAAAGACCCGGCCAGTAGAGTACAGGTGAGACGCTTTAAATGCTATAGCTGACATTTTCTTTATAGAAATGTTTCAGAAGTTTTAACAATGACATAAACTTTTCGCTTTATAGCTTAATGAAACAGTTCACTAAAAAGTTAATATTTTGTTAACAATTTTGTTAATAATTAATCATGTCATTTTTAATAATTTTGCTATATTTACACAACTTTATGTTCTTTAATGTCTATTTACATTATTTACACTAAAGAAAACCAAAATTATAACTACGTTCGTGCCCACACTAATGGACGATAAGATCATGTTAAGTCGCTTTGGATAAAAGCGTCTGCTAAATGACTAAATGTAAATGTTTTTCAAAGCGAACTTACCGCAGTTTCACATTTTTAATGCGTAGCCCTTTAAATTTGAATGGATTTTGAATGGCCGTCAATTTAATAGTTGTGTTCTGGACTCTATTTACTTAAAATTTGAAATATTTTCTCATTATGGTTAACGATTTTGCTGTGAATGGGCCTTTATGGTTTTTTTTTTTCGTAAAAAAAATCTCCTTTCCTGTTTTACGAAATTACATTTTTTGGATGAATGAATCTACTGTGAAACCCGATTGCAGATAAGTGACACTCGTTTTTTCTGATGAAAATGGTTGTGTAACTCCCCAAAGCGAATTTTTTATTCATATCCAGCACCAGTTGCGTTATTTTTTGGCATCATTGCGTAATGTTCTCAGAGGTCTCGTAGGTTAAGTTGAAAAACACGGTCATTTTACATGCGTGTTGTATAAATAATACATATGGAGCATCTTTATTGACATTGAGTCTCAGAACTTACTAGTCCTTTTTTGTCTAACATTGGGGCTGCACTCTGTATTGTAGATCTGTGTGAAAGCTGAGCTTCTTTTTGTTGAGACACACCAGGAGATCAGGCCCCCTGAAGTGCCCCTGTATCTTTATGGATCAAAAGACCTGTCTTGGGCGGGCTCTAGACGATTCGAGAGGGCTTTCTCAAATCTGGCTCCATATTGAAAAATGCTTGGCTTCCCGGAGCACAAGGGGTCAACATCATTTTGCTGGCCTTGCACTTCTGTCTCTGTTTCCCTTACGAATACATTGGGGCTACTTGAAGCACACATAAATAAAGAGCTGCAGAGGAGCCGGGGCTGAGATCACATATTCAGGGGCTGTGTGGCATGACATTAGACCCTTTGGAGTACTGATGGTGTGCGCTGACTGTCTGAAATGGCTGAACCGTGTGTGACAGCGGCGCCAAATCAGCCTTCTGTTTATGAAGCCCCTCACGCACTCCAGAAGTTTCTCTCCACTATAAAACACACCGCCACTGACTATATCAGCATCACTGAAACATTTCTTTACTCTCTCATACTGACTCTCAAACGGTCTCTCTGTCTGTCTTTCATACCATCACATGCTGTCCGTCTCTCATACTGTCTCTTTGTCTGTCTATCTCACTGTCTGTCTGTCTGTCTGTCTCTCATACTATCTTTCATACCATCACTTGCTGTCCGTCTCTCTTACTGTCTCTGTCTATCTGTCTCTGTCTATCGCTCACACTGTTTCTGCCTCTCTGCTTGTCTGTCTCCCTGTATGGCTCTCATACTGTCTGAGTGTCTGTCTCCCTGTCTGTGTCCAATACTGTCTCTGTCTCTCTCTCTGTCTGTCTGTCTCTCATACTGTCTCTGCCTGTCTGCCTGTCTCTGTCTCTCTGCATCCCTGTCTGTCTCTTATACTGTTTCTGCCTGTCTGTCTGTCTGTCTCTCATGCTGTTGCTGCCTGTCTGTCTCTCTGTCTGTCTGTCTCTCATGCTGTTGCTGCCTGTCTGTCTCTCTGTCTGTCTGTCTCTCATGCTGTTGCTGCCTGTCTGTCTCTCTGTCTGTCTGTCTCTCATGCGGTCTCTGCCTTTCTGTCCCTCTGTCTCTCTGTCTGTCTCTAATACTGTCTCTGCCTGTCTGTCTCTTTCTGTCTGTCTCTCATACTGTCTCTGCCTCTCTGCCCCCCTTTCTGTCTCTCATACTGTCTCTACCTGTCTGTCTCTCCATCTGTCTGTCTCTGTCTGTCTCTCATATTGTCTCTGCTTGTCTGTCTGTGCCTGTCTTTCTGTCGGTCTGCCTCCCTGTCTGTCTCTCATACTGTTTCTTCTGTCTGTCTGTCTGTCTGTCTGTCTGTCTCTCTGTCTCTCTGTCTATCTCTCATACTGTCTCTGCCTGTCTGTCTCTGCCTGTCTGTCTGTCTGTCTCTGCCTCCCTTTCTGTCTCTCATACGGTGTCTGCCTCTCTCCCTCCCTGTCTGTCTCTCATATTGTTTCTGCCTGTCTGTCTCTCTTTCTGGCTCTCATAATGTCTCTGTATGTCTGTCTCCCTGTCTGTCTCTCATACTGTCTCTGTGTCTGTCTCTCTGTGTCTGTCTATCATATTGTTTCTTTCTGTCTCTCTCTTAGGCAGTTAGGCTATTTCTCTCAGTCTGTCTATCTCTCTAACTGTCTGACTGTCTCTCCGGCTATGTCTATTATTTTGACTTCATGACTGTCTGTCTGTCTCTCTTTGTGTGTGTGTGTGTGTGTGTGTGTGTGTGTCTGTCTGTCTTTCTGTTTGTTTGTCTCTCTGACTGTCTGTATGGTCTACATCTGTTTTTGTTTGTTCGTTTGTCTGTCTGTCTGTCTGTCTTACTCTCTCTTTGTGCCTTTCACTTCCTGGCAGACTCCACTTTAGGCATTTTGATTGAAACCACTGACATTTCCTCAGGATATATCTGGTCCAGTTGTCACAGTTGATGCCCAAAGAGGACAGGCAAATATTTGCCATTGCTCTTAGTGATCCTTTGTTTGTGGGATTGTCTCTCCATGAATGTCTACTGGAGTCAAAGATGAACGAGATGTGGGGACTAGGGACGAAAGTATAGATAATGAAAAAATAACTATTGTTATGCTTCACGCTAAATTAGTGTTAATTTAGCGAGCGCGGCATTGTGCGTGTGGGCCGCGGCTGTAGACAGACCTCCGTGAGCAGTGATGTATGGTTCTTTATTGTGCGATCCTTCACGCGGATGCACAATTTGCATTAGTTTATTACAGTGAGTCAACATGCTTTTTATGTGCTTGTAACAGAGGGACTCGTGTGGGTGGCTGGGGAGCGACTGGAGCTTTAAATAGAGGCTCTTACTACACACCTGGGACCGCCGCCGAGTGCTCACATGAGATGTGAACGATCGGCCCTGTCCTAATGTTAGTAAATGATCCTTGCTTTGTCCTTGGTCTAATAGTCATAAGTCTAGATGAACGGAATGGTGATTAATAGTGTCACATGACTGGATTACATAATGAGGGACTCTGGGATGAAATTAGCATGAAGAAAGAGCTAGAGCTATTAAAGTTGTGCAGATACAAAGTTTAGTCACAGTATCTTTTTTGCGTTTTCTTAAAGGGATAGTTTGCTAAAACATCCAGTGTTTTTATTCTTTCTCACTTTCTTTCTTTCTTCTTTTCATTTTACTCTTTCTTTCGCTCATTATTTCTTTCTTTCTTTCACTCATTCTTTCATTATTACATTCGCTCAATTTTTCATTCTGTCTTTCTTTTTTTCTTTCTTTCCTTCTTTCTTTCTTTCTTTCTTTAATTCTCTCTTTCTTTCACTCACTCATTCTTTCTTTCTCTTTTCTTTCTTTCTTTAACTCTTTCTTTCTTTCGCTCATTCTTTCTTTCTTTCGCTCTTTCTTTCTTTCTTTTGCTCATTCTTTCTTTCTTTCTTTCTTTCGCTCTTTCTGTCATTTTGCTCTTTCTTTCGCTCATTCATTCATGCTCTATTTCTTCCTTTGATTAATTCTTTCTCACTTTCTTCCTTTCTTTTTTTCATTTTACTCTTTCTTTCGCTCATTCTTTCTTTCGCTCTTACTTCTCTCTTTCGCTCATTCATACATTATTTCACTCTTTCTTTCGTTTCATTTCAATCTTTCTTTCTCTCTTTCTTACTTGCTTTCTTTCTTTCTCTCTTTCATTCTTTTGCTCTTTCTTTCTTTCAATCTTTCTATCTTTCACTCTTTTTTCTTTCACTCTTTCTTTTAGTCTTTCTTTCACTTTTTCCTTTTCTCTTTCTTGCTTTTCTTAAGTGAATCTCTTTGTCTCTCTTTGCTTATTTCTCTCTGTCTCTATCTCGTTCTCAATCTTTTACTCAATTTTTTTATTTCATTTTGATTTAATTAACAGTCAATCTTTATTTTTTTCTCTTTCACTTTTGTCTCCTTTTTTGCCTCACCTAGACGTTGTTTAATTTTGCAGTATAATCTTGTCTACATTACATGTTATTTTGACCAGAGATTAAATTGTAAAACTCAAGATTATTTCTTAATCACATACTTTACGAACACAACTCTATATTTTACAGTGTTGTATCTGTGACAATACAAAAGAGAAAATAAGTAAACACTTTTTTTTATTAAAGCCGGCTTCTGTTTTTAAGAATTTAGTCACGACTGATGCAGACACCTAACAAACAATACTCCTCATCCATGATTAAATTCACAGTAAAGCCTCTTAGTCAAAAAACTGTTTCACGTTGCATGCAAGACCAGACTTCAGTAAATCTCAACAAACAGAAGCCAACATACATCTACTTTCCTCAAGACTCCTCGAAGTCTCATAGCCTTTATGTGCACGTGCAGAACCCAAAATCAGAACGTGGCGGAGGCTTTTCTTACCCTCGTGCTCTAATCTGTGCCACCTGTGCACCTGCTGGGACGGAGCAGCAGTCGAGCTTTCACTCAAACGCAAAATAAACTTCCCAAGATTGCTCACAGCACGACGCCGGTGCTGCTGAAGATCAGGACCCGTCCCGCCAAGCGCGTGCAAGCGCCAAATCCTTTCTGCCAATGCGGCGCGTCTGAATCCGGGCCACTTGTTTCCAATTAGAGCGCACCTCCCCAAAGTCCCGCTCAGCGGAGCCGTAGTAGAAACGCCCTCGACGAATTCTTACGACGTTTTGTCGTGACCGGTGAGACCGTCTGGCAAAGGAGGTTGATTAATTGCGTCTCCTTTGAGGAGAGAACTAATATGCAGCTGAAAAGAGCGCTTAATGATGGATTTTGCACAAGGGGGCAATCTGCATTCACCCTCGGATGGGATATCTAATTCAGCAGTCAGAAAATAACAATGGCTGCATCGTGCTGGATGTTCAGTCCTGGCAGACAGCACTCATTAACTGCTGGGGTCATGTTTGACTTGAGGGCATGGAGGAGAATCTTCCCATTTCACTGTTTTAATGAGATCAGAACTTCTTGAATTTGAAGACGTTACCTGGGACTTTAACCTCACCCGGCCCCAACCCCACATTCAGACTCACTTATGAAGACACACAAGGCGAATTAACCAGTCAAAATTACCAATTTGTCTAAATTGAAAGCGATACTTTTTGTTTGAACAAATCGACAATTAAAAAAGAGTTCTGATATAATCTACAGAATTGCACTTAGGCTACTAAGTCAGTCACAACTGCGGATCAAATAGATATTCCTGCATACTATGACAGTATGTAACATGAAGAACATATATGACAATATAGTAGTGTATGTGTTGGTGCAGCTGATTCTATTATATTACGGTATTTTATATGTGACCCTGGACAACAAAACCAGTCTTAAGTAGCACGGGAACATTTTTAGTAATCGCCAAAAATACAGGGTATGGGTAAAAATTACAGATTTTTATTTTGTGCCAAAAATCATAATAATATTAAGGAAAGATCATGTTCCGTGAAGATATTTTATAATTTCCAACCATAAATGTATATAAACTTCATTTATGTGAGTGGATAGCCTGCTACTGTGCCTCTAATTAAGAACTTCATAGCCGATTTTCTCAATATTTTGCCTTTTTTGCAACCTCAAATTCCAGCTTCGTAAACATTTGTTGTTCCGCCAGATATCGTCCTATCCTAGCAAACCATATATCAATAGAAAGCGTTTTCCTCAGCTTCAGATGATGTACAAATCTCAATTTCGAAAAATTTCCCCTTAAGACTGGTCTTGTCATCTAGGGTCACATATATTATATATTATAGATCGATAGACAGATAGATAGTGTTCATCCAACTCATACTGAGAATTTGTGGGAAACAGAAGATCATCTGGGTATTTCTTGAACACTTTTTTAAAGGTTTGGACGTACTTCTAATTTTGCATACTGATTTTCGCATACTTTATAGTAGTATAGAAGTATAGAAGTATGCGATTTTAGATACAGGGTATAAGTGGCGCCTAGGTGGTACTGAGAAAGATTATGGTAATAACATTATAAACCACTTTTGAAACTTATTATGTGGGTTTATTTATAATAATATATACAGCTGCAGAAGAAAAATGAGACCTTTGCAAATTTTCACATATTCATTGTTTCTAGATGTATTTCTGGATGCCATTCAAGTCCAGTGTCTGTTGAATTTGAACAAAATCAAAACTCGGGCGGGACAAAGTCAACAATGTAAAATACACCGTGATAAAAATCCAGGTTATCACATACAAAAAAACTATGTAGAATATGTAGAAATATTACTGTTGCTCAAAAGTGAACATGAACTTGTTTTCTTTGCAGTATTTCCTGTTATTTTGACCTGTATGTCTAGTTTGCATTTTCTGCAAATAAATGCAAATAAATACAACATTTTCATTTGAAATTTGGAAGAAATATTTATTAGTAGTTCACAGAATAAAACATAATTTATCGCTGTACCTAAACACAAAGCTATTGTATAAAAATACTATAAATAAATAAATAGAATAGATAAATAAATATAGATAAAATAAATAAATACATAAAATAGATCAAATTTACTATTCAAAATTGTTTTCAGTTTTCTGAATTTTCTAATGTTCTCTTAGTTGTTCCGCTGCTGTATATTAACATGTATGCTGTTGTTTCATACACGGTTATAAGTGTAGAACATATGCCTATAGATAACCCCATGTGATAGCAAATGATATCATATATAGCAGATGGTGTCCTTTGATTTCTGTGTGTTTGTGTTGTGTTCAGTCTGGTTCATACACAAAAAGCCAGGCGTAGGGCCAGATGAATCTCGCTTCAACGCAGACAGACTTTCCTCTCTTTCTTTCTTTCCTCTACTCTACTCTTCTCTTTTTTTGCACATGTGTTCTCTGTCTCTCTCCCTCTGTATGTCTCTAAGGAGGGAATACCCCCCGGCTGAACTCTTTTGTTTTGTGTGTGCGAGAGAGAATATTTCAGCGGCTCATCTCTTTCTGCTTGGCTGATGTTGGAGACTAAATAAAGTTTCTCCACACTGGTATCTTTTGCATAAAAACAACATGAGGTCTCTGGCACACATATGCTCTGTTACAGAATCCAGCGAGCTGCCTACGGAGGCAGCGTTTTAAGGCACCGTCGACGCTCTCCTGACGTGAAGGCTGTACGGCTGGCTGGGCATCTTAATTATGTTTCCTCCTCAAACCTTGTTTAGGCTTCAATTCGAAGGCAGCGTCTTATAAAGTATGTCCTTCACGGAGACGGCAATCCCAGAATGCATTGTCATGGGCTCAGTGAAACAAATACATCAGAATAGCATTAATGCGAAATCTGATTAATTCTGGCAAACACGACAGCTTGTGCACAGACAGAGAGATGTTTGTGAAATGATTATGAATAGGCATATGATTTATTTATTACTGAAGGGAATATTCTATACTGTGGGCTGTAAAATTGACTTCTCTATCTAGTATACAGCAGCATGTGTTACATGTATAATTGTGTTGATTCAAGTAGCTTTAGGGCAGGTCACGCGTCGGCCATATTTATTTATCACTTTCGGGCAGCTCCTAGCGTTTATCACATACGTCTTTATCCTTGAGGATTCTTGGAAAGAATTAAGTTCAAATGTAGAATATTTCTGAACCTTAAAATTTGTTCATCTCCCTCATGTCATTTCAAGACTGTTTAACTTTATTCTTCTGCAGAACACAAAAAAATTATTTTGAAGAACGGTATCCAAACAACCCTGACCCCCATTGACTTCCATCGCACGGACATTTCTCCAAATATCTTCTTTTGTGTTCCACAGAAGAAAGAGTTATACAGATTTTAAACCACGTGATGGTGAATAAATGATGACCGCATTTTCATTGTCAGCTGTATTTGCAATATACCTATTCAACATGGATCATTTTGGTTTTTCATTTTCATGTGTTGCACGTTCAGGTTAACAGTGAGCAGTGTTGTGTAAGTGTGGCGTATGAGATAGAAAGGTGAAACGCAGCGCTGGATAGATCCTGTAAGCCAAAACCTCTTGCATAATAAATGAATTAAGAACATGCATAAACTTTCTTTAAGTGAACGCTTTGATGGGTTGGTGTGACGTAGTGTCAGAAGCCTGAATTTGGTTGCTAGGTGGTTTTGGGTTGCAGGTTAAGAGAGGCAATGGCTGAAGGGGGTTGTAGCATAGCGCCGCTAACAGGTGCGGAATGGGGACGCTAGTGAGTGTTCACTTATAGAAAACAATATGTTCATTTTTACAAACAATAGCACTACACTGCAGGTCTCGGCAGTTCCGCGTCCGGTGTGCTACCCCTTTAAGTTTCTGATAATTCTACATTTTTAAAGGTCCAATGTGTGATTTTTGGGAGGATCTATTGACGGAAATGCAATAAAATATACGTAACTTAGGGCTGTGCGATTAATCGAAATCATTAAAAATCCTCGATGTGAGCATCTGCGATTTCTAAACCGCAGATAACACGATTCTTTTCCCGCCCACTGACGTACCGCAGTATGCTATTCGAACCAATCAGAATCCCGGAAAAAGTTCAAAAAGGCATAAAGAAATAACCGACGCCGTCACGTACCATTTATGCAAAGATATGATGCCCGCCAATATTGTCAGTAAAGCCGGCTTTCAAAATATGATACACGCACTTGATAAGAGATATCAGCTATTTTTCAAGAGATGCATATTACAGCTTTTTATGCTTCTTTTTGAAACATGTTTTAATAAACACTGCATGCATTTATAAAATCTACAGTTTCCCTGTTCGTTTGTGTAAGGAAATAAAGTGTTTAAAAATTTGACTGAAAATCGAAATTAAAATCGAAATCCCCAAATTGACTTAAAAATCAAGATTCTTTTTTTTTGTCCATATCGCACACAGCCCTAAATCTCAACTATGTCTTATTACATAATTAATCGTTTTGTTTTAATTCCCTAAAAATAAGCTATTTCTATCTATATACACCACGGGTCCCCTTTCATGGGATCCTCCATTTTTTTTTACAGAAGCCCTAAACAGACAAACCGCTCTACAGAGAGTGTTTCGTAAAAATGTCTACTTCGTCAAAGAAACGAAAACGTGACGACTTCTTAGTTCTTTGAGAGCCTCCATAGTGTGTCGAATGGTTTGAGCTGTTAGTTGCAGTTCACAATCTCTAGACGCTAGAGGCTTTTATCTAAAGCGACTTGCAGTGCGTTTAAGATATACAGTATTTATTTTGTTGTGTTCCCTGGGATTGAAACCCATAACCTTTGCATTGCTGACACAATGCTTTGCCTGTTGATCTACTGGAACATTCTGATCCCTGCCTCGGGTCCTCGAGTATTATATTTGTAATAATTTTATCCTCTGCTTAGTGAAGTCCTATCACTTTGAAAAGTAATAACCCGGCCCACACAGACGCTGTGCCCGCAGAAATCAGAATTGGTTTACTTGTACAGCTATAAAGATTCAAATTACATGCTTGTTCATTTAATGTTTTGGCTTATTTGGCACTGAATCTGAAAGACTTTTAGCTACCGATACCAGTTTTGTAAAATGAGAAAAAAATGTACTTTCGTCGTTATTTACTCGCCCGTATGTTATTCCAAACCAGTCTGACTTTCTGTCTTTTGCGAATCACTAAAGATGTTTTTTTTGGCCCTCATTGACCCATTGTATGAACACAAAACCACATTTCTCAAAATATCTTCCCTTGAGTTCCAGCAACAAACCCCACAATTGTAGTTGTTATTCAAGTCCATAGGCGTTTAGATCTCAAACCATAAGCTTTTGCGATTAAAAGCGCATTTTTGGATCTCTGCTCTCCTCCGCGGTACGGCTCATCTATGGTCCACAGAGTCCCATCAGTCCCCGTGTGTCCCGTACTCTCTGTGGTGATCAACACCTGACAATTACATTACAGAGAAAGAAGGACCTTCTGTCCCCAGAGGTCCCGGGTGATATAAAGAAAATGTGTTAACCGCATGCCTGGACACGGAGACAGATAGCTCAACGGGACATCTGAGAGACGACGGGGAAACTGAGGTGCGCGAATTAGTGCTGATTTTCGAGTACGACCCTGACACGCCCTTCTAATGAAGTCTGTCAGGCGGAACAGAGGAGACCAGCTCAAGCGAAGGATGTGGGGTCGTTTTTTAAGCATTGATTTAATGTGTGTAGGAGATTGGCGTCTTTAAGCTCATTGACAGATTGAGGCTAGCATTGAAAGGTATTTAAGCCTGGGTTGCTTGGTATCTGAATTTAAGTGAGACCGAGACTAAGGAACGTCTGTTTGGATGCCTTTAGCGTAAGTTACCATGTGGTGATGCTGTGTATTTTATGGACGAATAATTCACATAATTGTTTGCGATGGATGAGCTTTTAGTGTTGTGTGCCGGGTTGGAGGTCAGAGAAGGTAACACAGCTGCGCTAATCTGCTCAAAGTGAAACCATGCTAAAACAAAGCTGAATGTTCCCCAGGGCTTTTAGCTTTAGTCAGATCTACTGAAGCTAAAGCTACAAGATAAAACCTTTAATGTGTGCATAAAACAGACTTTAAATGAACTAAATGTTGGATTTTTCATTGTGGGACGAAATTTACCAGGGTTTTATTTAGTAAATATTTAGTACGTTTTTTTTAGTTCACTGTTTATTATTTGTATGACTATGATTTTACTACAGTTACCGTAGTTAAACTATGAGACAATGGTAAAATTTTGTTCAGTTTTAAATATTTTGAACATACCCTTATTGTGTCCAAAACATCAACTGTGATGAAATTATCAAAATAATATTGATCTTGTTTGTTTAATATAAGCGGATTTATTCATTTATTTTATTTTATAATTTTTTTTGTTTACATATTTATTATTTTAATTATAATACTTTATAATTTAACTATACAACAATTATGAAATTAATAAAATATTAGTTCTATATTTCATTATTATTAGTAGATAAAATATGTAGTATAATATAGAAAAATTGTATTTAACACACCCTTATTTTGCCCAGAACGTACTGTGATTACATTTTTCTTGAATTATTAAAATAACATTTATATTGTAGGCATAATTTTAGCTTATTTATTTAAAAAATTGTTTTTACATATTTACCATTTTGACTAATAATATAATATAATGCTTTATAATTTAACTATATTGAATTAATACAAATATAAGTAATATATAAAAGTATTATTAGTACATAATATAATACATATTATAATATAGTATAACAGATGCCCTCCATTTGCCCAAAACATGTACTGTCATTACTTTTTTTAATGAGGAAAATAACATTTATATTGTCTGTATTAAATGAGTTTATTTATTCATATTTGATCTTATTATCTTTATTTTAACTTTATTTTACCATTTTGATTGATTAAATCATATAATACTATATCATTACACTTTTAATTAAATATAACAATAATTGAACTAATAAACATACAAGTACTACATACAGTAATATCAAAATTACTTGAAAACAATATAATTTTTCATCCTAATCTATTCAAAATCCGTGATTTCTTCACTACCTTAGATTTTTTACTCTTCAGGATGAAATCCGTTTCCTCCAAACAGCTCTGCTTCTTTCTCACCTGCTGGAGGACTGCATATTTTATCACTATCGTTTAATCGGCCGGCACAGGACAGCAGCCCACGAGCACCGGCAACACATTTCGCGGTTTAGATTTATGAGCTACAGCTGAAATCCCTTCTCGTCTGGTCTCGGCGGCCGGGTCGAGCCGGGAGCTCGTGATTATTTCTCTAACCAGTCCAAAGCGGTTTGGCCAGGTTGGGTAAAGCCGTTGGCTGGAAGCAACGTGGCGGGGGGTGCGTCCGTCTGCTCTGACATTATTTTAGATCAGATCCCACTGCGATGAATTCAACGTTGCCCCCGTAATCTCTGATCTCACAGTCATGAGTAAGAAACGCTGATGCCGTGGGGGGCGGGGCATATGCTGATCAAACAGGCAATTATATTGATTGATTAATGTCAACGTGACTTTTTTAAAGAGTTGTTTAACGTTCCATGGAGGAAAGGTGGAGGTACACCAAAAAGTTTAGATCGATGAGAACATTGGGGTGCTTTAGCCAATGTGTGCGAGCTGGCAGGAGTTTCCGAAATCTCTCTCGGGCCGTTGCTTGCGTCTGGCCTCTTGCCTTCTATTGTTTGGAGAACATGTTTGCTATACAAACTCTTTTTCTTTGTGGGAGCTGGTGAAGGATGTCAAGAGATTTAAAGCCCAGAGTTTCTTATACTGGATAATAGAACGTCAAACCCTTTCCCAAGTGAACGTGAAATCAGAATTTGGCGTGTTTGTGCATGTTATTGCAAAGTGAAAAATAAGGCTTTCAAATGTAGTATTTTTATGACGTTGACATGAATTTAAGCTAGGTTGTCCCTTAGAGATAAAAATGTCTTTCACATGGTAGTTCACATAGGATTCACAAGAAAAATGTTGCAAAAGCACACAGTATATGACCATGTGTTTTTGTTTTTGCACATCTTTTTCATCTGTAAAATATGCCAATAGAAAGAATACATTGATAGATTTCAAAAATAAATAAATGGTGAAATGTATTGTAAAATCTGATTCCACTCCTGTCTATTTTCACGATCCAGTTTCTGATGGTTCTTAAACTTTTCCTACAAAATATTGATCTATTCGTCGTTTCTTGCAATCTTAAAGACGTAAAAGGCTGTGAATACCTTTTCATATCGACTACGAAGCGTCTCTTCAAGGTCGCGTCATGTAAAATCTCCTCCGTCTCTCTCCCGACTCGCTCGGAGAGCCAACAGAAGCCCATGTGTGCAAACGGGCCGTGTCTGTTTTTATACGGATGTTTACGTAATGCGTTGTGAGCGTTGAGGTGAGAGGTCGAGCTGGCTGCTGTCCCTGTCAACTCATGTTTACAGCATTTAACGCTGATGTGAGCAAAAGCTCCAGCGAGGATGACTCTGAACAAACAAGCAATCTGGCCATAGCTAGCTTCACCATAGCAACGCCTAACCCATCCGCTCGCTCTGTGCCTGTGTCCTAAATCTGACAGTTCTGACTTTTCAGTCACTAGACGGAGAAATGATTCACATTAGCATCCAATGTTATGTCGTAACGTCTGGTTTAAGTTATGTGTCATACACTTGCTAATTTGTTTAAGACTTATTTGTTCAAGACTAAATTGCTCAAAACGAAGCCAGCAATGCATGTGTCATTTGAAGAAAATGCAATCCCATAATGCATTGCTAGTTAATTAAACGGATGCCGAACAAAGCAAGAAAAATGCTGATTAGAAATGTTCGTCCAGTTCATTCATGTGAATACAAGCGTTGCATTCATTTTCCGAGCAAATGAAATAGTTTTAAAGTTGCAATTTGTAGTTAAGTTATCTAGCAAGTACATTAAAAGTGTTCAGAAATGTTTTCCTACAATACCTTGATTCACAACGGTAAGACTATAATAATGATTAGTAAGTTCTTTTCGTAACATATTTTTTAAACAATATTTTTGTCTTGTTTTTCAGTTCAAACATCTAAAAAGCTAAATAATGAAGAGAAGACTATTAAATCTTGTTTTCTAAGAAAACCAAGTGTTGGTTTGCTTAAAACAGAACCATTTTTTTTTGAGTAGGACAAAATGTGTCCCTGGACAACAAAACCGGTCTCATGGGTTAATTTTATAATCTGAAAGCTGAATAAATACGATTTTTAATGATGTATGAGTTGTTAGAATATGAAAATATCTGGCTGAGATACAACGTTTTAAAACTCAGGAATCTGAGGCTGCAAAAAAATCAAAATATTGAGAAAATTGTCTTTAAAGTTGTTAATCAGAGGCACTGTGGCAGCCCATCCACTCACAAAAATAAAGTTTTTATATATTTACGGTAGGAATTGTACAAAATATCTTCATGGAACATGATCTTAACTTAATATCCAAATGATTTTTGGCATAAAAGAAAAATCGATAATTTTGACCCACACAATGTATTTTTGTCTTTTACTAAAAATTTTCCCGTTCTACTTAAGACTGGTTTTGTGATTCAGTGTCACAAATAAGCTTTAATGTGTTTTATGGAATTAAATTGAATATGTACTATGAAATTTTTAGATATGCCTGGGAATCAAAACAGAAATACTGATAAATTAATTTTTTTTGCTGTTGGTACGATTTTGTTGGAAATGTGGGTTTGACGTCATGTGACTCCAACACGCGTAAAAAATAAGTGCGTTATGTAATCTGCAATTTATGTTTCAAACAGATGGTGACTGAAAGAGAAAAGTTTAGATTTATTGTGTGCACAATGTATATCATTGCATCTTTGCCTGTACTAAAACCTCTTGTTTTGCACTTTCTATGATAAATGTTGTGTGTACTGAGTTGCTGTCTATGTAGCACATTCAAAACACTTTTGAGGAAGCATCCCGGTTAGAAAGTGTGCTACCCAGACATCACGTTTTGGGACAGATGCGTTGGCCAACTGGGCAGTTAGACAGGAGGACGGTGGCCGTTGGTTTTGTACCCATCCGAGAGACCGGAGCCCAGCTCAAGTACACACACACAAGAGAGTAAACGTGTTGTGAGTGATGTCATGGGGATTGATGGGCAGACGAGAAGCTCAGACTGGAATCACAAACTTAATAATTTTCCAATTCTCTCTCTCTCTCTTTCTCTCTCGCAGCACATATCAGAGTTGCTGGCTATTGTTAGACTTCCATTCATCCACCCCAGTTACCTGCTGAACGTGGTGGACAATGAGGAGCTGATTAAATCGTCCGAGGCTTGCAGAGACCTGGTGAACGAGGCCAAGCGCTACCACATGCTGCCTCACGCGCGGCAGGAGATTCAGACGCCCAGGACGCGGCCGAGACTGTCTGCAGGTGTGACTCGCAATTTCAGCCGTATGACTTATCTGTCTTTCACCAATCACACGCTTGCTGCTTTTTTCCCCACACAGCCATTCGGTGTTTTTGTGAACGTCCAATCACAATGTATTAAAAGTAGAGGACATTAGCTGAACAGTGTGGTTTGAATTTGTAAATTGCCCAAACTTGGTTGTCGTGTTGGGCTGGTCGTGATGCCGAAACAAACCAATATTTTGAGAGATTTTAATCTCAGATGTGTTTATTTGGACACTGGGCTCACTTTAATATCGGTTTTCTCACTTCTGTTGGAGAGCATGTTCGCCGAAGCAATTGTTTTGATGAGCTTGGAGAAGGATGTCAAGAGATGTTCGGCCAGAGTTTTATTGTGTCGACATCTATAATGAAACGCCAACCCCGCACTTTAAAGTTGAAATGAAATAGACCCTGTTTACTTTTTTAACAGATGGCATTGCTCCTATTTAACACCCTGGCAGAATGTCACGCTTTCCTACAATAGATTGAATTTAAGTCTGCTATTAAAAGGCCACTTTTCACAATCCAGTAAATTCCAAATGGATAAAATCAAGGCATGCCGTACATTTTTGATGTCGAGTTGGCTGTCTCGTGACACGACGGAGGTATAATGAGTTGTAAATGCCCGTTCATATTCACTTCTGTTAATAGTGCACATTTTGCCGTGGAGCCAAAAGGCTTTGCGTCGCACAAGATGAAGCTCATTCATTTCGAGGAAATGACGTAAAGCTAGTCAAAAATCCCCCCTGCTTGCATTTCCACAACTTCAGAGTCCGTGTTTTTACGCTCGCCGTAGATCTGACTGTCACTTCTGTTACTCTGATTGTATCTAAAGTCAATCTCAGGCCGCTGTAAAAATGCATCCAAACTAATTTATGGTTCAATAAGACCGTCTGCATGCAGCGGCGTGAATCACTCTCACTGTTCCAGCCCCCTTGATTCCCTCTGCAAGACATGAAGCTGTGAGTGAGCTGTACATTTATTTAATCTTGATATACTGTGGCTCTCTTTCACTCGCATCTGAGTTTTATTGATCTCTGCGGTATTAGAACCGAAGCCCTCCCACACCAGATGAAGACCCTTCTCTCAGGAGCCATATCGCACTCGCACACACCTTCCTATTACCAGATCAGATTTATCAGTTTGGGGACGCTACTTTAAAAAGGTACACTACGAAATATTCTGGGTTGTTTTCTCATGCAACCATTGGGTTGGAAATTGACCTAACATGGGTTGTTTCAGCACAAAAGGTTGGGTCGTTGGGGAGTTCATTTAACCCAACGACTGGGTTTGTACCTTTCAGACTCAAAGCTGGGTCGAAGTTAAGCATTTTTTAGAATGTTGCTTTCCAAACGATAACATACGCATAATTTTAAGGAATAGTTAACCAAAATATGGACATTCTCAGTGCAACGTGGAAATCGTTTTTTGTCTTGTGAAGAAAAAGTGGTTGTTTGAGATTTAAGGTAATGTACTGCCATTCGGGTATTTAAACTTATTGTCAATGATACATGGCGTGTTGATCGCTACATTTAAAGAAAACGTCTTTATTAGAGCGATGGATTATTTTAATGATGGATGTTAAGCTTTTTGGGCCTTGCCATGTTGAGCACTGTATTACAATTTAATATCATATTATTTGTTTGTATTGAAGAAGGAAAATCATATCCAGTACGTCTGAGATGGCACGAGTGTGTAAACCTTGCAAGAATTTTCCTAGTGTGGTGACCTGTTCCTTAAAATCCTTTTAGTTAATTTTAATGATATTTTGTTTCAAGCTTGAAGTGTAGCTGTTTCAGAATCAGTATCTTTCTGATTATTTTTATTTAAAGGGATAGTTCAGCCAAAAACTCAAATTTGCTGGTATTTACTCACCCACAGGCCATCCGAGATGTAGGTGACATTTTGTCTCGAGTAGAACCATAAAGAAGATTGTTTGGTAAATCTACAGCCCTCTCTGCCACATATAATGGGAGTCTATGGGGTCCACCTGTCTAAGAGTTCCTGTAGCACATAATTCCAAAAAGCGCCTCCTGGCGACATGGTTTACGTTTCGTGAAGTGACTTGCTGAATATTTTCATAAATTTGAACGTAATTTTTAGTAATATTAGACATACTGTACAGCATGGCTTCTCAAAGTCTACTTTCAAAGGTCCAAATCTTAATTCACGATAATGTCAAAGGTCCGGTCAATTGGTTGTTTCAAAATTAGTTTTTTAATACACATCCTTATAACTTTTTATAATGAATTAACATTACTATTTTGAAAAAAAAGAGAGTATTTTGCATTTAAAATACATTTACAACAAATCCAAAAGTGAAAAAACATACCAAGAGGTATAGGCCAAAAATTAATTGGTGCAAAATACAGAGCAGTCAAAAGTATGGTGCAAAATTCAGAGCTGTCGCAGTTTCGTTGTGTGGATACTGCTGTTCAAAACATCTGTTTTGTTTCATGGTGTCTTTTGACATTTCCACTTTTTATAATTCCAACTGTCTCGTTACAAATTAAACGGAACGGCTTTGTGCTGGATTGTGGCCACATGAATCCGTACCTCTCTGTCATCTTTAAAAGCTCGGTTTTCTTCGTTTTCTTTTATTTTAGTAACGGACATCCTCACCTATAGAACCGCGCACTAGTTTTATAGGTGAGAATGTAATAAAAAAATACATTCTGTCGCGGGTGGATGACATCATATATAAATATTAACTAAATTTCTGTAAAAATACGTGTTTTAAATGCATTTTTCATCAGGCAGGCACTAATTTGCACTCATTTATGCGCGTGCTGGCGGAAGAGAGGCAGAAATAGAGGCGAAACAGATCCGGGAGGGAGAAGTAAAAACAAAAGGAAGGAAAGAAAGAGATGACCGTGTGTGAGCGTTTAGGCGAAGTTGTTCACTGGGTTTGTAAATGCAACGACGGTGAGGCATTGTGTGTGTATATGAAAGCCACAAGACGTTGAATATGGTACATCATGTGTGTGTTAAATCGAAGGATTAGATTTAAGCATTTGCAGACAGTGATAGAAAATGTACCGTTATCCAGTCATTCGTGTGTGATTGTGTGTTGCAGTGACAGTAACGGCGATATTCAAGTCTGAAGGTAGTAACGGCTGTGTTTATTTTATTAAGAAAATATAGGCTAATCTGGCCAAAGTCAAACTTTTGTTTTATAAATTAATGTTCCTTTAAAAGCATTTTACGATCAGCGTATTATTGTAACATCAGAGATTGGCAGATTAGTTCTAACGTCACTGAATCTGATAACATCATGTTTAAAACAAAGAATTAAGAGTAATTAAAGTGACGATCGGATGCGGATATCAGAGAAAATTATACGTGCGGGCGGGTTGATCATTTATTTGAAGCAGCGGTTGCGGGTGACATTTTAGCTCATGCGCGCATCTCTTCCGCGCACGGACCTCGGTGAAGTGTCGTTTTATCATCCCGCTCGATTACGTCAAACGTCATAGGCTTACTGGAATTCACGGAAGCAATTGACATCGCACTATCGCGAGAGCGATTCAAAAGCATACAGAGCAGGCGGGTCTCGTCTCTCTCTCTCGCGGTCATGTGATGTCATGCGTCGATTGGTCTTGGTCCGGATTTAATTCCCTGCGGGTCCGGATCCGGACCGGAGTCCGGACTTTGAGTAGCCCTGCTGTACAGCCTCAACACTCCCTTTCTGCAGGTGGCGCTAAACTTAACAGATGCTGGTGTGCCATCCACCACCAAATACTACAAGAAGAAGATTGCGATTGTGTACAGATGGTGCACATTACGAAAAAATATAATTAAAGAACGAGAATGTGATTCGAAACTTTCGACAGGTAGTGTAAATGATGTCCAAGGCTCACTGACATAATGTCTCAATTTTTATTCCAAAAGAAGAAAGAAAATCATAATTGTTTTGCAAACACCTGAGAATGAAAAATTCAAACCAAATTTTTGGTGAACTGTCTCTCTAAATTAGTAAATTTTTCAGTTATCTGTTTACTGTGTTCTGTACGATAAATTTACTTCAATTAAATTTGAAGTGTAGAGAAAAGCTTTCAGGAAAGCAGTGGACCACACCAGATCACTTTACCGTCCGCTTGATTCCAGTTAACTCCAGATACGCCCGAGTTCTGCATAATAAACGTCTGGAAATGCTTTGTAAATAAGGCACAGTTTACAATCGTTCAGAACGTTGTGTTTGTTTTTACTATTAAACAAGATATTTGTGGAAATAAATACCCTCAGCAGAGGAACAAATTGCTCTCGGCCTCTGAGATTTTCCTTCTCTGCAGCCAGAACTTCTTTTAATAAAGCGAAGTTTAATTATGGTCTGAATGGTGTTACGAGCTCTGCGTGAACATCGTGTCACTCCCAAGAACTTATTTTCTGCCTGGAAGAGTTGAAGTAATTGGTAAACAAGCATCACTTTACGATGCTTTCGTGAGTTTAGCTATGGTTTGACAGCTGGTAAACAAGCAAGATGTAATAAACTGTGGTTTCACAACTTCACTTTTAATTGTTGTTTTCGAGTTAAGATGAGATATTAACTCACATACTTTGCATAAAAGGATTGAACGTCAAGTAGATTTTATTGACCAACTAACAAAGTTGCAAAAAGTATAACGTTATCATCATTTTTAGATGTAACAAAGTTTATTGTAAATATTAAATGCCATGACGGTCAACAGTGTGAATAGGAAAGTAGGGGATTTACTTTATGGCCTACAGTCTGTGTTTTTATATATATTTTTGGATTATATGTATACGTATAAAGAACTGTTAAGTAATTGACTATATTCTGTACAGTCTGATAAAATCAGTACTTTACTAAGACTTAAAGAGATAGTTGACCCAAAAACTTTCCCACTCATGTCATTCAAAACCTGAACGACTTTTTCTTCTGCAAAACACAATAGAAGATATTTGGAAGAACGTTTGTGACCAAAAAAAATGGACCCCCATTGAATTAAAAATGGGGTTTTTAGTCAAAAAATAGGAAATTTAAGTGAATTTGTGTTTAAAACAAGCAAAAAAATCTGCCAATGGGGTAAGAAAAATAATGTTGAATTGATTCACTAAAAAAGAGGTCAACCTTAATTCAAGACTTCTTACCCCATTGACAGATTTTTTGACTAAAAACAAGACTTATTTTCTTAGGTAAGTTTGCTCATCAAGAAAATGCTTCCTGATTCAAGAATATTTAGACATTCCTCAAAATATCTTCTTTTGTGTTCCACGAAAGGAAAAGTCACATGACGATGATTAAATGATGGCAGAATTGTCATTTTTTTACCTTTAATAGACGCATTTCTTTTGTATATGTGGCAGTTATTTGCTTACAGAAGATGGACTGAACTGCTTTCAGCGTTTTTATGAAGTATTCGATGGGACTGCCGTCTACAGAACTGTTGAGTGAAATCTTTATGGCTTGACCATCTGGTAGGCCATCTGATAGAGGTGATGAGAAGCAGCGTGTGGACGGTCACCTATAAGACCCGTTTATGAGAGAGAGAGAGAACCAGACAACATACAAGAGGGGTGGAAAGCATAATTTTGTTCTTTGACAGAGATTGAAGTTTTTCTGCCAAGAGTTTGTTATTCTGTGTGTGTGTGTGTGTGTGTGTGTGTCTCTCTCTACCTGAGCTCGGCTGATAAGTCTCTGCTGTGTGAACAGACAGTGGAAGTGTTGTGATTCCATCCATGAAGCATTTTTCATTGAGCGCTCACTCAATCACAACACAAGGCTTGTTTCACTGCGCACGTGGAAGCAATTTTAACCGTTACTGTATTTGCCAGAGCTCACTCTATTTTTCATCATATTTTCTTAAGGAGGAAATATAGATTAAAATGCTCTGTGAATAGATTCGTCAACGCATTATTTTGCAAATTCAGCACACGGTGACAAACACTTCAACACTTTAAATTCACTACATCAACTGAATTTAGTTGATGTAGGCAGTTTAACAACACTTATTTTTGGACCCTGTCACGTGTTCATTATTTGCAGTTTTGGTGTAAATGTAACGCCCCCCCTCGTGTCTATTCAGTTTCAGTTTGTAATTATTATCAATGGCCTGTTCCCTCGATACTCAACGTAGTGAGTCAGAAGTCACTTTCTTTTCTGATGCATCTACATCGCTGTTCCAGCTCTCATGAAAAATGAACCATGGTTGTACAATTTGGTTACTATACGGTAAATTTGGTCTTACTGTGGTCTTACTACAAATATCATGATAAGACCAAATTTACCATCCCATATTATATTTGGGCTTTCTATGTTTTTTACTGCAAATATCATTGTAAAAGTACAGTAAAGTTACTATTCACTGGTCAATTTGGGCTTACTATTCAAATACCATGGCTAAAGTATTGTAACTGTGCCATGGTAGATTTGATCTTTTTATGGTTTCTCTACAAATATCATGATTAAACTTTAGTTACTATACCGTGTTAATCTGGGTGTACCATAGTTTAATGACAAACATCATGGTAAACTAGAGTCACCATACAATGGTACATTTTGGGTTACTATGATTTTGTTTCGAATTTCATAGTTAAACCGTAGTAAATGTACCATGGTAAATGTGGACGTACCTTGGTTTTACCACAAACATCATAGTTAAAGTATAGTTATTGTACAATGGTATTTATGGTCATACTATAGTTTGATGACAAATATCATGTTAAAACCATAGTTAGTATCCCATGGTATATTTGGGCTTCCTATGGTTTTTACTGTAAATATCACTTTAAAACTACAGTAAAGTTACTATTCACTGGTCAATTTGGTATTGAAACTGTACCATGGTAAATTTGGGCTTTTATGGTTTTTCTAAAAATATTATGATTAAAATATATTTACTTTACCGTGTTAATCTTGGTGTACCATAGTTTAATGACAAATATCATAGTAAAACTAGAGTCACCATACCATGGTAAATTTTGTGCTACTATGATTTTGTTTCGAATTTCATAGTTAAACCGTAGTAAATCTACCATGGCTTACTGTGTTTTTACTACAAACATCAAAGTTAAAATATTTATGGCCTTACTATAGTTTAATGACAAATATCATGGTAAACCAGAGTTACCATCCCATGGTAAATTTGGGATTTTACTACAGATATCATGTTTATGTGTATAGTTAGTGTACCATGGTAAATTGAGTTTACAATGGTTTTACAAAAAACATCATTGCTAAATTACACTTACTATACCATGGTAAATTGGGCTTACTGTGGGTCTACCACAAATATCATGGTTATAGTATATGTAACATGGTAAATATGGGCTAACTGTGGTTTTACTACAAATATCATGATTAAAATGTGGTTCCTAGTGACGTAAGGTAGTGAGACCATTGTTAACAAATACTCTAGTGTACTACTATACCTACACTAGTAAAACCATGGTTAATTTTCATATGGGACATTAGAAGTGTCGTCGTGTGAAACTGCATTTATTCTATATATTTATATGAGCATCTTTAGGTGTGTTTGGATGCACCCGCAGAGCAGCACGTGCCGCGCACCCTCAAATCACAGAAAATCAGTAACTGCCCTCAGTCTGACAGCATCGGTGGGCTCACCAGGGAACCTGAGCGCTCTTCTCCCTTCCAGACAGATCAGGGCGACAGCACACCTGGTGCTCTTCCAGTAACTGGTATAGATGGGCAATGCACCCTAATTAAACTCAACAACAGTCTCTCCGACATTACACAACAGCAAAAACAAAGAAGTTGTTTTCACCGGTCTACGTTTACTAGCCAGCATTCTTTTGAGCTTTCATAAATCTTTATGCGTTTAGCGGACACTTTAGTCCAAATCAACATTCAGGCTGATTTTAGGGGATTAAACCCATGACCTTTGCGTTGCAAGCGCACTGGACTGTTATTCGATCGAGTCATTACGACGAATTTTATTAATAAAATACAGATTTTATTTATTAATAAAATCCTTCTGCCTTTGAGCCATAGCAACCGATATTTAGTCTCTGGTATCCTTGAGTTCCTGCGTTCTCCGTATCTTACGCTAATTAGTTTTCATTTCACAATCTGTCCTTCCATTTGGCGAGCATTCACAAAGCTCTGACACAGTTTATTGAGGACGACCTCTCAAAACGAAACATTCAATCGGCAGTTACCGTGTCAAAGGTATTGGGTTTTGCTGATTTGACACTTACCCCGTCCTTTACAGACCACAAACTGCTTTTACCGACTCATTTCTCTACTGCGCTTGTCTTCAGACCGGCAGCCGAAGGTTGAGAACGGAAGGATGGCGTTACTCAGGGCAATGCGTTTGTTTAATTGATTTAACCGAGCGGTGACCGCAGGGTGAGCGTCATTGGTTTTCGAGTCTCACCTTCAGCGTTGGGTCAAGACAGATGAATTAGTCCCTCATGATGATAAAACTCATCGCCACAGTAAGATGCCCAGGGATCTCAATGACGCGTAGTTGTTACTGTGGCTTGGTTGGTCAAAAGTTGAACCTACATAATGTATACAGTTAATGTATTGCTTGTCGGTTTGGATAAAAGTGTCTGGCACTGCACAAAAGGATGGAGGCCGAGCGCAGTGTGTGCGAGACGTAATTGAGAACATTTCTAGCACAACTGTCAGCTTCTCCGTCTGTCTGCGACTCCCGTGTCAAAATTGGCGGCTAGTTCATTTGACGGAATAATTGAATTTCCCGTTCTCATGTCTTTTGTTGGATTAGTCGATTGTAAAGAATGGAAATGATAAATCTGTCAGCGCTAATCATATAGTTACGTTCAGCTGTTTCGGCTGCTGATCACTTTTCTGGATGGAATTTACATCTGGAAGTGTAGAAAGATGATTTTGTTTTTGGCTCGGGGGGCTGCAGTGTTTTCAATTCGCCTGTCAGATTTAATCCCACTTATGTCGCTCTATTGAGCATGTTTTTTTTATATATTTTGACTGCTGAACTATTTAATAACACATTGCTACTTTTTAGAGATGGATCAATCGGCAAGGCTTTTGGAAGATGAAATGTAAAGACTAATTCAGAATAATGTTTAACGTCATCTGGGAGTTATTTTCTTTGCAGAATGGGGCAAAGGCATTGGGTTTGGTGGCTATTTGGTTCCATTTTAGGTTGATTATTTCATTCTCTAAACAAATTACCACAGGCTTTAATATTGCTAATTCAGCTTTTTAAATGATTTCAATTATGTGTTTTAAAGCTGAATTCCTGATAAAGAACTACACTAGCCAAATTTTTGCCACAAACTAGAGATGTTCTTGTTACTATGGAAACAAGAAGCGCCACCAACGCCTTAACAACTCATGCGAAAGAGCTCAGGAGCGACTTCCCGATCCCATGATGCATTGCAAATTTTGTCATGAAAGCTCACGGCCCTCTAAACACTTTTGCTGTATACTTCAAATATATCATATATATCATACTTTTTTCTTTAGTTTATTAATTGTGCAGTCATTTCATATTGTACTGTTTATTTGAATATATTAATTACAATACTTAAGGAATAAGTAATTAAACACCTTGTAAAAGGTGTAAAGTTT
>CM017910.1:2924507-2932007 GCA_008369825.1 Triplophysa tibetana | reverse complement strand
TCGAAGACCCCTTCCACATCCAGATTTTAATGGTTGGAAAGAGCAAGAATCGCAATTACGTGAAAATCAACCCCTTGCGAGAGCACTTGGAGTCTTGGTTAAGGGACTCCAGGGTCTTCTTCCAAGCCAAGGTGACGGCGGTTCTGCTTTCTACCAGCAGTGAAGGAGAGGCTGGAGAGATTGAGCGCCGGGGGAGAGGAGGAAAGACAGTTATTTACAGTCTTTCTCCGCTCTGGATGTTATCATCATTGCTCTTTAGCTCGGTGGGGGATGAGAGCTACCTGGCTGCCTGACGTTATGTCTAGCAAACCTTTATTTACCGATGGCAGCCGCTCAAGCGATGCCATAGATAGGACTCATTAGGAGGAAGCGGTGCGGAAGAGACGGGCGTGATTGCGGGACCGTGTCCTGTGGGAGGCAGTGAGCGCAGAACGAGGAGAAGCTCACCTGTCAAAGGTGTAGAGCGCTTCCCGCGGCTGTTCATCACAGAGGTAAAAGGAAAAGTAGATGTTGGGGGAGTCCGCTCCGCCCCGTCCCCGGATAAACTGTTTGATTGACAGATCATGCTGCAGCCGGACTTTTTATTATTGTGAGGGAACAATTATGGGTTAGTTTTGGCTCACAAAGTCTAGAAGACGGGAAGGCTAGTTTTAAAATATCTTTTTTTTATATTATTAGTAAATGCTTTACTCTATGGAAGGTTAATCCTGCCAAATTAGAATGAATAGATTAAATGATGAAAATGAAATCCAGATTAACAATTTCATTCGTGCGCGCACGATAGCAGAATGAAAAATAAAATTTAATAATTTAATTTTAATTTGCGCTGTCAAAATGAAGAAGAAAACACATATTCACTAAAATCTCGAGGCAAGACTGCCAATATGAAAATGAAAAGGCAACAGTAAAAAGAAATTGCAAAAACATTTTTACAAAGGTTTTTATTAATGCTATATAAAAAATGCTATAATATTTTATTAAACTTTACATTTTAATTTGAATTGTGTCAGTATTATTGCGTGAGAAAATTGTTTTAGCAATTTCTTTTTCACAGTTGCCTTTAAACTTTCATTTTGTCAGTCTTCCCTTGAGATTGTTGTAATCCATTGTCAGTGTAAAAAGTAAAAGGAAAGTAAAATCAGTTCATAAAATCTTTCATTTTGGCACATACTGTGTCGAGCAGTTGTGTGTAATGAAATTGTTAATCTGATTTTCATTTTCATCGTTTAATTTATTTATTTAAATTTGGCAGGATTTACCTTCCATATAACTTAACATGAATGAGAAATATAGATTTTCAGCATTTTGTTACGTTTGTATTAAAGGTCCATTGCGTCATTTTCTATTGAGGTGTATAAAGAGCTTAGATAATAAAGAGTTATGTTTTTATGTAATTCACCATGTTGTTTCTGGAGTAGTCCTAAAGCCTGTCTCAGACTATAGGATTCTCGGCCAGATTTTACCCCGATTTCCACTCCTGAGAATCTTTGAAAAAATCGGGCCTAGAAACGTGATCGGGCCCGAGAATCGGCCCAGATTATCACGTAATGTGAGGTGTTCACAGATCCAATCTTAGAACGCCCGATCTGCTCCGAGAGAAATCTTAGCCGCCCCGATCATATCAAACATGTTTGATATTTAGGATTTTAAATCGGGCTGATGACGTTGGTACATTCGCTACAGCTAATGAGAGGCACATCGACAAGTGACGGAGGTAAAGCTTCTGCAAGGGTACGTTGTACAGCGGAGATGGAGGATCGTCTTTATAATGTATCCTCAAAAACATACCACAACCGCACAGATAAGAACAAGAGCTGCAGGGAGAAGTCGCGTCGGTTTTAAATGTACCCCGTAAATTAACTGCTGATGCACAGCTTGTAGTTTCGGTCAAAAGATTGTTATTTATCTATAGGAGCACATATAACATGAATTTATGTGTTTACATCTCCGCGGCTTTGGACTGACAGACAGAGAATCATTCAGAGCGCGACAGAGACGCATCATTCCTGGATTGAATGGTACACACCTTGGTACAGTTTTGCTACAGTGATGTATAAATCCCTTACTTTTGAATTGCTACCGAAACATCTGCTTTTCACCGCGGATACGCCGTAGTACAGTTAAACCGGTACAGTTACACACTCTAGACCTGTTGCACAGCCGCTGAATTTCCTTCATCTATCGTGGAAATACACTTTTATCATAAAGGACAAATAGATCACGTGAAATTAACTGCGATGTCCCTTTGTTTACTTGTGTTTCCCGGTGAGATGAGGTTGGAGGCGTCCTCTGGTATGATAATCTTAATATTATCCTGTATTTGGGTGTCTTAAAATAAATGTCTTTTGTTGTGCAATTATGAAATAAAAAAACTTCCAATTAAACTTTCTAAATCAGTTTTTTGCACTTGTTACCTTTAGTCGTATTCATAAACACAACTTTACCTCCAACGTTTTCTTCTCTGGACATTGAACATTTCACATTCATAAATGCAAGTTTACAAAGGTGAAACCTATTTTTGTAGTGCTTGAATAAGAGATTAAAATGTAGATTTTACATAAGAGAATCTGTTAAGATTCTCCTTATGTGTGTGCCGCAACCAGAATTTAAAATCTGTCAGGATTTTAAAAATCCTGTAGTCTGAGCCAGGCTTAAACGAACAAACTGCCGAACAAAGAGCGTTTCCTAAATACATGATCTCCTTTGGTCGTTGAAGTATCATCTTTGTTCTATATCAGCCACCGTAGTGCTTCTGAAGGGAGGTGTTAGTGGAGGAATGAACCGTTGGTTGCAATTCGCAACCTCACCGCTAGATGCCGCTAAATTTCATGCACTGGACTTTTAACTTCTATAAAAGTACTTAAAGCTGCAAAACTCTTTTGGTGCAAAAAGTTTAATAATGTTAAATAACAAACTGTTAGAAAGGCTAAAGTTTTTGGTTCGGAGCGATTTACTTTCGCAATGAATGTCTAATTACAGAACTGAAGAAGATAAGAGAAACCTTCAGCACATTAATAGTCCATTTGCATCTGCCGTGTCTCTCTCCGGCTGAACGAGTCTCTGCCAGCTGCTTCAGCAGTCTGAATCTTTCTCATATCTCAGTTAAGACAAAACCCCTCATAGTCTATCTTTCCCTTTCGCTCGTTCAGTTTTTTCTGCTCTCTTTTCCACTCCACTTGTGTTTTACCTGCCCTGGAGAGAAGCGCTCAAATTGAGGAGGAGAGCGATAGAGAAATGGAGAGGGGGAGAGAAAGAGATGACAATGTTTTAAAAGAAGAATGCTAGAGCGCAGAGAAGCTCATGGATCAGAAGCGCGGCTGTTGTCAGGGGAGCGCAGAGGAAGTATTGATTCGGAAAGATGAGCCGGCGGTTAGAGGAAGCTCCAGAACATCTCCCTCTCTCTCTCTCTCTCTCTCTCTCTCTCTCTCAATGTTTCCTCCTGCACCTTAAACAAAAGCCGGTCTCCGGCAGGCGATTTGATGACAAGCCCTGCGCCGGTGTAGACATGAGAAGTCTGAACATCGTGACCCTTACACACAACAGTAGGCTTTCTGAATGTAAACCTGGCTTTGGTTACACTTGGTGATTTTGTCGGAATTCTTCATTTTCCTTCGGCTGAAGCATTTCAACATGGTTCAAGATTTCTGTGCAGTAATAAAAGTCAATAATAGGCTTTTATCTCTTCCCAGGTTGGGAACCACTAGCCCAGATTTTTCTATGGGGCATTGCTGTGTGGTTGCTAAGGTGTCTTGAGTGGTTTCTAGGGTCTTTTAGGATTTTCCTCAAGGCCAAAATGATCCAGTATAACATTGCCTCATATCCTAGGAACTAATAAAAAATGGTATAGATTCAGTGCAGCATGAGTCACTTGATGGTCCTGTGAATGACATTTAGCAGAATCTAGTGGTGAGGTTGTGAATTGCAATCAATGGCTCACTCCATCTCTACCTTTCAAAGCACTACGGCGGCTCTCACAGCACTAGGATGTCGTTACTTTTTCACTTCTTTTGAGGAGATGTGGTATTTACGAAACACAGTCTGTAGAGCTGTTTGCCGGTGATCTACTGGAGGGGTTTTCAACTGGTTCTATGCCAGGGACCACCATTCTGACTAACAAGTAATCGGCGGCCCACTATTGTGTGTGTGTATGTACGTATATGTATGTATGTGACGTTGGGGACGCAAAACACAACGTTAGCAAAGCATAAGATAGACCTGATAGGTGCAAAGCTAGCCTATCCTGTGTCAGTTTGAATCTCAAGTCAAACTCAAATTATTTTAAATATTTTCATTAAATTTAGTATTCACACCAATGCGCAAATATTCTGGAAATGTTTGGAAAGATAAATTATGGAAAAATAGTGATTTTAATAGTCAAATTAGGTAGGCTGGAAATCATGTCACGGACCACATGCAATGCCGCCGCGGACCACCAGGGGGCCGCAGACCACCGGTTGAAAACCCCTGATCTACTTTACAAACAACATTGCAAATTCCATGCTAGGGGACCCCCGGTGTTTGTAGACCTAAATAGCTCAATCTAAGGTAATACAAATATAATGGTTTATTATGTAAGGTCTGAACACATAGTTTTGTTTATTATATTACATTTCTGTAAACAGATACTCCTAAAAATTACACATAAGACCTTTAAATTAAAGCCGTCTGTCAAATACATTAACTGTACAAGTGTAATGTCGAAAATGTCAACGTCCTGAATATTGGGATGTTTCTAGATACGACTCAGATTGCTCCTTCAGTGCAAGTCTAAGAGTCTATTCAACCCATTTTATCATCCGCTGCCAACACTCTTATTACAAATGAAATGAATTACACTCGTATTGTCAATAAAGCGGCATTCTTTGAAGCATCATTCATGTCTGTAGCACCAACAGCTCGGATAAGTTTTTATACAAAAATAATTCAAAATCAGAACATTTTTTTTCATCTTTATTAACCCTCTTGTCAATCCAAACCTGTTTGCCTTTCTTCCTTCTATAGAACACAAAAGAAGATATTTCGAAGAATGTTGCTAACCAAATCAACAGAGACATTTCTTAAAATTCCTTCATACAGCTTAAACAAGGTTAAATAAATGATGACAGAATTGTTATTTGGGGGAAATTATCTCTTTAAGAACCTCTCATCCAGTCATTTTAGTTTCGTCATTGTAAACGTTCTGCTTTAACAAACGATAAACAAGCACGTTTGAATGTCTAAACACGACCACGTGAAAAGCCCGGAATGAAAGCGACGCGGGACAAGATCACGGATGAGTGCACAGGTGCAAATGATGCATTTCATGTGGTGCTGAAGCTGACGTGCCGGCGGTGAAAAGACACTTGAGGGCGTGCGGCCAAACAGATGGTTATGAGTTTAGTTAAGCTCTGATAATTCACTTACACTCTTCATTGGACACGCATGCACAACAGACTCGTGATGTGGGCCGCGAGTTAACCTGGATTTCAGTTTTTATAGAACACTGAACGATAAAGCTATAAAGATTTAGTGTTGTGTATTTATGTACTGTTTGATTTCGGGGTAAGCTGTTCCTTTAAGATGCTTGTTTTATACGCCGTCTCTAGTTTGCGTCTGATATGGTGTGGGAGACAGTCTTCTTTGGGGGTCCCTGCAGTCCATCAATACACCATAAAGAATGGCCTCTCTCCCAGCCCTGTCAGGCGCTCTATTTCAACACCTCGACACCACACCACAGGGGCAATAAACTCAGATATTTGTATCCTTTGTCTAACCCGCAGGTGTCGCAGAGGTGATCGTGCTGGTCGGAGGGAGGCAGTCCATCGGCATGAACCAGCGTTCTCTCACGGCCGTCACCTGCTTCAACCCGCAGAACAGCAAGTGGTATCCGCTCGCCAGCCTTCCGTTCTACGACCGCGAATTCTTCAGCGTCATTTCGGCAGGGGACAATATTTACCTGTCAGGTATGTCGGATTTTGGAGGGAACGTCGTATATCAAGCGAAAAACTCTGTGGTCACTTCTCAGGCGCTGACGGTTTCGCGCCACATGATCTCATGAAGGATGGGCCTGACGCTGTGTATTAATCTAGGCCGGCATTCGATCCGTGTCTAGGGATCTGCCCTTTAGATTCTAGCGGGCGCACGGTATCAAAACAGCAGCAGCAAATCCCACATCACCAGTTATTTCAGTTTTCTACTTTCCGAGTAAACAATGGAAGCGAGTGTACATGTTTGAACGAGTGTACATGTTTGAAACGACATTGTGCAATGTCAGTCATGTGGTGTGACCGATGCGTCGCCCTATTTCCAGGTGGGACGGAGTCGGGGGTGACGATGGCAGAGGTGTGGTGCTACATGTCACTTCTGGACAACTGGAATCTGGTTTCCCGAATGACCGTCCCCCGCTGCAGACACGGCAGCCTGGTGTATGATGGGAAACTTTACACTATCGGAGGACTCGGAGTGGCTGGAAACTTGGACCATGTGGAAAGGTGATTTTTTATTTAGATCATCTTGACTTGCTTTGTTTTATTAATGTTCATTAATATTTTTTTTATTAATGGACCTATAGACCATTTAGCAAGATGTAAACAACGCTGATCCAGAACACAACCCATTTCAGTTTTTAACACTATATAAACGTGACAACAATCTACGCCAATCAACGTTGTTTATTAAAGCAGTAGTTCACTTTCAAAATAAACTTTCATGATCATTTACTCAACCTCGTGCATCCATGATGTTTATGTATTTGTTTCTTTAGTCGAACAGAAATGAAGGTTTTTGATGAAAACATTCCAGGAGTTTTCTCCATATAGTGGACTTCAATGGACTCCAAACGGTTGAAGGTCAAAATGACAGTTTCAGAGCAGCTGCAAAGAGATTTAAATCATACCAGACGATGAATAAAGGTCTTATCTAGTGAAACGATCGCTCATAAATCGATATGCTTTTTTAACACATATGCTCGCCTTGCTCTGTTCTGCGATGCGCAGAACATGACGTCATGACGTCACGTAATACGTAATTACCTTTAAACTTGAACATCCACCTTGTAAAGACTCGGTACTTCCGCCTACTTCAAGCATGACTTTCAACATAATTGCCGAGCACCTGACCGATCATTTCTGATTTCTACATCTTTTCTACAATATCTATAAAATAAAATAAAAATAAGCATGCTTAGATAAACTAAACTTGGCTTTGTACACTGTAGTAGGCTTTGTGAGAGATGTTTTTATCGCTCTTATGCTTTTTGTTGTCCTAATGTTTGACCCAATCGCTTCCATTGTTTACCCAACTTTTAAGTCGCTTTGGATAAAAGCCTCTGCTAATGACTAAATGGAAATGTAAATACGTATTTTGTGAAGTCATGAACGCGCATCGCAGAACAAAGCAAGGCGAGGATTTGTGTTTATAAAGCATGTGCATTATTTTTTTAAATGATCCATCGATAAGACCTTTATTCATCGTCTGGTATCGTTCAAGGCCATTTGAAGCCGCACTGAAACTGTCATTTTG
>CM017910.1:2564507-2919507 GCA_008369825.1 Triplophysa tibetana | reverse complement strand
CAGCCAAAACTGAGCTAAACCCCTTCTCTAATTACAAACCTCTCCACTTCCCATCGCCCGTCTCCTCAGCTCACATACGCAAGGCCGCGGGCGATGTTCGATAGTCAGCGTCCCAGAGCGGCGCGCACGGCGGGTGGCTAGCTTTGCTAATCTAATGAGAGAAATGTGCGGATGTCGTGGAAATTGTTTTTGTGCGTCGCGACTCGCAAGCAGTCTCAATGGGTGTTCGTCATTTTAGTGTGGGACCGCCTGGAAAAATGTGATATGAAATATTTTTATCTGGAAGCAGTTGGGGTGTAAATGATATGTGACGATGTTAACTGGATGATGTCATTGCAGACTCAAACAACTGTTCTAAGATGTGAAATTAGTTTTTTTACTTTCACTGTCGGTCAAATATAAGGCCCACTGTTTCTTCCACATTTTGGCATAATACTAAACTCATCAAAACTATGAAAACATGTAATGCCACTTTGGGAATTATGTCGTAACCAAACAACAATCCATAATAAAAAAAAATTTGTTCAAATGAAGCAAATTAACGTTTGCCTAGAATAATATAAAAAAATGGACGTCTTATGTCAATGCTTTGAAAGAAGTTCACGTCACTTCTCGGATCTCATTGGCTCATTTTTTATCATGTATATGTACTCAAAAACATTTTAACAATTATTTTTATTTTATAATTAAGTAAATGAATATGTTCGCACATAAAACATTCATTTCAGCTTTTGAACATCGTGGTTATTTTAGTCGGATCTCCCTCTCTCTGATCCATATGTTATTAACTTTAAAAATGTCTTAATGTATGAATGTTTATTTCTTCAGAGTACATGGTTACTTAAGTGATGATGCCGAGTAGAAAATGGGTCAAGTTGGTGTAGTTACTGCATGTACCACCAGAGATTCTATTATCCAGACAAACCTTGACCCCTCGGTCACAACCCAGAAGAAGAACTTCAAGGTTTTCTGGAAGCGTGGCCACACGTGTCCGTTCCTCACGTTTCCGGGCTTCACCGTGTCAGGTCCGCAGTCATGTGTAGTTTGACAGGAATATATCTCGGCTACACCCAAGGAGGGTATTAGGTCGGTGGAGGTAATGGATGTCTGAGCGAGTCTGTGTACCATCAGCCAGATAAATGACTGGCTGATGGTTTGGGAGATTTCCAAGTTGCACCGGCAGGCAACTCATTTCTCTTGTTCATTCCTGCTCTCCCTCCGTCCCTCCAGCTATGGAACGCTGAAGGTTTGCTGACAAAAATGGCTTGTGGTTGAGAAAGAGAGACGAGCACCACAGAAAACATTTGGTGCCTCTTTAGATGGTGCACTTTGATTTTTTTGAGGATCGGAGGTAGATCTCGATGGTATTCTAAGAATTATTTGATATGGTTGAGAAACTATTATCTAACATAAATTATTCAATTATGTAGTTTAAACAGATATTTAAATATCTACGTATTTACCCCCATCAACTTATAATGGAGATTTTTGTCATGTTTTTTGACCTTCTTAGCAATATCATCTCATCATTTTCATATAATTTGTTAAATTCATATGCATTTTTTTGTAATATGTATCTTTTAATTTGTTTAAAATTTTTATTAAATTAGTATTTTTGGGTGTGAAGTGTTGCATTCTATGGGATGATTCACAATACTTTATCGCAATATATTTATATATTTTTATATATTTTACATTTTTTAATTACAAAAATGTAAACTAAAGTTTTAAAAGGTTAAGATATATAGATTTAATTCCAAAATGTTATTTACTAAATTATTGTTGTAAATACAACTTGCAATAGAATTTAATTAAATTTAACCCTTTGTATGTTAAATAATAGAAAAAACAAATTCTGTCACTGAAATTTTTCATTGAGTTTAAAGTAAAAAATCTGAATCAAGGCAATTGAAGCTAAAGAAGTAAAATACTAAAATTAAATAAATTTCAAATTAAAATTGATAATACATTTTTTAAATGACAGCTCAACCAGTTGGATTTAACAAAATTTAGATTTTGCTCTCAAAAGTCCCGTTTAGTCCGTTATTGTGGCTTCCCTTAACCCTCTATTGTCTTCTTATTAATTTTTTTAATTGAAAATTTTGTCTATTTAATTATAACATCAAAGAAACAAAACTTCTCAAGTGACCATAAACATGCTCATTCCAGCCTGTACAGATCAGCCAATAACGTGCCGTTTACCGAACTCAACCCCAGAGAGAAACCATCATGTAAACGTATACACAGGATGAAAGTAAAGCAAGAGTTCTTAATGGAGCTCATGTCACAGACGGCAGTGCAAGATCACAGTAACTCTCTGTCCTGTGATCCCTCCGTCTCAAACATCAGCTTGTACGGTGAGCGCTTCATTCAGCACATAATGAAAAGAGAAACGACGGGCGGGTAATGAAGTCTCGGGCGAGCCTCCGCGGCCGCGGACGTTTGCGCTGTGAGCTTTGGTAATTGCCGCATGACCTACTCCACAGTCGAGTTGTAATGTCACAATTTGTGTGTGATGCACAAATCCAATTAAGTGTGAGTCCTGTGTGGAGTTCTGCTGATGGAGACTCAAGGTGCCCTCTGCAGAGATTGAGAAACGGATACTTGCGTCTGGAGAGCCCAAAGAGCCGTGTTACAAATAAGTGAAGATCAGAGAGATTATTAGACATATCTGTGTGGTCTGATTATACTGAAATAGATGACATGAAGTTACAGAGCGCTAAACACCGCTTCACAGCATTTGCTGATTTGTCTGTGTATCTCAGAGCAGACTGAAAAGCTTTAGATAACAAAATTATTTAGAAAACTGATAATAATAATATATGATTAATAATTTTCATGGTTCAGAGTTTGGTTAAGACACTAAATAGCGTGTCGTCCACCACATATTTTGACTATTTGATAAACTGTATTACATTGTGATCACAAAGTCTGGCACTGTTTTTGCTCATTTCTTTCCTGCTTTTTAAAAACCAGCAGTGGAGAGAAGCGGAAGAAATATACGATGCTAAAAATGAATATGTTAAAATGTAAAAGTCTCAATAATTTTTACTCCGCTTCTGTTTTTTTCTTAGCTATGAAGTTTTTTATTGTTATTTTTTGCTTAAAGGAATTTTATGAATGTTTTGAAAAATGGCGAATTTTAATTTTCTCTTAATATGAAAATGTTATAAATAATATAAATATCATAAACTTTTATTTTATAGAAATATAGTTTATTAATTAATTTTTTCATAAAAAATGAAATATTCACCTTTTAGGATTTAGCAGATTTTTCCGATCAAAGCACCACATTCAAAGTGCCGTCCTCCTGAAAAGCATTCTGGGAAGTCTTTTACAATGCACAACGGTAGAAAAAATCTAATTTACTTAGTTTCTGGGTGACTCTGACCTGAGATTGAACTGCCATCTTTGCGTTCACAGCCATGATTCTTCCGCATTAACACATGACATTCTGTATGTAGCTAATATGTGATGATTGTTTAAGCAGCAACATGAAAAGAAGCGCTGGCTCCGCCTCCAGTGTGTGATGTCATTGTTCTATCTAAATGCTCCACGTCCTTGATATTTAAAAGCGCCAAATGGTCCGATAGATTTTATAAATTTCCTTCTTTCTTCTGGTGTCTAAGGAATATGTTTCTGGTCATCAGTAGCGTTTAGCTGGTGTGTGATTTGATTCTGAAGGTTTTTTGGTGGCGTGTGATGCATTTAGATGAACGTGTTTGTTTGTAGTGAAGAGTTCACGGTTTACATTTTGCGCTTGAGAGCTTTCAATAATGAGTCTTGAACTTTGATGAATAATGAAATGTTGTTTATATTTTGGATAATGAATCGGTGTGGGTTGCACCTCTGGAGATTTATTCTTTGTGGAGCTGATAAATTCAGTCAATATTCCCTGAAAAGTGTAGAAAGTGTAAAGAATAACTTTGCAGAATGTTATGAATAGAAAACACACAAATTCAGTTCCTATCTATCTGTATGACACTGGAGCTTAGTTTTTCAGTAGATTTAGTTTTTTTAAGGGTTAGGAGATACAGTACATCCTTAAAGAGACGGTTCCCTTTTCACATCTGTATATATTTATTTGTTTCCGATGAACACGGAGAAAGATATTTGGAAGAATGCCTGTAACCAAACAATTCTTGGACACCATTGACTACCATAGTAGGAAAAATTAAAAAAGTAGTCAAAAGTGCCTCAAGTTTGCCACATTCTTCAAAATATCTTCTTTTGTGTTCATGGGAGTCTAAATAAAATTGAACACTCATCTTTAAAGCTACTATTGCTAATATTGCTAATCTTACACTATTCTATATATTTCATCGTTTCACATTTTTTTATTATTTTTCCATTATTTCTTTACAGAGGATACATTAAAATAAAGATTAAAGTTATTTTCCCACAATGCAAAATTGTTAATGAAATATTATAGTTGTAACATGTTACACTATCCGCTTTTTAACATTGTGCGTCAAAAACAAAAAATAATTTGAGAATGTTTGTATGGCTTTTATGTAAAGGTCATAGGTTTGATTTCCAGGGAAAGCGTGTACGATTGAAGTGCATTAACAAACATTTTTAGCTTCAGTTCAGTATAAGCGTGAAACATGCATTTGTTTTGCTTTCTGGTGATATTTTCGTGTAAAGTCGTTTTTCTGCGTTAGAGGTACACATTCCAAAATGAAAACAAATGTGACTGTAATGACAAACTAATACACTTCTGTCACTCACATCACAATATTTAAAGTTCATGTGTTGATCTCAGCTTTGCTAAAGCTGTTTGTAATTGAGGTTACGACCCGTCACCACTAAAGGCTTCTGGTTTATTGTGGGTGTTCTTTAGATGTACAAGCCGTTGCAATTATACGTTTGTATTATTTATTGCCTAGTAATCCACAGAGGAAAGCCTACAGTGTCATCTGAATGCCTTTCGGCACAATGATGTCAGAATGGTGCCGTGATCATTGCTCGCTTTCACAGTGCTGTCTACACAAACCCCAGGATTTTTTTGTCTAATGAAATGAGGCGTCCTGACAGCAACAGAAGTGTAGGGTTGTAAGTGTTGTACCTGTCACTGGGGTCCCGGGTTAATAGTGCAGAGACCCTGAACCCTGACAGACCTCATCATTATAGTCAGTCTCTCAAGAGCGTAAATATATCCGGCCAATAGTCTTTCTGAAGGAGTTCACCTTTGCTCTGTGAGGTTATGCTTCGGACATCTGTTTCTTGTTTGGAAAGTTTGATTCTCTACCGTCTGTCACTTTGTGCTTTAAATGAAACTCGTATTGAATATTCAACATACTGTTGTTGTAAAAAAACACTTTCTAACTTAATAAATGCTTGTAGTACTTAAAAATTATATTATCAGGATCATTTAAACAAAACGTTGATTTGCAAAAATGTACTTAATCATTTTTTGGATTAGTTTTAAGGACACAATCCAACAGCTATGTGAAAGACCGACAGCATGACGAGACACATGGATACTGTGATAAAAACAGGTTATAACATAAACAAAATATTGTTGATCTTTTTGTAAAAACATGTACGAATATGACTGTTGTTTCGCTTAAAAGTGAATATGAACTTGTTTTCTTTGCCGTATTTGAAGTGTGCAAAACACAGAGCATCTGGGAGAAATATTGTTAGTAGTTCACAGAATAAAACAATTATTTACCTAAACACACACCTATAAATAGTAAATAATTTTGAAATGGTCAATATTTTAAATATAAACCTATAAAGTTTGCGTGACAGATGTTTATTTACTGCTAAATGCTGTTGACACAAAGTGTGTGTTGTAAATTAACTGCAACGTTTAAATTTAAATCAAACCAGTGTGTATTAATGAAATAATCAAATGTATTAAAGGGATACTTCCGCCAAAATGTAAATTCTGTCATCATTTACTGACCTTCCAGTTGTTCCTAATCTATATAAATGTGTTTGTTCTGATAAACACACAGAAAGATATTTGGAAGAATGCTTATAAACAAACAGATCTTGACTCCCATAGTAAATAAAATGACTAAATCATTTATTTATTCTGTTTAACACAAAAGAAGATATTTTGAAGAATGTAGAAAGCAAACATTTGTCGATTTTTGTCGATTTTGACTACCATTGTCATTTTTCTACTATGGTAGTCAACGGAGGTCTACATCTGTTTGGTTACAAGCATTCTTCCAAATATCTTTCTCAGTGTTCATCAGCACAAAGACATTTATACAGATTTGGAACAACACAACAATGATCGATGTATTTATGCATACGGTGAAGCTGTTTTTACGAGTACTGTATTACTGACAAAGGTAATACAGTCCTAAGGCTCAAAATGAAGGTATCGATCCCATCCTCCCCATGCATGTTCATGCCGCTGGCGGGGTGAGAAACATTCACTTGACCCCGTGACCTCAATCCTGTAGCGGCTGTAATGTGAATGTAACCAAGAGGCATGAGAGATAAGCAGAGCTTGTTAAGGCAGTCATGATAAGGTCAGACAGACACTCAGAAGTGGCCCGCACACTTTCGTCACAATGGAAATGATTCATAGAGCATCGGCTTTATCAGCAGAGTGAGGCGGATGAGATTTTCTCTTCATGTTTCTTAACAGCACTCCTGCCAGAGCACGCGTCAAGCGTCACTACGACTGAGCTTCTCTTCTCGCTCTCTTCCTCCATTTGAACCCGTTTGCTCCCTGCAGCCCACAGGTTATCAAAACAGCCAATCAGCTGCTTCCCTCCGGCTCCGGTGTGATTAAATTGAGCGGGTTGTAGGAGCAGGGGAAGGAAGTATGTGGGTCACGGTATAGTAGCTCTTATAATTACAGAACTACAGTGATGCTATCATCATAGAAAACCCATCGGCTCCACACCGGACGCCATCGACCGGATGATACCGCACACGCATGTCACTGCGTGATTCATACCTGCGTGATCTCATTTCTTCCATTGCCCTGCTGTGTATAGTGAGCGTCTGTATAGAGCACTTGTCTAAAAAGAAAAGCACAGGAAACCGTTTCATGCAATTTCGACTGAATTTGATGTTTTCACATGTGGACAGTCTGAATTTCGTATGTGCATGTATATGTAAGTGTGGCTTTGGTGTGAATCGCATGTCAGTTCACATGTTTTGAATGATGTGAAAGTATGTATGTGGCTTTTCTGTAAAGGTGTTAGTTCATCGATTTGAAAGAAAACGCTTAAGAGATAGTTTAGCACCCAAAACTGAACCTTTTCATCATTTACAACTTTATGAATCATCTTCCAAGTGTGACTTTATTTCAGCGAAACACCATAGATGATATTTTGAGGAATGTTATGAACAGCCGTTGAACCTCATTGACTTTCATTGTGTGGGCACAACAATGTGGCCGCGGAGACATTTCTCAAAATATCTTCTTTTGTTTTCATCTGGAGGAAGAGCTATATGATGTGCTTCTAAAACCTCATATCTCCATATTTTGTGTTTTTTTAGTTTTTGCCATAAATCATTATTAGTATTCACTTGGTTTTGCAAATATCTAACCAATAAAAAGTATGAAAACACATATTTAATCATTAAAATAGCAGGGTTTCCATTTCCTTGAAAAACTGAATTTGGACATCCGAGGTTTCAGAAGAACACCAAAGATTAACACATTTTGAATGTTATGAGTGTGGATAGTTGATAGAATTTGTATTTTTGGGTGAACAAATCTTCAAAGAAGATGCAGTTATAGATGCAAGTTTGCCGAGTAGGTTTTATCAGTAACTAGTATACTTTTTTTTGCCTTTGTAGCTTTATTCACAGAATAGTGAAGAGACTATAAAGGAAATGTGGGGAAATATATATACTTTTGCACATTCCTGGTGTCAAGATTGGAAAAGTATCCAATCCCAGTGTGCACTCCAAAAGTAGAAGACGTACTCTTGTATCAGTTGACATCAGCATTAGGGTGTCATAGTCTTTCAGCATTTTTACATTCGATTTATTCTGAAAGGAGGCTTATGTTTTTGTATCCAGAGACTTCTTATCTTCCATATATTTCTTTCATATCTCCAGTGTTGTCTCCAAACCTGTTCATTTTTCTATGATGGAAATACTGCGTTTGCAGTTAATAACTGTGACTGTGAAAAGTCTTTATCGTGATTTTTTGTTTTCTTCATAAAATCATCCAACATAACGTAAAGACCTTTCTGTGAAAATGCAACGTGATATCTTTAATATTGACTCAATGAGGCCATGTCGAAGTTCAGGAAGCCAAATCTAGTATTTTGGTGCAAAATAATAAAACGTAGTTTAATAAATTCATTCGTTTTAAAATGTTGGTGCTGTATCTTGAAATCTATCATAAACGTATTACTCCGTGAATAAATCTCCATCCACATTTTTAAGATTAGCCCAAATTGCATGATTTGTGAGATTTATATGCGCGATGACATCTAACCGTCGCCGCCGAACGACGTAGTGGCTTTCAGAAACTTGTTAGCAACCTTCGTTTTTAAGACTCAATAAAAAAATCATGAACATGTTTTAACTGGTTTCATGTCATATGTATTGTTAAGCACACTGCTCATTTCATTCGATTTACCAAAAACCCGTTCAACAAACCCAAAGACTTTCAGGCCTTGGAACTGGAAGTGCTAGAATGCTAACTCGCTTCCGGGATTTGCCTACAAAAATCCGTCGTTTCTGGGGCACTCTATTGTGATTGATTTATTTTGTAGTTACAGTAATAGCGCTTTGACCCAAAACCTACAGTCCGCTTGGTTTTCCAGTCCTCTGTTACTGTAAACGTCATTCCTCGAAGCTGATTCAGCAGTTCACGTTGACCTTTCGGTGGCAACGGGAGATGGATGAGCGCTGACAGACGCAGACCTGCTCTCTTGTTAAATCTTGACCTGTAGCGTGCGCTGGTGGAACATCTCCCAGACATCATGAAGAGCAATTAGAGAAGATTCTGTGCTCTCTTGACAGGGGCTTGATAAGGAGAACAGCTGAAGGCCTCTTTTTGGTATCGGCCCACAAGGTCACGTGACGTTGTATGATGGAGGCCTCCGTTGATATTTTATTATGACGTCAAGCTTTATTACCCTGAATGTATTGAAGCACCTGGTTTGATGGCTTCGTCCAATCACAATCTGTTTTTTTAACATCAGCCGCTGTGTTAACAGGCTTTGTTTTGTTTCCTCAGGTACGACACCATCACTAATCAGTGGGAAACCGTGTCCCCGCTGCCCAAGCCCGTGCATTCGGCAGCCGCCACCGTGTGCGGAGGAAAGATCTACGTGTTTGGGGGCGTAAATGAGGCGGGACGCTCCGCCGGCGTGCTGCAGTCTTACATCCCTCAGACCAACACCTGGAGCTTCATCGAGTCCCCCATGATCGGTGAGCGGTGATACCACAAGATCATTTGCGCAGGATTGAACAATTGAAATTCATTAATGGAAATGAAAATTGTTTATCCGTGCGCCCCAATTCCCGCCCCAAGACGAATAAAAAACGTATTAGCCAACACGGAACCAATAAGTGGTTCCATATTTATGGTGTGAACCAGGGTGAGCGTTCTTGAAAGGCATTTCTGGGCTAATTTGCTTTGCTCAAGGGCACAATTGTACTAGAACAAAAGGACTGATGTAGCGGAGTGGGACGCCGCTGATCTTTATTGCTGCGTTCGGCTCATTTGTTTGCTGTGCCATCATCGGCTCTTTCGTAAACCAAATGAAGTCATTAATTAAATAAAGTTGCACACGGTACACAGCGGCAGACGGGGAGTCATTCTGAGACACGGTAAGATTAGATGAACCCACCGTACAGGTGTTATGAAGGAGAAAAGTGGGGTGTTCTTGACTCGAGAGTCTGTGTCGGAGTTGTGTTGGTTTTGCTCTGAGTAAAGATTTTCCTAGCAGGTGTTCCGGTGCATAATTCATCAAGGGATAGAGTCGGTGGGAGTTTTTTTTAATACGTGAGAGGTCTGTAAGCCTTTGCAGTGTTGTGTCATTTGCCTGAAGGGCATTTTTACCCACGGGGGGCGTGAACAGACTCGGGACGTATGTTTTAAGAAATGTCCTTGATCGGCCAAAATCATGTCGAAAATAAGTCATCACAGAGCTTGATAATGTATATTAAATGATTATATGTAATAATAATGATAATATATATGTTATTAATATTTATAAGTATTACATGAATTAATAACAATAACGATGAGAATTATTATTTTTGATTTGACTTTATTTTATACAATTTTGTTTTTTATTATAGTTATTAGATATTTCATATTTATATGGAATGTTACTTATATCTATTTTTTTAATGAATAATAAACTAAAATGTATTAATTAAATTTGATAAAAATTACATCAAATAAAATAAATAATTAGGTATACAGTATAGACAGGTCTGCATCTATTTTTTATATATCATATTATTTTTCTTTCCTTTAAATTTTTTCTTTTCAGTCTTATTCCAAGTAGTACAGAAATGAAATGTCAGAATTAATATAAAAGAATTTTATAATTTAAGTTTCAAACAAGTTTAGTCCTTAAAGACATTTGTGTGAAAGCACATAGTTAGTTACAAACAGATGTTATTTATATGTACATTTTGCTTGTAACTTTGTGAAACTTAAACAGGATGTGAAAAAATACACAGATGTTGACTCAAAATTAATCTAATTGGCTAAAGGGAGGTGGGCTTCCCCTGGGTCCAAATGCCTTCAGGTTAAATACTGTGTAGATCCTTCCACATTTGTTTAATTACTATTCCTGCTAAATTCAATTACTAACCTCAAATAAAAAAAAGATAAACATCCCTAGATGTCCATTCCACAGGGGTTGTTTGTGTGATTTTGATATTTCTGCATGCATTTGCAAACACCTCTATACGTCTAACAGATGAACCGTCATCAAAGGACGAGCGAGACAAACGCCACTCGTTGTACGTACACCCCAAAGAGAAGATAGAGAAAAAATACTTGTAGAAATGACACAAGATTGCCGGTCTTCTCTAGAGTTACAGGCACATTAAGACGCGATTCAGAGAACCTCAGATGAGTTATTACTGAACACTCAGCTAACCCTTAACACGGCGTCCTTCAGACAGACTGTGAATCATCCACGGGCCGTCTCGAGCTACCTGGCAGCTAACATACCAAGAACAGCTTTAGTTTATCCAGCGGTTCTGTTAGCACTTTGAGACAAGAGAGAGAAAAGAGTTGAGCTACAACTCCTCCACTGGTTTATTGAGGACCAAAGGTTATTTCCAATGTCCTCACCTCATTTTCAACCCGCTTATTTTCCCTGTGTTTTTTAATAGCTTCCTCCCGTCGTTCGTCACTTCACCCGTCTGCGGGTCGGGAGAATTGCGCGAGACATCTTTTGCAAATCGGAGGCACGAACTGTTGTTTTAGTTGTCTTGTTTTGCGCTCAAACAACCTGTATTCTCCTATGTTTCCGTTGTGGCAGGTGGGTCCCCGGTTTGATAGAAACCTTGAGTCTTGCCGCGGGCAAAATTCCGGCATCAAAGCGGCAGATCCGGCTCGGGCGTGATTTGGGCCCCTCGAGTAGCGGGGGCAGACAACCCAAACACTCGCTTCTGCTGATAGCATCTGTGTTGGTTCTGAAAATAAGGCAATAAATGCTGGTTTTGCTCGCGTAGAACGAGGTTTGGCTTTTAGGACCGGATCCCGCTGGTGTTGATGACGTTAAAGAAGCGCACGGGGATGTTGAATGGAGCGAATCGACAAAAAAAGCTGTTGTTTTCTTTGAAGGGTATAAAGCAAACGTGCGTTCGGGGGGCCTCGCAGCTCCGTATGCCAGATTTGACAGGAAATTGCGCACGTTACAGGAAAAGACGCCCCCCCTGGGTTATGCCAACTATCAATTCGACGTCGCTCGCCGTGACTGGGGTGATATAAAAATCCAGACTGTCACTCACTCGCGGGCGTTTTAATGAGTATCACCTGACTGCCGCGCATCATTTTCAAGCGTTAAATCCAGCGGCTGTTTAACAGATCGCTTCCGCGCTCTGCTTCTCAAGCGAGACGCATCGGCCGAGGCGCAACACAGCAAAACAAAACCTGGAACCTCGATTGAATTATTCATAGGTGTATAAATTGGCCTAGCTGTAATCGGGAGACGATTTCTCTGGCTGAGAGAGCCTCTCGTCCTGCGATCACACCTCGGGCTGTCACTCATGAAAGGCGGCGATCACCTCGGTTTCTCGGCCATTTACTCCTTTGAAGACGACGGGCAGAGCGAGTAAAACCTGTCACGATGCGAAGGGTGTCCGTGTATTACGGAGGTAATTTCCTCTGAATGGAATCATTAGACGAAACAGCCGCAGTGTATTTGTTAGAAGAGCCGCCATTATTTGTCATTCTCTGCTTCGCAACGTACAACATAAAGGATTTGTGGGGAAAATGGAGTGTGTTGAGGGAAGAAAATACGTGCCTGCCGGCAGAACGAATTCACAGAACCCCAAGAGAAGAGAAGAATAAGAGCGGTTCATAATGCACCTCATTTATTATCCTCTATTTTCAGTGAAAGATCACTATAATGACGTGATACTTCACGCAGCACGAGTTTAAACATCTCACGGTGGGCGGGGCTTAAACAGGCCTTCGACACCAACGGGAAGCAAAACAACGCCATTATTCCCCAGAAAATACATCTTGGGCCTGAACATACATCAGAGAGTTAACTTGTGTCTGTTCTCTTTCTTCTTTCGGGGTTATTTAGATAACAAGTACGCTCCCGCTGTGAGCCTCAACGGTTTTATCTTCATCCTGGGAGGAGCCTACGCCCGGGCCACCACTATCTACGACCCAGACAAGGGCAACATCAAAGCTGGCCCCAACATGAATCACTCCAGGCAGTTTTGCAGGTTGGTGTAATGAACACAACGCTACGCGATGCAATAAACGACGTTCCGCATCGCAAATGAAAGGAAAAATTCTCTGTTTGTGTTTCTCCCCAGCGCGGCCATTCTGGACGGGAAGATCTGCGCAACCGGAGGGATCGTGAGCAGCGAGGGACCGGCGCTGAGCAATATGGAGATCTTTGACCCCTGCAGTAACACATGGACGCTGTTACAGAACCTGCCGTGCCCGTTGTTTAGACACGGTTGTGTGGTTATAAAGAAGTACATTCAGAGCGGATGATGATTTTGGACTTCTTAGAAGGAACAAACTAGCCCGAACAAGCCAACCAACCGAGCTCCAGCCAGACAACCTGGGCGGGTCACGGTCGAACCCATGGCAGTCGAGATTTAGGGATCGGTAGAATAGCTCCTCTCTCGGGTGTCGTGCCACTTGGAGCCGTATTCCGGCTAATCCAGTTTTTCAAAATTTTCTATCAAATAAAGGAATCTGCATTTCATTTTTAGTTGATAGCCATGAATACAATGAGAAAGTTTTGTGACACACGGGAAACTTGAAAGCTCAATCGAATCTCCAAGTGCTGTTTATACAACCGGCTAAAGGAAGGATGTTGTCGACGCCTATCATGTACCCCGCCAGCAAGGGTCACGGGCTCGACCGAAGACCCGCCTGATCTCCAAAGCACAAAACACCAGAACCTGTGATTCCCGCAGGAGCCGGTCTATCTTCCCCCCTCTGTAAATCATTCCAGCTTTCTTTGTGGTTTTTATCTTGGCATTTTATTGAAATCCACAGACCTGCAGCCACGGCAGAATGCAGATGGAGCCACACTGTAATATAAGGAAGATATGTATATTTTACAAACTGATGAAAATTGTGTATAAACCTTTTTAGGAAATTTCGACGGATTGGACGATGTCTGTAAATCTGTACCCTACCGGATCACTTATTGTATTAATGCTGAAATACATATCCACGGTTCTAAAAAAAACATCTGACTTGTTTTCCTTTTGCAAATGGTGCATGTTAACATAACGCTGAAGATCAACATCCAAAAACATCAGCACGCTAATCTATTTTGTCCTTTTTTCCCCGTTTTGAATGAAACCTCACATCCCAATGCTGAGGCTCGGTGTAAACAAGGATACAAATGAGCCTGCGCTTATATTTTCCGCACCAAAGCAATACAACATATTACCAAGCTCGTGTCCCTTCAGATGTCAACTTGATTCATGAACGTGTAACCAAAAACAAGACTGGGTTTGAATTTAAAACATGAGACATTTCAGTTTGCACCTTTTATTCAAGTATATCACAGCAGTTTATTTCAGAAATTACAGTAAATATATCATTTCCAACAGGACTTTCACAAAAGGACCGCAGCGAAGGACAGAACAAGATGTGGGTTTCATTTGCTGCCTAGTAAAATAAAAAGGATACAAATTCCGGTAAAAAAAAATAACCCTCAACCTGGTAAATCAATAAAGGTATAAAGCTACTAATTACATAACTAAAATGACTGAAAACCATTATCTCCCAAATGTAACGCAAATCATCAAGTATTTACACTGAAACGTGGGTTTTGTGGGAAGCAAATGCTTCTCCTCTATAGACTTTTACAACAAAACACTAAGCTCAACTAAACGAAAGAAATTTAAACCAACATAAACCTTTAATGCCCACAACATTCCAATACAGAATAAGTGTTATGCTCTAAAAATGTATAAATGCTATCATGCTAAAGAGCACAACATTTGTTCTCGCGGTTTGAATTCAGTCCAATATCATGGCATTGAAAGACACGCATTTCATTTGAATTGCAAAAAGCGAGCGAGTGAAGAACAGGCTACTTTTGAGTGAACGCTAATGAGAAATGGAGAACGAATCTCACAAATGCTTCCCGTTTTGTCTCCAACGTAACATCAGGCAAGTCAACCCCACAACCCTTTATGATAATACTCAATGAAAATGAATCGTAACCACCGTCGTCATGGAATAAATAATATCTCTACTGTAGCAGAGACCTGAGAAACCCCTGCTTCTGAACGTCTGCTACAAAAAACCTGCTACACCGCAAATCTCGCTTTTAAAATATGTGGAACAATTTTCCAATTAGTCAGTTGAACTCGCATGAGTTTAGAACACACTGAACTTTTAAAAGACGTTGTTTAATAATTTAATAAATATTTAATGCCAACAGAGTGAAACGAGACGACTTGAGAAAAAAAAGTAATGTGTGATGAACCGACGGCAAGAAATCGTCAAAAATTCACAAACACGACCTGGGTCTGTAAAGACTCAAATTGAGAGCAAATCATAGGATGCAAATTTAAAAATAGTGAAACATACAGTTTATAACACATCACCAATATCACAATGCCATTTCTTTTCTCGGCTCAAACGCAGTACAAGTTAAAAACAAAATGAAAACAAACCCGGTGGATTTCGACGCGTGGTGATCAGTACCTTAGCCTGAACTTCTGAAGGGTGTAGAGATATTAGAAAGGTGAACAGTAAACAGGCCATCACTTTCTCTCTCTCTCTTTCTCTCTTTCTGCATGAAAACTGTTTGCTGAGGTAGCCGTGGTTCTGTCTCTCAAATGTACTGCTATAGTCCAGAGCTAACTCGCGTCTTCTGTATCTTTTGCATATGTCTTCAAAAGTGTTTTCATTTATAGCACCCAATCCAAGACAAGGTCAGCGATGATCTTGAACTTGGATCAACGTTCTTTACAAAGCGATGAGAGCAATGAATCAACAAAGGAAAGGGGATCATTGTTAAAGGTACTCTACAACTAAAATGATGTTATTAATGCAAATAGATTTAACATTAGCACAATGCAAATACCTTAAGGGCAAACAAAAGGATATTCATAAAAAACAGTAATGCTTTACGCTCAAAAAACCCAGCACTGCCTAGACTGCCACTCACATTAATCGTTACTCCAAATCTGTCATGCTTTTAGATATATGAATTCATGGCTAAAACAAGTTTGGAGTTTGACCCACGCAAACCGTGGAGAACAGGTTGAATGGTGTTGGGAGAATGACTGAACACAACATGCCACGTATATTCTTTACCGTAAAACAGACAAACACAGCTCTACATATGTGTTAAAGCTGCAGAAGAGCTTTTAGTTTTTTTGACAAAAGCGGAGATGTTCTTCAGTCTTTAAGAATCGTTTTGAAAGGTTAAGGCACATGCTAGGCAGTGCAATCTGTAGATATCTAGTTTCAAATCCAGTTAATACCAGAAAACCGAACAAAAAAACTTGAGTATGAATCAATTCTAAAGGGGATCTTATATATGCGAATTCATTCGTTTCTCCTAAAGATCTATTTTATACAACCAAAAGTGATAATCTGACAGTTTTTGAGTCTTAACAAGAGAACACCAAAAGTTGGTTAACAATACAGAGACCTCAGAATCGTACAATGAACATCCAGTAAAAAAACTAAATCCTGCAGGATCACTTTAAAACACCATTACAAAATTGTGTTTGTTTTTTCTTTCTCATTGTGGGTAGAAAGCGTTGATAATCCCAATGCTGACATGTTGTGACATCACAGCTGAGGGGAGGATGTGATTAAGTTGGTTTCCACTCGACGTCTTGTTCGTGTCACACAATCCTTATACAGTTTCGCCCCTGCTGGTGAGAATCGTGTCACTGTGTGTGTGTTTGTGTGTGTTTGCTTCCAGCGAGGCTGAGGTTGCACCGTGACATCACACAATCTTTTATTTTCTCCTGTTTGTGTGTTTCTTTGCTCGTTTATGAAAACAAGGAGCAGCAGACGAAAAAACAATAGCACCCAATAGCACCAAGAACGATCATCAGCGAGCATGTGTATGCGATTTTACAAAAAAAGGGAAAAGAAAAAGATAACAAAACCAAATGGAGTTCTTGTGTTTGGTTCTGTAGACTGGTTCTGTCCGGGTACCTGAGAAGATAAGCACCAATATCGCCTTTGTTTCAATTGTCTGCACCTTTTTCCCCACCGTTGACGGAGACGTCCGGACCCCCGCTGCATTAAGGGCTCGCCTCAGAACGCTGCTCTCTCCCTCGTGTATCAAAATACTCGATCGGGTTTCTCTCTGAAAGCCCTCTTTTCATCACAGGAATGTTTCGAAATGCTGAGCCTGGCTCTCCATCGCCTGTAAAAGACACAAAACATGAGCGAATGCGACAGAAACTAAAGCTTTACACAGTGACTCAGAATGTATTTTTTCCACCATCTACAATATCATGAATATTTCACATTGGGTATTGTTGGTGATATCAAGGTCAGGGGTTTGAATCCCAAGAACACACTTACAAATGAAATGCATAGCTTGAATACACTGATGTCGCTGATAAAAGCCTTCCTCAAATGCACAGAATGACTAAATGTAATGCAATATCACAACTATTTCAAAACATCAAAAGAAGGGCGAGAGAGAAAGAAGTGAAACACAATAAAAGTGACCTCTCAGTATCTTCTGTACGCAGAGATAAGTAGTGCCCGAGTCATTAAACGTAAAAGAGGACTAATGTCATGACGATAAAATGATGAATGGATTTTAACTTTGGACACTAAAAACCAAAAAAGTCATCTTGTCTAGTTAGGACACAACTTAAAATGCTTTAATCTGCATTGCACAACTCACTCCATCTAACATCTCTTCTTTGATCAAAAGAATTACCCACAATTCACCTCTCAGACTTTCTAAGATTCCCAGGACGACAAGGGAACAGTTAATAAACGAATGTTTAACTTCTGCTTTCCTTTGTGGATCTCAGCTTCAGGTCACTGACTGCAAAGTATTCAACTCTCCGACGCAAAGCAGAAGAAAGAGATTACAATCCAAACATACACAGGCTTTCCAGATGGTGCTGATTTTGAATCATCCTGGAATTAATAAATACGGCTCCATTAGGGCTCTCTGGAAGACGAATTGGTACACAACATGCAAATTAGCTTTCAGTCACGCCGGCCATCAATTCCTTGGAGCAATTCTAATCCGTTTCTGCTGGGCAGCTACCATTACTATTGTATTTGAGAACAGCGCGCATAATTTCCCTGGAGGGCTGCGGCAGCTCTCCGCCGTCGGTGCTGCGGCGTAATTTAAACGCACGGCAGCTGTTGAGCGCTCTTCCACTCTCTCTCTATATATATACATCTCTCTTCTGAGCTGCAGTCACACGTGCGACATTACAAAGTGATTAGTGAGCACACAGGTAGAAGCCGGTTAATATTATTATAATGATATTTGTAATTCACTGTTATACTGCCCAACACTCATGACTGCTAAACACTAGAGAGTAAATACTGTACAGAGAGACAAACAGACAGAGAGGTAGACAGACAGAGGTAGTCAGACAGACAGACAGAGAGGTAGACAGACAGACGGAGGTAGTCAGACAGAGAGGTAGACAGACAGAGGTAGTCAGACAGACAGACAGAGAGGTAGACAGACAGACGGAGGTAGTCAGACAGAGAGGTAGTCAGACAGAGAGGTAGACAGACGGAGGTAGTCAGACGGAGAGGTAGTCAGACAGAGAGGTAGACAGACAGCGAGGTAGACAGACAGACAGGTAGTCAGACAGAGAGGTAGTCAGACAGAGAGGTAGTCAGACAGACAGACAGACAGATAGTCATACAGAGAGGTTGACAGACAGACAGGTAGTCAGACAGAGAGGTAGACAGACAGACAGACAGGTAGACAGAGAGGTAGTGAGACAGACAGACAGACAGGTAGACAGAGAGGTAGTGAGACAGACAGACAGGTAGTCAGACAGAGAGGTAGATAGACAGACAGAAAGACAGGTAGTCAGACAGACAGGTAGACAGACAGGTAGTGAGACAGACAGACAGGTAGTCAGACAGAGAGGTAGATAGACAGACAGAAAGACAGGTAGTCAGACAGACAGAAAGACAGGAAGTCAGACAGACAGGTAGACAGAGAGGTAGTGAGACAGACAGACAGGTAGTCAGACAGAGAGGTAGATAGACAGACAGAAAGACAGGTAGTCAGACAGACAGGTAGTGAGACAGACAGACAGGTAGTCAGACAGAGAGGTAGATAGACAGACAGAAAGACAGGTAGTCAGACAGACAGGTAGTCAGACAGACAGGTAGACAGAGAGGTAGTGAGACAGACAGACAGGTAGTCAGACAGGGAGGTAGATAGACAGACAGAAAGACAGGTAGTCAGACAGACAGAAAGACAGGTAGTCAGACAGACAGGTAGCCAGACAAACAGACAGGTAGTCAGACATACAGGAAGACAGACACGGCAAAGAAAGAACAATGTTAGACAGACGGACAGACAGACAATGTTATAAATAACAGCATAAATTAATTAATTAGTTGCCGGTCTGTCAGAGAGTAGACTTTAAAATTCTCCTCTTTGTCTATAAATCCCTACACAACATAGCCACTGTCTACTTGAACTTCTTCTTCTATACATCCCATCCAGAAGCCTACGATCCTGTGACCAGGCATTGTTGGTAGTCCCGCGAGTTAGGTTTAAACGTCGAGATGAACGTGCATTTGCAGTGGCAGGGCCTCGACTGTGGAATACCCTTCCTCTGGAGATTAGAACAGCCTCTTCTCTGTCTGTTTTTAAGTCTCGGCTAAAAACATATCTATTTTCCTTAGTGTATTGACTACTGTGATTTGTCCATTTAAAGTTTTTAATCAGGTTGTTTTAAACTGTTGACTACAATGATATAGCCAATGGGGTCATGCTAAATTTGTGCATGGTCTGTTTTTGTACATGTAGAATAAAAGTTTTCTCCTGAAAAGCACTTTGGTCAGCCTGCTGGCTGTTGTTAATGTGCTACACAAATAAAATGAACTTGAACTTAATTCAAAATTTTGGAAAAGAAAGAAAGATGTTAAGACAGAGAGATACATAGACAGATAAACAGATACTGTAGAAACATAGACAGACAGACATACATACAGACAGAGAGGTAGACAGATAGACAGACAGACATGAAACCAACATTAACAACAGTACATTTTCTTTTTAAACTTTTAACTCTATATTTGGTGGTTTGAAAGAGTTTTTATAGTCTCAGACACAACACAATCTTCACAGAAAGTGTGATGAACAAACCTCATTTATAACATCTAATGTCACTGAACATTATTATTGATCGGTGTGTGTGTGTGTGAGATCACTGGACCTCGATCAGGTGGCTCTTGTCGTAGTCTCCGCGGTGCTGGTAAATACACTGACTGAGCACAGAATAAAGTCTCTCCAGTTGATCCACACTGAAACCAGCAGCTCTCGAAACCACCAGCTCCAACAGCTCCTAAAAACACAGACATTGGGTTCAGTTTATTCTGCACACACAGGTACAGCTGAATGTAGAAACAGTGTGATGATGTTCTGGATGTTTCTAGCCCATGTTTTGCCAATGCAGACCTAATGCTCTTAGAGTAGATGGCTTTTAGCATTTCATTTGTTAATGGCAGGAAAGATAAGACTCACGTAATCTTTTTTGGAAAAGAAAAGCTCCTAGACTTTAATGGACTATTTTTGTTAAAGAGCATTTGAAGGGAAGGTAATGACTTGAACATTAAACCCACAAGCATTAGGTTTGTTTGTAAGGGTTACAACAGAAAGTCTCTCATTTTAATTCACTTCTGACCAGCACCTGCTAGCAAATAACATTTTGGCCGCCGGTGAACGTGTCTCACGTATTTTGTGGCTCTGCTGGAAAATGAGTGTGCCGTTCGGAACAACGGTGAAGAGGCTTCATTCTAAGTTTAATGAGATTGTTTTAGTTTCTAGAGACACAGATACACACATGCAGAGAAGGAAATAAGATCTGACAGCTAATGCGGTGCGGGCGGCAGGTGTGGAGGCGACTTCGCAGGTGCCAAATCCAGCTCATCCAGGCGACAGGTGAAGAAATCCAAACCCGGCTATAAATAGAACCACAATCTACACATTTACATCAGTTCTCCACCAAATATTCAACTTGAAATTGTGCACCGACATCTCAGGTATGTTCGTTCACAATGATGTCTATGGACCAAATGCATCGTTTGCAAATGTTGGGAATGCTTTTCAGATGTGCCGTTTCCTCATATACAATGATCTTGTCAAACTGATGTTTATCAGCAATGTCAAGATTTGCTTCAATTCAATTCAAATTTATTTATATAGTGCTTTTTACACGGTTACATTGTTTCAAAGCAGCTTTACAGGAAAAAAAACGACACAAACAAAAAGAAAGAAGAAGGTTGAAAATAATACAGTTCACAATGGTATTATAGAAAGAGTAAGACCATTCTAATAAGGCCATGTTATTGGAAATTTCAGAGCCCTGAGCTCAACTAATATTAGCAGTCTACCAGTGAGCAAGCCAGCATGGCCCAGGGGCGAGGAACCAAACTTCAATGATGAATAAATGGAGAAAAAACCTCGAGAGAAACCAGTCTCAGCCGGGAGGGCCAGATCTCCTCTGATACATTTACATTTGGTTGAAGCCGTTTAAGTCTAATTTTGCTGAAAGTACTTTGTGACCGATATCAAGCGATAGAACGCTTTAGGCAGGGATAATAATAAAGCAGTAAGCCCTAACAAGCAGTGGGTTACTGACGAGAATCGGAGTGTCTAAAACACCGTAGCTGTGATATAATATATAGAATAACCTTATTCTAAAGTGTCACCTGAACGCCTTTAATACCATTGGGCAATTTCGTGAAAATGTCAACCTAACCATGAAAGTTTTTACCAGCGTTTTTTACTATGGTAACAGCGCAGATTTTAACATTTGGTGGTTCAAATACCCATGTTATGCTTGGTGCATTATTTTTATTGTCAGGTAAGTGCCATTTTCAGGATCCTCATATCCATGACGCTACATATTCCTCATAAACGGACAAATGAAGATTAGAATAAAGTAACTATTTTATGTTCTATAAAGAGACATCCCTTCTCCATTAATCGGGTATTATTGCTTCAGGATTGTGCATTTTATTTCACAGAAATCCCACAAAGTTTATCGTCTCTCAAAAACCGCATCCTTTTTATGTCACATCCATAACGCACGTTTATTTCCCCTTTTTTCCCCTATAATATTTGTTTTTGTTTTTTATGTTTAGACTCTCAACAAGGGTTCTGTAAAATATAAACAGATGGTTCAATATAATAGTAACAAATTCATTCTCTGACCATTTTTATGTCACGTCCATAACGCAAAATGTCACGTCCATAACGCTGGAATTGCCCCATTTCAGATGGGCCTAAACCGGAAAAGGCAAATAAAGGATGCCATTAATCTCCAGGAAATATTCTGACTATACGCACACCTACAAACAAAACCACAGTGACAACATTGAGCCCCCCGACACGTCCACGCGGGAAGAGGAGGTCAGGCATCTTCAAAAGCAATTAAGATCACAGCGACGGCTAATTAAAGCAAATCATAATTACCTTCCGTTTGATTCACGGCATCAGAATGCAGGTATTTACTCTTTATAGACCTCGGACGTCCATTCAATTGATGACATGTTACTTATTACTCCACCTGCCTTTGGGTTTGTGCGGGTGCGAGTCAACATAAGCAGTGCTGGCCACTGATAAGGTTTGAGTCGGGTCGAACAAAGAGCATTCAGACAGACGGCAGCGTGTGCAGATTACTGATGGACGGCTGTAATTGAGGCCTCGTGTTTGGTTTCGGGGAGACATTTAATGAGAAAACTCAACCCCTGTGGACACCAGATGACAGCCCCGGAGATGAATCAAAACAACACAAAGTCTTTGTTAAGAACCGCTGGAGGACAATGAAGGTAAATTTAAGAATAAGCGACGTAAATAAAAACAACCTCCAGCTCAATATTATCAAAGACCATCACATGCATCTTTTATTTGTGACTGATGATTAATCACCGTAATTTGGGTATTATGAGATTACGACATCATCCAGAAGCTGTTTACAGACAGAATACTAACTATAAAGTTTACATAAACTTGATTCTTAATATGTAATATCGCCCAAGAAAATCATATCAGCTGGATTTGAACTTGAGCATTTCACACAAGAACCATGACTCAATGTGTCAGACCCCATCATGCGTGCTAAAATGCAAAGAGTCAACATTTTAAAAAACAGTATTTTACATTTTCTTTATATAATACTCGCAGTCAGATACATCCGGTTTAAGGGAGTACAAAATGTCAGGAGTTGCTTTGCAAATTGATGCTTCACCGGCCCACACACATACACAAAAGGTCAGTAAGATGCAATATGCAAAACCAAGCGTGAAAACGAAAAATGTTGTTCTGTGTGAATAATATTTGTGAGAAAAATGTCAAAGCAGACTGCCATATGTTGCTTTCTAACTTTTACAAGAAGCGAAAAATAACAGAAGTCCGTGAAGTAACTTCAGACTGAACAAAATATGCATAAAAAGAATAAACACTTTCTTAAAGAGTGACATCGGTGTCAAAAGCACTACGTGTTGATAAAACCAACACTGTGTGTTCTCAAGAGTAATTGTTGAATAATTAAATCGTTAAAGAGACTGTGGACATGCGTTTGAAGTCACTATGGAGACCAGATTTATCAGGACTGTGGACAGAAATGTTTTAATAGCATCTCTTGTGTACTCCAGCTCAAAAATATGCAAATAATACACTCATCTGATCATAATCCAATCCCACAGAAATTAAAGTGGTCATTAAATAAAAGTTAAAACTGCATTAAATAATCCAAAGCAAGTCTTTAGTCATCATTTAGAAAAATTTAAATATTAAAAAAGTTGTGATCAATGCAAACAAATCTGACACACAACACACATTACGGTTGTCGAAAACAACCGTAATGTGGAAAATATAAACTAAAACACTTAAAGCATCACTGTGGTTAAGCGTTTGCGTGATGCCGTTTATAAGAAACGCTTTCGGTCGTTGTTTCATCAGTCCGGCGGTTCAGCACTGACACATTCGACATAAAATCGATGGTCAAAGATCCAAGAGCCCTTTGGGTTTAATGTGTGACATGCATCACCAAAATGTCCAGCTGCAGTAGCTACTAAGAGAAAAAGTGGAAAAGTTTAAGATACAGACTGAAGGTGTGATCTCCAAAATTAAATCACGTCAAGTGCAGTCTAAATTTCAACCTGTCAAAGCTCTTGTTCTTAAACGAGGTGGCCTTCAGCGACCAATTAGAATCCGTCTTTGTTTTCTGTTATCTCCATTGACAGCAACAGGAAAGCACAGATACGTCCAAACTGATGTGACGTGTTTATTTCAATGCTTTATAACGGTTGCACATCCATTTCTGAGAACTTAAGTGACGGCTGGATCAACAAAGTCATCCACGTCTCATTAGCATCATCATCATTCCTTTGTCTTCTCACATACTATATAAACACGGGTAGCTTTTACATTTGACAAACATCCAGACTGTTTTGCTATGAGCAAAATGTTTGTTTGTCCAGCGCTCAACCATAGCAAAGTATGTGGTACGGGTTGTCATGTGTTTTCTCCTATTTTCACACATTTTAATTCAGTGTTGCTGAGAAAGCAGAAGAGGTTACAATTCGCAGACTTCTGTGATAGAGAAACAGCTGAAACTACATAAATATATAAAGATTTAATTATCAAATTTCAACTGAATTAATTATAAAGACAGTCTGACATTTACAACAGAGTTCAGACATTTGGAGGGTAATGAAAAAATGCCAGCTGGAGCTGTGCGAGTCGTCCATTTTATTTTACAAATGTAAAATGAAGAGGATTTTGGATGTTTACTATAATTCTCATCCAACTCTTATTGCATAACAAACATTGTCATGATATGTATATACAGTACAACAAATATTTTACATTGTCTACATTTTTTTTATATTGTTTTATTCATATTTCTCATTTAATTCTGATCTATTTTTACATTCGATACATACATATTCTATTTAGACTGCATCTTTTAAATATTTAATTAGATTTTTTAATCATTATTTTGTAAAATTAATACCTCTTTTTCTGTCGCTTGCACAATCTAAGAATAGTTGACCTGTGACAATTAAACAAATACAATTGTGATAATTATGAGAATCTGAGAATATTAATAGCATCAATGTATAGACGGTTTCATCGGACATTTGTTGATCGGTCTGCCAAGTTGCTTTAAATTTATATTCGCATTCATTTATATTAATATTTTATTGTTATATTTAATAAGCAATATACAAATTTTTGTTTATTTATTTTATTAAATAAATAATTTGATAAATGGGTCGTGTAATTTATTGAATTTAAGTTTAGCCAAGTAACTGTTCTACTAGAAACCCAAAATTATATTGTCTGCCTAGACGTACTTTTAACTTGCTAGCTGATGTTATTTACTTGTTATTTCTTTTGCTTGTTATCAAAATAATCTAATGTCCCTATATTCTTAGTGGACCGGAAGATAAGTTTGGACCACAAAAGCATGCATGTGCATTAATGTTCGTTTATGTTGTTTCTTTAAAAGCATCTATGCATGATTCTAAAAATAGACTTAAATTATCAAGCAAACCAATGTTTTTACTTCTTTGATTGTGGGTCAAATATGAAACAAAATTGTTCATCACAAACCATGTGAGAATGACATCGTACATGAAGGCTGACGTGCTATAAAAGGTGTGCTTGTAAGTAAACATTTAACACAACCCGTCTGCTGTGTGACAAACAAAATGGCTTCTGTCAGGTTAAAGACCAGTCATCAAAAGAAAACACAACCGCGCTAAATCTCCAAACTTGACTCACAAATCTGTCTCTAGGCTCTGCAGTCTTTATATTCATTGTTATTATGCATCCAAACACAGGTGACAGGTGATGTGATTCTGGATTCCTGAACGCTCCAAACCATCCAGAGAAGATGAAGCTCATGGTTTTCTGTGACGGCTTTTGGTTCTAGATGCGTTTTGGAGCCGCGCTGCAAAAATGTCAATAGTAATGAGCACATCTCCAGTCAATGAATATGAATGAAGCGTTATGAAAACAGCCCACTTTCCATTCCTAATATGTGTCGGGCATTTTGCCACACCAACCAGGAAGATACCCGCTTAAACGGCAACTCTCACCCCACTTCAACGGCAATTCAATTTGTTCCGTAAGCCGGGGATGAAAAAGCAATTATTCACAGCATCCGACACTTCGCGATCTGTTCCTTAAAGATATCGGCCTTTTCTCGCTAAATGAACAAATAAGCTGGAGGATAAGTGCCACCCGTGCTCCGGGGCCTTCGCCCCCCATCGCTTTCTCCAGCCCCTGGGCCGGAAAGGACCAGCCATCTGAAGACCGAGCAGAGGAGACGATTGATGTCGTCTGGGGTGTTTTTTAACACTGATTGGCTGCGAGGCGTGTCATGCGAAAGAGATCGTTTTTTCAATCTTTGACTCTTCAGATGCTGCAGTAACAAGTTTACAAGAGTTGGCACTTGGGTGTTATCGAGAAGCACACTCAGCACGACTGACACTCGCTGCGTTGAAAGTGTGAGCCTTCGACATATGTCACTCGCTAGGGATGTGCGGCATATGAAGCCATAAATTAAAGGCATGGTTCAACCAAAAAATGAAAAATCGTTTATTATTCACTCACTATCTTGTCATTTCAAACCTGTATGACTTTCTTTCTTCTGCAGAACAAGAAAGAAGATATTTTGAAGAACGTTGTTAACCAAACATCACTGGCCTTCATTGACTTCCATTATATGGACACAAACGGACACATTGCTCAAAAATATTGGCTTTTTGTATTCTGACTCGTAAACTTTTTGTTCAACATGAGGGTGAATAAATGATAACAGAGTAAAAGCATTTCATAAGTATGCACGGTAGCGTTCAAAGAGTGTAATTAAAGTGAAACAAAACAAAACTTTGGATTGGAGAAAAAGTTTAAATGTGTTTGTAAGGGAGAAGACAAAACCAACGATTGCTGCCCTAATTTGATGAACTTGATAGCAAATAATTAAACGGAATTGAATAATTTTGGAAGAGAATGCCTTCAGCTTTACCGTCTAATGATGATGATGATGATGAAGTCTCTACACTGATGAGTCTCCATCTAAAATGAGTTAAATGATTGGAGTGATTTTCCCTTCTGGGATCTTATCTGGGAACTTATCGTGATGCAAACTCACGGCCGAAAGCAAAACTTTGGGATAGATCCTTTGATTGGAACTCAAATTGTGTTAATATTAATGTACCCGTTTCATGAACTCTTTCTTCAACGTTTCCCAAACAAACGCAAACTGAATCTAAAAATATGTTTACATTTTGACCACAACAGCCTTTTGCAAGTTATGCTTTCCAGTGGTTAGAGCGTGACGCTAACAATGCCAAGGTCATGGGTTCGACCCCAGGGATTGCATTTATTAGACACAAATGTATAGTATAATGCAATGTCAGTCGCTTTGTATAAAAGCGTCTGCCAAATGCATAAATGTAAATGTAGATGCGAATCACCAATTGTATTCTGTAATTCGGGTGCAAATGCAACTGCTGTCTTCTCACCTTGAGTCGCTGGTGGTCAACCACGAGAGCAGGAGGTGGAGGAATCTGTGCAGCTTCCTCGAGCGTGTCGGGCGACCGTTGCCCATCTGATGGACCTTTAGCACATTCCTTCTCTTTCGATGATCCTGTTAACACATGAGCACGGTCACATTACGCAAGAAAGTCAAATGTGGACACACAAACACCTGAGGATATCTTGTGTGCAGTCCCGGATGTACGAGAGATGTGTTTGTGTGTTTGAGTCACAGTGGAAAAAAAAAATAAGACCACACGGTGTGTCAATCAAATTTACACAATGCCTCTGATATTTTCGTTTGTCGAAAAAAATTTGGACTGGGTTTGATTTTCTGCGTTTTTCACATCTGTAGTAAGCATTTTGAAAAGCGTTTTTACAATTCAGAGACACCGCACAAACGCCAAATAAGAAAAAGCGCATACGGAAATTTCGGACTGGATGTGCAAAGACCTTACATGTATGAATAACTGCAAAAATCCCCATATGTCATTAACCCATTAGTCAACTACCCTTGTGTAAAATCCATAGACTGTATAGAACATGGACAAGTGTCCTTGACATCACCCGTATTTGTAAATAGCAATTTTGAAGTCTAAAGTGGGGGGAGCCGATCGGCGCCATCTTGGTAGAGTCTCACTTGCGGATAATAAAAAGGGCAATAGGGCGGGATGTGGGTGGAGCTGAGGTGCCAGGTTGGTGATACCAGTTTTTACTAAAGTGGCCATGCCCCTAATTATGAAGAATTTTAAGGCTTAATATAATCTAAGCAGATGAGTTATTAAAAAATGCACCACCCTTTATAGTTGTCAAGAAAGGCAAAATTAGCTATATAGACCAAAATAATTTTCGTACCAGGCTGTTAACGTTTTTTTCTGGTGTTAAGTTGGCCATTTAACAAAGGGCTCAATAAGATTCTACTCTGTGTCTAGTGGCCAGTCAATGAATTGCAGTTTAAGTCACTTCCGTGTTGGTTTCACGAGAGAGAAGGTTGCCGCTCGGTAAAAACATATAGCATCGACACTGCTTAAAACATTTATTAGACCACCTTGCATAATAAAGAGAAAACACCAATATCTTTACAATCTCAAATCAAATTTGAGCTGACACAATAAACTTCTCTAAGAAGTCCAAAATTAAGTGTAACAACATTCAACAATTAAAAATCTATATAACCATATATAGTTCACACATTATGGACTTCAAGCAAATAACTGTTATTGATCATCTGTATCAAAATAATCAAGTGCTTTCTTTTTTTCACCTTTCTTGCTAAACAGATCATTTGAAAATTCATGGATAACAACAATAATACCACTCCAAAATTTCCAGTGTCGTCTTATACTCTTTGTGTGTGTATATGAACATATTTTTGCTTTCTACATGTATGCGTCGTACCTTCTTTTTCATGGTCTGTATCACACATCGTCTCCTCCTCTAGCGTTTCGTTTTCCTCTGCAATGCATTCTGGGCCGGAGGTTTCTTCATGCTCCGCTGGTTCATGCTCCACCGCGTCTCCGGTGACAGACCCCAAACCTGCCGCCACCTCCTTTCCACCCCCTTCAGTTCCTTTACCGCTGTCAATGCTGTCCATAGACTCATTTCCATTCACGCACTCCTTAAGAACAGGGGCTGCTGAACCCTCCCCGGTGGTAGCCCCAACTGACAGAGCCCGGTCTGCCTCCTCCTCACCCGGAGAATCTCGAGAAGCCGTGGGTTCACAGGAATTCTCCTCCTCCGTGGAGAGGACATGTCCGTTTGCCTGGAGTGGCTGTTTGTCCGGCTCCATGGTGTCACAGGAAGACTCGTCCTGCACCATGGCCACAGAGTCTTCCGCCCCCTCTTCCTCCTCCGGCTCATCGTCATCCTCCGCTTCTTCCTTTTTATAACTCTTTTTCTTCCTAATGATGCCCCGTCCCCAAATCGGTCGTCGCCGCAATTTGCGCTTTATGTTATCTGAAAATGACAAGAGTTTACCATGGTTATTTTTACATTCTGTCAGGTGCTTCAGAACATTAACCGGGGCTGAGCACTTAAAACAAGTATCGGTGTAATATCAGGAAATGAAGCCTCGCATTTGAATAACTCAAGATCACCGCTTCCTCCCATAATGACATGCAAAATCCCTTTTAAAATCGCGGGTGAGGAAGCCGGTCTAAAGCCTTCATTAGACACGACTGACTGCGTGATGAACCCCTCACCCTCATGTCTCACAGTCACTCGCATGACAGCAGGAAGAAAAAAAATCGTTGTCGTGACTGTCGCCGGGGGAGCTTGTGCCGAGCGTTCCAGAACCACGGGGAAAAAATAGATAGAAGCGTGTGGGCCAATCTGTTAGCGCTACACGACACCTGTCCACTGTGTAATTGGTCGAAGTGGAGGGGGGCCACGGAAAAACACAGAGCTGGTGTCGCTCGGCACGAGGGAGGCCGTGCTTAAAGCTGTAATTGAAAACAATGGAAGGCGGCCCAGATGTGCATCATACATCAGAGCCCGAGAGGAGCGAGCTAATTTTCCTCTGGTATCGGACTCACCGACGGAGCAGTCGCACTCCACTCACAATAATGGATTCCCAGCCCACGTCTTCCATTCTAAACACGACAGTATTTTTTTTAATCGGAGAGGTTGATTGCCCAACACTTTCGCAACTTTCCCTTCGGATGTAATCAGAATGATCGAGTGAATAGAGAGAGAGAATCTTGGAGATTGCCAACAGATGGATAGAGTGCAAAGGGGAAGATAGCATAAGTGAAAAATCTGCCTAAAAAAAAAGAAGAGAAAACCTTCCCGACTTCAAAAGTGCCTTAAAAATGTCAAAGTGACGGCAGTAAAACTTTAACAGGCTCCATTCCGCACATTCCTCCGGTAAAGTCTGGGGTGAAACGTCTCGGGGTCAAAAGTGAAGTTTTGACTGTTGTTCCCTTCAGCAGTATCTGTTTATCTAAGATATCGCTGTATCCAAACTACGAGGTGATGCGTGTTCATTTTCAGATGTTAGAATACGATCTCCTGAGCATGCAAGCGAAGACAAATAACCCATCCATATGTTAAATCGACCGTACAGCATATACATGGCCACTGCTATCTAAACATTGTTCTGTTTGTTCACTCCTAAAAAAGTGCTTCACAATCTGCGAAGAAAAAGTAATTGAATTACTTTCCCCTTGAAAAAGTAAAGTAAGGGATTACTTCTGAGATTTAATTACAGTTACTTCTGCTGTTATTGAGCTAAATCCTGTGTTATATATTCAATAGTGGAAATGACATTATAATTGTAAGTCTAAATTTAAATGTATCCTTTACCATCTCACATTTATATACTTTCGTCAGTTAATAAGAATAATTTATGTAGTTATTTATTATTTATGTGAATGAATTTAATAAGTCATTTCATGTCTATCCTTGAATCAATTATAATTAAGGGTGATGTAGGATATAGAAAGTAATAGTAATAAGTAATAAAATACTTTTTGGAGAGAGGAATTTGTAAAGTAATCGAATTACACTATTGAATATGTCATTAGAAACTAGTAATTCATTACTTTTTCAGAGTAACTGTTCACGATGCAATCTTTGCGGAGGAAAAGCATATTTAGATGATAAAAACTAAGAAAGAAATGGTTCTTCGATGGCATCGCTGACTTCATCTAGACAGCTATTTGAAAAGCACAATGGATTCATACCGCAGGACAAACTAAAATACCAGTCGCGATCATAATGCACGTGCACAACATTTGATGTCGAATACAGATGGACAACAAATAAAGCGTAACTAATAAGCCTCAACTTATTAGGATTTATAAAACCGCATGGAGTCGGGGCGCACACAGCAAGCAATTTAACCAAAGGTCATTTTATTTCCTGGTAGCCATTTCACTTTTTCTTTGGTGGTTACACAAGTCCTAATTTGACATTTCGGCCAAATCACGGCACACAATAGCCGTGACTCACTCCAGAGAGACCCAAGCAGTGCATCAGACCCTAATGATCCATAATTAAGTCCACAAAAGCTCAGACTATTTGTGTGTTGAACCAGAATACTGGATTTATGATTGAACAGCACTTCAAAGGAACCGACTGATAGAAAACACAAGACTTGTAGAAGCGGAGGACATACTGTACTGATGTGTCCTGAGTCTATCTGCTGCACGACGCTGACACGCTCGTCCTCAAAAGATGACATCCGAAAGCCCTATTGAAAGCGAATTAATACGATTTTGGAGACGGAAGCCTGCTTTTGTGTTTTTTACTAGCTTTATACGAGGCTTTAAGACCAAACGCAAGAAAGAACACGGTGACAAAAGGAGCATTGTGAATATTTTCCCCTCTGGTTTTAAAATCAGATCGATGATAGAGCCAAAGGCAGAAGATTTGCAGAAGACTTGCAGACTGTGGCCTCCAGGACTGTTTTATAACCCTTGGGTTTCACTGTTGAGGGATAACGAAGTGCAATATAGATATTTGTATAGCCGAAACGTTCATTCAAAGTCATAAAAAGCCAGTTCGTCACATCAGACAAATGCTCATTTCATGTCTAATAGGTAGAGAAAATGACCGTGAGGATTATGGTCATGATAACACGATACAGTCTTTGATGCGTTAAAGCCTTGATGTGCTTTTTGTTTCTCGCACCAGCAGATGTTTTCATGACAGACTGTGTGGAGCGAGTCAATAACAGGTTTTATTTCAGATAATACTGGTGTGTCCAGTTATTCTAGACAGTGACGTGTCTGTGGTGCTTAAGACACAGAGTACAGGAAATGCTACATGTATATACACAAAAATTACCAAAATTATTGAAGGGATACCCCACCCAAAAATGAAAATTCTGTCATTGATGTCATGAACCCTCAAGTTGTTTCAAATCTGTATACATTTCTTAGTTCTGAGATATTGTTAGCAAACTGAGTTTTCTAGAGTAGTCAACAAAATGGCAGTCAATGGTGCCCAAGAACTGCTTTTTTCTTAATTCTTCAAAATATTTTTTGTGTTTAACACTAAAAAAATATATAATCATTTTTATGGTAGTCAATGGTGCTCCAGAAATCTCTGCTGCTGACATTCATCCAAATATCTTTCCTGGTGTTCAACAGAAAAAAGTAATTTATACAGATGTGGCACGACTTGACGTTGAGTAGTTTTATTTTTGGGTGTACTGTCCCTTAAACACCAAATAATCTGATCACCTTAACCCAGGGCTTTCCAAATGGGGTTTGTGAACTCCTGGTGGTTCTCAAGGGAATTGCAGGGGGTTTGTGAGTTTGTTCTCTGTTTGTCTATACAAGTTGTTTCCATTACTTTTAAAACTGTAAAGTGTTACGGGTTTAATGATAACAATGGTTATGTAAAATTATTATTTCAGTTTAGCTTCATTAATGTACATTACATAGAGAATAACTTGCAATAATACCATGTCTTTTAATGCATATCATTTATATGATGTTTTTCTTCCATTTTTCTATTTTTATTATCATAATTAAATTTTAATTATAATTTAAATTATATTAAAAGCTGCTTTGCAACAAATTTTAAATAAAAAAAATGAATTTAACTGAATTAAAAATACTACTGATAAAAACTTCAAAACATATAAAAAGCGCGTCAGTAAATTATTGAAATATTTACTTAAAGTCTGAAGGGGGTTCTTCACTAAATAATTACGCTCAAAGGGATTCAGCTGACCAAAAAGTTAGAAAAAGTCTGCACAACCCATTTCACTATAAAAAACTTATAGTAAAACTTATAGTAAAATTTGATCTGTCGGTCGGTTTTCCTAGGAAATGTAAATATGACGTCATTTGACTTCAGCACGTAAAGAAAAGTTAATTTCAAACTTTGAGGTTTGCGGGGACAAACTTTACACAAACCAATTGAACCGAGTGTGATGCCACAGATTCATTTTCACACAGTCCTGCTAAAATGCGACTTTCTCCCAAAGCGTCTAGATGCATACTGAAGTCAGCCGATGAGCTTCAGGTCACAGCGGTACAGGGCGATGGTGAGCTGTACAGGGAAAAGAGCTGTTACCCATCGCATGCGGATGGATGAATCTGCACTACAGCATCTCTGTCAGAAAGCACAGTGAAAAGGGAGGAAGAGATGGATAGAGAAAATCTCACCAGGGAGGACTTCTCACAAGCGGAGATTTTCACAGCCTGGCTGCGTTTGTGAATGGAAGAGGCTCAGAATAGACCAAAAAGCACTGAAAACATATTTCAGGATTTGAGCGTGTGAGGTGGGGGACTGCAAAAAATAAAGCTAAAAGAAAAGAACAACGGTTTGTCTAAGCTTGCGTACGTGTTTATGGTCCTTAATGTAACCCCTAAAATATCAGAGGCAGCGCTTTTTCATCATCTGTGTGTGTTTGCTACAAAGACGCTTTCATTTATAAATGTCACCTTTCTAAACACGGTGATTACTCATAGCTCAGCTCTCCTGGCCACGTACAGGCGACCTTTCCTGTTACTCCTAGGGAAATGGAAATCATTTTTAAAGCAAAACAAGACCCACAAACTATTACGTGACAAGGTTTCTCAGTAGGCTCCGAGTAGGCGAGCACAGGCAACGATGAGTACATCAAAATATGATATTGAGAAAAGAGAGAGAACAAACGGGATATTTATATAAAAAAACTGTATAATATAAAACAGCACACGTATTCTCATATTTACCACCGAGCTACGTTTCCTTTGTTATTATGCAAATCAGTTTCATAACCTTAAAATAAGAAAGCTGCATTGCATCCGAGGAACTCGCCAATGTCCCCGTGTCATTAAAGAGAGAGAGAGAGGTCAGAGGTCAGCCGTATGCAGGTGTCAGGTGGCTCCAGTTGTCATTACCAGAGAGACGCCGGGTGCTGGCCGAGAGAAAAAGTTGTCGTTCCGTGCTCATCCCACGTTTAAATAATGCATGGGAATTGTTGGAGCATGAACACACAGTCCCAGACGGTTTCTATAAAAACACGTGTGTGTATTGGTGGAAATGCTCTTCTTAGAATAGCTCAGCACTTTGTAATAATTAAAACTGCCACCGCATGCATATTTCATGCAGCGCAGAGAAATTTCATCCGCGCACCCCCAGCTAGCCCCCCACCGCTACCTGCCGAAACACCTTATCTTACCTTTATTAATTGTGTCACAGCATACAAATACGAAATCAGTCATTTTAAAGGTCCGCCTTGTAGGGACAGCTTTCCCCATGACGACTCCCATGATGCAACAGCCTGAAAGCACGGGTACACATAACAAGACAAACCAGCTAAAATAAATATATTCTTTATATTAAAATATAAGATACAAAATATATGATTTCTGCCATTCTACAATAAACTAGAGATGTGCACCGATAATAAATTGCAACACCAATACCTTTAGCCGATAGTTCAGAGTGATATCTGCCGATACCGATTCTGAAGATTCAATTAATATTTCTTAACTTTATGACTGGTGTTAATTCGTATAATAACTATTAATATTGAACTTTAATGATGTTTTCATACATTTTCTGTATTAAGTGCACAAAATCGTTGCATTTTCCTGTTCTCTTTTGATTGACAGGATATATCGGTTCTGATCATCAGATGTTTTCAAAAACAAAATCGGCTGAAAATTTGATTTAATCGACTGATACCAAGTAAATTACATTAGCTAGCAAGTTAAAATGATGTCTTGCCAGCATTATCATGGGTTACTTGAAAAACTTAAAGAGAACATAACATGAGATCATGAAAATTACATTTCACGCAGTGAAACATCACTACATATAGTCCCTGCCTACGATTTGCTAGGACTTCTACCTCAAACACTGTAGCTCGTGAGCCTCATTCGCGGTAGACCCATCACAGCAGACTAGACCATCTGGCCAATCACATCAGACTACGCTAGCGGAAAGGAGGGGATTAGACAGATGAATCGCCAAATGTGGCATTTGATAGTCAGTCAAGAAGTAAGGGAAGAATAATGCCTATTACGTAATATTAACGTTTTTACAACTTCTATGTACATAAACTTGTTGTTGCACACTCCATAAACCAAAGTAGGATCTACAATAAAATTCAACAAATTGTTTACTTAATACAATTTTTATGCAATAAACTAATTTGATCTGAAATAACGTACCATTTTATTAGCTACTAGCCGGACCCATCGACAAACACAGACAGGAAGTTAACCATAGGCCAGGCACATGCGTCCGATGAAACAGTCTATAAAATATACGCATGGATTCAGGACAAACCTCAGATACACATAATGTAATAAACTTTAGCTAAAGATTCAGATGAAACTTTTCCCTAAAGGCTGTTATCCTTGGTCACAAAGGGGTCATTTCAAGGAAAACGTGTCTTTTATTGCTTGCTTGAAACAAGAAATCTTGAAATCGTTCATTTCGACAAAAAAGTCTCTCCCTAGTTCACAGAACATCGACTTCACCTGCAAAAACTGGTAACTCTGAATTCTTAATGCACGTGACGGTCCCCTGCTCATTTACATCTCACTCCCTCGTCCGTAATCTCCCCTTAATGTTGTTACTTTTCACACGCCAAGAAGTTAGCTAATCATATCAGCTTTAATTTACATAATTCTTAAAGAAATCAAAACCAGCCTGTTTAATTTTAAGGCTCAGCGAGGCTAAAAACGATCACGTGATGTTAAACGATGACAAGAAGCTTGACTAAAATCACTAAAGTAGAAATTAAATAAAGTCATGAAGCAGGTAGGGCCGGTGTTTCACAGGACCACCTCATTATTCCAATAGTTTCATTCAAACATTTCCGTGGCTTTACAATGGCATTCATTCCTAAACTCCTGCATGGCCGTGTGGGTGTGTCACGCTGTGCATGTTATTAAACCGCTAAAACCAAAAGCTGTGTCAATCGGATCTGATGTAAATGAGCTCAACAAAGGAGAACGAAAGGAGAAGCGGCACATGGCTGAGGTCCATTCACGGCCCTGTTCCAACACATCCAAGTCTCAAGTTTTTACTCTGTCGGAGGCAAATCCATTTGACTATTATTAAGTCAGAAACTTAACAGTCAAGGTTAACAAAAAGTGCTTCAATAAAAAGTGGCAAAAAAGCTATTTTTCCACAAACATATTTGATACAGGGAGCATTAAATTGCAAACAAACCACACAAAACATTTGGAAACTAAACACTTTAGATAAGAGGATGGAAGTAAAGCTACAATCCAAACAGCGTCTTGTTGGTGACTGCTTGACATGGATTGCTTTAGAATTAGCAAGTGCTCGAAAGCACTCAAAAACCAAATGCCCGGCAACACAAAGTCTCAAATAGGGAATACACTGAATACCAAACAGTGAACACGCAGTTCACAAACAGTTCTTTCAGCGACCTCGTAGTTCAGCCAAATCAATCAGATTAAAATAAACTCTAAAAGCCAAAAGAGATAAAATGAGTCGGGATTGTCATTGATAGCTGCCTACATACTAGTGCTGGGATATAAAACCGAATCAATCGATCAATTCAATATCGATTTTTTTTCTTTCATATTTCCGCAAACACTGAACATTCGTTAACGTGAATGTTATTGCTACTACTTTCCACTAGATTTCACTTTTATTTTTACAACGGTTGGATGTTACAACATGGAGCATACGGTTCATTCATGGCTCGATTAACATGGCGGTTACGGGTGTAAATAAAACATCACCTTCACATAAAAGACAGCGGTTCATATGATGGCAGCCTCTCTTCACAGCTCATTTTGTGAAATTGTATTATATCTTAAATGTAAAATAACATGACTCTGTTTGATCAAGGTATGCAACTCTTCCGTCTAAATACACCCAAGTGTACCCAAAAATAAAGTTTTTGGCTCTTCATTTCTTTTTATAATTCACCATTCACCAATCTGATGTTAAATGATTTTTGTTTAGAAATATCAACAGGATTTGTATTAAGTCTATAATCATTGAGTCGAATGGAGACTCGAAAGCTTGTGAATCGGAACCGAATCGGAACATTAGAATCGATACCCAGCCCTACTTGTCTGAGTGCAATCCAGGCCACCTTGTTTTTGCCTAATTCTGACGCTACATTCACACCAAATGCAAAGCATTGCATTCCTCGCTCTTCATTACTCGTAGGAATAATTCGTTATTACCCGTGAGTGACGCGAAAAACAGGGCAGGACGGGGATTGTTTCACACGTCCGGATGTGTCAAACGTTACATGTCAAATATCTCTAGTGCACATTTTCTCGCTTGAGTTAAAAAAAATTCTTTTTTAAACTCAATTCTTTTGAGAGAGCGGAGAGAGAGAGAAAGAGAGGCGACACAGTTTGTCACTCTGCCCTTTCTCATGCACTGAAGGTACTTAATAAGGTCTGTGGATCAATCACAGATTCAGTCTATGCCTGTGGAAATGAAGCAGATCAGTCAAACGTTTCCTCGGCCGACTGCAGAGCGGAACACGTGAGCAGGTCAGGGGTAATTCATCTCTCCTGTAAGTGTGCTACCGCACCAGCACAGCCTTCGTCACAGTCTGTTCTCAGGAAACGCTTATGGAGATAACAATGGCCACCTGAAGAGCTCTCCACGCCACTGCGTTGACACTTCCGTGGATGTGTACGTTTGACGGTCGCTTGTCTCATGCTAAAGGTTAAGAGCGTCTCGATGCACAGAGGATCAAGCTTTGAAATATAGTGCTGCTAAAAATAGGTACAACTTCAAGCCATTACACAAAGGACGGTTGCATCTCGTATGAATGAGACGATAGCTCGTATTCTCATGAATGAGTCAGTGGCTTCTGAGAAAGGAATGACATCATGCCCCTGAAGGACCGGGACGTGCATTACCAAACCTGGAAGAGATTCAAAGCAACGAGGGGCATCTTGGCATTTGCTAAGCCAAGCCGTGTTGATAAAGAAGCGTTTCCGATTTCACAAAGCCTGTAGCCGTTCCCCTTGCACACTTTCTTTCCAACCTTTGACCTGCGAGAGCTGTCCAGCGGACTACAGAGAAAAGGATTGATTGGAAGGTTTTGCGTCACTTTGATGCAAAAGCAACGAGACAGAAAGTATCTGATATGAGAATTGTGTTTCAAGCTACAGCAAATAAATCTATTCAAACATCAATACAAGGCCAAGAACGAAAAAAACTCCCATCATGATCAAAACTGTATGAAATTTGTGATATCATTAACATAGTTTGAACGCAACACATCTTTTGGCGTAAAAAAAACTAATGTCGGACTCGGTATTTGCTATAAACAAGCAATGAAAAAGCAGTTAAAAGGAGCGCTGATAAGACGTGGAAGCGGCTATTTTTACGACACACATTATTGCATATGCATTTGTAGAAGTTTTCTCTTCCGACATAAACTTTGTGTTAATCTGTTAATTTGTTACTCTGACTTGTCACAAACCGGTCCAATAATGACCCATATTATACACAAAGGCCGAATTTTTTATTGTGGTACAAGTTACTACCTTAATGATTTTGAGTTAGTTTGTTAAGAACCTCTAACGCAATTTAAGAATCTCAGTTTCATCTTTCAATATAGATTTTTTATTTACATTTCCTTATTTACACATTTACGTACAAAGTAAGCAAATAAGTTGTTTTTACTTATTTTTTATCAAAAAAATGTCAACTTTTAACTATGTTAATGAATCAGTGCAACTCAATTTTTTTACTTGATTTTGAAGAATCCTTTTCTAGACTTCCTGAATTTTGCTAGTCTTGGCAAATGTTCTGCCAGCGATAAGCAGGATAGCCACCTTCACTTTGATCAAATCTGCTGTTAAGAGGCAACAAAGTGAGAATGAAGTCTTCCTGGCAAACATCATGGAGAACTGCTTCAACTTCAGATACAATCATCACTTGCTTGGCTTCCTGGGGTTCATCACCGACCGCTGCGCCGGATGCTTGGATTCCACGGTGAGCTTTATGTAGAAGCACATGATAGTCCAAACACACAAACTACAGAGCATGCTTTTAATGGACACCATTAGGAGGCTGCGAAATTCGGATTAATACCAAGCTGGGACTCTGATTACCTGAAACCCGGGAGAGGAGAATGTGGGAGAGTCCTGCCTGCCTGTTGTGGATTTCAAACATTCATCCTCTCTTTTATACAAAAATCCACTAAACAATTTTGGCCAAACAAAGCAGGGAGTTTGAAATAAGAGACCACAGGTAGAAGCCAAAAGAGTCGGACCTCTACGGCACGTTTGAGAAATTGTCAGTTCAAAGCTAGAGTTTACCAAAGCGCTGAAGCGCGGTCAGATGCGATTACGCCCAACAGGGACTGACGTTATTTTGGGCCGTAAAACCGACAATGGAATCAAACGATAACAGAACCTATCGGTTCACATGAGACTGATGTCAACAGATCTGTAGGATCAGCAGTTGAAATTTTTAAGGGCGGGATTTATGAATAAAACATCAAATGGTGTGTCGGGTCAGATCTATTGAGCTTTCAAAAGGCATTTTCATCTCAGGCTGCAATGAGAAATGACCAATTCAATACCGACGAACTGGTGAAACATTTGTTCTATCAGTCTGTATGATTCAACATGGATGAATCAATCAAAGGTCAGCAGAGAATCACCATAGGATCTACAACACAAAATCATACTCCTACTTAACAAATGCATTGAACTACAAAGCACCCACAATATGTCTTTTGGGAATTAAAACAGAAATTCCCCAAAATGGTCATCCAAATATGAATTTTCAGCACCTTGATAATCTCCAAAATCCATACTGATAAGACTTCAATGATTCATTTATTCTTATGATGCATTCATTAAAACCGGAATCGATTCGTAAACTGAACTTAACAAAACTCATTTTTGGTAACAACACAAAAATTCATTTCTCCATTTAGACCCAACAAAAACATGAACAAACTAAATCAACAAATCTTTTTGAAACCTTGCTTTCCTTTCAAATACGAAAACGCACAAAGCCAAAAGAAACCAGATTCGCTAACAAGGTGCTAAAACACATCCAAAATAGCAATTACAAGTCACAAAAGACTCATCGACGAATGTTCCTTTTTGGGCTGAGAAACGGCTTCACCAAATTACACGCCATTACCGTAGGAATGAAACCTGCCTTTTTCTGACATCTCATGCGTAAAAGCGATTGGGTAAGTCGGGGGATAAATGGCGTTTTTCTCACAAAGATAATGGCTGCGTAATGACTGGGTTGAAGAGGCATTCATGAAGTCTCATAACTCCGAGAGCGAGGTGGAGAAACTTCTGTGCGGTAAATCAGAAGGGTTGAGGCAAACAGGAACTCTACAGAAATAAACTGGCATGCTATTGGCACCTAATGTAAAGAAAGGGAACAAGAAATTGGAATGCTAAATGGGGACGAGAGAGAGAACTATCTTAGCTTTATCCGCAGACACAGTTTTATCATTTATTGCTCACATTTCCTGTGTGTGAATTTGTGGTGCATTTAAAGCATTGTTTTTGTTCATCCCAACCAGCCAATCAAAACGACACAAATTCAACCAATGGCATACGTTTAACCATTTCAAAATCCTGTATGTTTTATACAATACATGTTATTGCACATTTCAAATGTTTATGGTTAAAAACTGACTTACAATTAATGAAACCAATGTACAGCATAGCTTGACATAAAACACACAGGCCATTCAATGGGTAAATCAGCTGTTTACAATGAACCTTTGCTTCTAATCTATATTCATTCCCTACCCAAACAAAATGCATGAGTGAGCAAAAAGGAAATGACACATGCGGGTTATCAGTTCACAAATGGAGCCTGTGGAGAAACAATATGTTGAACAGTAAATGCTTTTCAATTCCACACAATCCGTGTTGGGAACAATCTGACTTTGATGGACATTTTAAAAGGGAATTCTAACTCTGAGTAAAGGATTGGAACCCAGACGTCATCTAAACTGACGCTCAAATCAATGTCCAAGTTTTCCAGAAGAACTGTAGTGTCCTTCACCCAAGGCTTTATGCTCGTGCAATCCGAGACACTGTGTCTGTGACAAAGAGCTCCTGAGAACGGCGTAATGGTTCGTCGTTTGCCAAAACGCTGCTTGAAACATGCTGAAGTATCTGTCCTCACATCACTCTGGCACACTGTGAGCTGAAATAACAGGCTCCTGTTGGATGTACACCATTACAGCCAAGAGTAGAGGATAAATAAATACCCACAATGCAACAGGGTACACATGAAAACACTGTATCAAGGGCACACTAAATCTCAAACACTAAGACGTCTACATTTAATGATTGAGTACCTAAAAAGGCTTTGCTTCAGAAAATGCACAAGACGGAAATAAAACCAACTAAAAAGATAATAGTTTAAATAGAAGACGTCTTGCTTAACAAATTAAAGTGAACATTGAGTAACGTTGGAAGCCAATAACTGGTTATTTTGCCGATACACAGTCTCTAAATGTTATAGATATTTGGAAAATGTTTGCAATTTTCAGTTTTTTTCAATTTATCATTGACTACAATAGTAAGAAGAATTAGTCAAAGGTGCCTGAAAACTCTTTGTTTTCCTAAATTCCTCAAAATATCTCATTATGTTTCAACGGAACAAAAAATACAATATTGTTTTTCCTACTGTGGTAATGGATGATGTCCCAGAACTGAAAATTGCAAAAGATACCAAATATCTTACTCTATGTTCATTGAAACAAAGACGTGAGTAAACAATGACAGAATTTTCATTTTTGGATGAACTATCCCTTTAATAGAAATTTTCAAAAAACAAAAGCCAAAAAGGTGTCCAAAAAATGTTTGGTTACAAGCATTCTTCCAGATATCTTTCTCTGTTCATCAAAGGATAGAAATGAATACAGATTTGGAACAACTCAAGGTTGAGTAAATGATGACAGAAATATATTTTTTGGGTGAACTGTTCCTTTAAGAATACTGTTACATGAAACGGTGGCGCTGGCGGGTTTTTAGGACGCCAGAGTCGGCAGACTAATTTCCGTTCGTACAAAACTTTATGGGAAAAGGAGAATATTTGGCCAGCAAATAAGGGGTTTTTTTTGGATAAAAAAGTAGAAAGTAATATATCAGCGAAATGACAGATGACAGCCAAAACAATTCGATTTTAAATGACCGGAAATGAGTTTGCCAAATCTTCCGTCGCAAAGGCTCACCGGCGCCATCTTCAGCAACTCATCAATAGTTGATATTTGTATTACAAAGCTTTTCGTTTACTGCAAAAATATTTGTAGGGATAAACTTTTCAAAACATGAAAAATAATTCAGGCAGTTTAAAATAGCCTTAACAGCTAAGTGAATCATTGAAATGAATTTCACTGTAGAAGCTCGGGACAGCGTAATGATCGTGCCGGGGACACGAATACTGAAGACTTTTACTTTAAGACACCCATCTTCATAATTAAGTAAATTAGCGCTTCTATTAGAGAAAAGAAGCGCAACTCTATGGAGAGCACAGATCCGCTCCATGTGTAATTTGGGACCAACAAGATTTCCCAGAACAAACCTAGTAGCCCCAACACAATATAAGTTATACATTATTCAGGCCAAAGGCTACATCACAAACCGCAGAAAAAGGGTTGCTTAAACTAAATGTTTTTTAACTGGGATCTATTTTCCATCTAAGCCATTACTTTTAATTGCTCATTTAAATGTATTAGCCACCGCATGAGAACAGCAAACATGACTCGAAATGATACAAAAGTTGCATGAAAACCACAGCAGAGCCGCATGATAAAACTTTACGCAATCCACTGAGCTGACTCCGAGGATCGTGAATGATCATATATAAGGCTCTGAAACAGCATCAACAAATGCTATTTGTGGTTTATCATCCGTGGCAAGTTGCCTAGGTAGATCAATATCACACTGACAGATTCATAAGATTTAATTTTTCATAAGATGCCTCCCTCACGTTGCGCTGCAGTTTCTGATTTTCGGCGTTAAATTGAACATCTATTAAAGACTAAAGGGGAAATTTGCAGACATACAATTTCAGCCCTTAACCCTCTATTGCGTAAAATAAAAAGCTGGATTTAAAAAAAATCTGTTCTCTTGCATTTGAAAACTGTGAAACGAAGTAACTAATACATTTCTTTTGATCATGTAAAAATACGAAATGAAAAATATCAACATTTTATAAATTATTTCTTTTACACTTAACATTGGTGTAAGATGCGTTTGCCTTCTACTTTTACTTCTACAATAACCAGCTTTTTTATGTTTCCAAATGTTTTAGGGCCATTAAAGAAGGCTTGCTTTGTTTTCACTATCTTTAACCTTGACTTCAGATGTGTTTTAAAGCAGTCTTGTTTGCATGGACAAAAGTTTTGGAACGGCCCTTTTTAGTAAACATCATTTCTGTGAGCACAAATCTTAATTGTACAGCATATATAATATTCTAGACAAGTGTGTGCTTCTAATTTTATGGCAAAATTTTAAACAGACGCTTTCTATTCCAACGTGACAATGTCATTGTGCATAATCGACTCAAGTGTGGAAGAACAGAAAAAAACCTCCAAAACTCTTGCAACAAAGATGAAAACAAACTCTTTGTTTTCCTGTAATTACAAGAATAGAAAAAACATGTTTATTAAAGGGGGCGTCTCAATACCTTTGTCTTTATTGTGTATGTATAAATGATCTTTTCAGGAAAGACTTATTATACTCTCCCCTATCATGTCGAACTCTACAGCAAACATCAGTGGCGTGACGTTGTTTTTAAAAGTGGTAGGGACAAGACGACAAAAGCAATACTTTAATAAATAGTTTCTGTAATATTTAACATATAGTGGCCGGGGGTCCGTCCATTGGCTACTCCGCTTTCGACTCCAGCTCTCACAGTATGTGGGACCCAAACTGTCATTTGGGGAAGGTCACTTGGCTGTTGCGGTGCATTACACTTAAAATAAGGATTATACCCAAGACTAAAAATGTCATTTGTTCATTGGTTTACACGTTTTTGTACTTAGACACTAGATGCGCAAGCAAGCTCGGATGATGCAAGCATTTCATACTGGCCACGTTTTGGGAGTCGTGGCTCTCTGTCCACAAGTTTTAGATGCTAATGGCTCCTAAAGAATACACACCTTGTGCAAGCATTTCTTAATTTATTCCAAAAGGTGGTGGTGATAAGTCCCGTCTCTAAATTACAACCCTATGGCAAACATACAGTGCACAAAGCAGCAATGACCCTTTCAATGTCAAATGTGTCCCGGCAATGATTTACATTTACAATCACGCATTTACCATACGCTTTTACCAAAAAAAGAGACTTGCATTACATTATACTTAACATTTATTTCTGAGCATTCAATCCCTGGGATTGAACCCATGACCTTGGAGTTACTAGTGCCACGCTTTAAGAACTGAGCTACAGTGGTTTTACTTTTCTATATGAGAACTTAAAAGCATTCGTGGACACTAATTAGTTTCTTGCCATTTAGCAGGAACTGCAGGTCTGGTCCCGCAGGAGTAATTCAGGGTTAAGTGTGTCATTCACTGAAAGATTCTGGATGGTATACTTGTGCACATTAAACCAGCAACCTTTGTGTTAGTTCACTAGATACTTAACCAGCCCGTAACACTTAACAATAAGACTGTATTTGTTAATATTAGTTAATCTGCATAAGCTAACATGAATTTACAATGAACAATAGTTTTTCAGCATGTATTAATATTTGTGAATGTTAGTTAATGTAAATACAATCATTCATGTTCGTTCATGATGCATTAACTATGTAACCAGTTACAACGTTTGATTTTGAAAACATAAGTAAATGCTGAAATTAACGTGAACTTTTATGATGTAAGCTAATGCATTAACTCCGACAAATACAACCTTATAAAGTGTTATGACCTTGGATAAATCCCTGTTTTATTCTGTAAACCAAAGTGCAATTTTCTCCCCAATTTTCCTAAATATTAAAAAACACCCAAAAGTAAAAGGGAGAACCAGATATCTGGTTCACAAACAGATAAACACAGTAGTATTAATTCGCATCTGCTCTAAAACGACTCCCGCGCCAACTAACTATCTCTTAGCTGATGCAACCTCTTCAAAACAATGTTTGAATAGACACTAAAGTCCAGCTTGTGCAGACATATAGACACAAAACGTCAACAAAACCTTCACTATCACAAAGTTTCAATCAAGGAAATAATCCGGACAACAAAACACAAGAGGACAGCCAACCTGTGAAACATATTGTGTATCTTTCCAGCTCAGGAAAGCATCTGCCGGTCTACGTTCAGCCATTCCTGAATGTGTCGTCCATATCTGATCGTTATTAGTTTCTATACAAAACATGTGTTTTCTATATGTATGAGATTCATTCAAACACACGTCCACATAAAGCTTGATTTAGAGCTTCTCAACAACTGTATTGCAGGTGTGTTTAGGGTCACAGACAGCAGGGTAAACAAATTTGACGGAAGTTGCCAACTTTTCTATTCAGAAAAAGCCTTGTAAATATTGTACAAATAGTTAGACAAACAGGTTTATAATAACATTTAAAAAGAATTTGTCCAAGTAACGACACCTCACATTAAGTCAGCATTCACCTCTCATTGGTGCATGATGTGTTTTATACGCCAAGCACAAAACAATTGAAATTCAAGAGATATTTACAAAAACGAAATTGGCAATTTATTGTTTGCTTGAGGCATTTCATGGCGATATCAATACGTTTTATTACACTTTTGTTTTCGTTTGTTCTATAATAGTGTTGTCCGGGTCTACATCTCAGTCCAGAAAGAGAAAGAAGTTGAAAAGCCCTGATTTAGAGTGCGGGCAGCGGTTCACAACCTTGGGCGTCAGATAACAGAACAGATAAGCAAAAAGAGAGCTGATCCAGACGGCCTGAGGGATTAAATATCTCTTCTGCTCCCCTATTCAAGACCTTGATACTAGACCTGCTGAGTTTTACCGTCTCTGTGAGTTTGCGGCTGACTCATCACTCGGACAATAGAGAAAAGCAGAAACAAGGCGATTTTTACCAGCCTCCATCTTCATGGCTGCTACGAGACTGCTGAGGTATATAAATCTGATGCTTTGTTTGACATCTATCCACTCATATGGCTTTGAGAACTGGCTTTCATGTCTGTAAATGTAATTGAATACAAGACATGATATACTGTATATAATTCTAAGGCTTTAAAGTAACTACCGTATGTGTACTGTATACCTCATATGTCAAATGATCAAACAAATAAGAAAAAAACTATACATGTAGAATATTATATTGTGTTTAATATTAACTCTTTTGATTTCAGGGTAAAATATGTCCGGGCCATGTGCTTGAACGATAAAACAACCTAAAAATCGAATTGAGCACTTGGTCCATTATGGTTAATATAAAACTACTCTCAGAGGGAATGTGAGAAATAAAAATATGCTCAAATACATGTTTAGGGGAAAAATCTCAACAATATCTTCGTAACTGAAAGCTTGACATTTGATACGAACTCATCCTGTCTGCACAGCGAGAAACATAACACAGGCAGGCAAAAGCCGCCGGTCTCATCCTGAGGTGTTTATTGCATCTAACAGGCACCTTCTCATCTCTCAAGGATGTAATCGCTCTTTTTCTTTCTTTTCCCTCGAGCGGCTACACTGTTCGGCTACATGACGGGACGGGGCCTCGGATCATCAGAGACATGTGCCATCTTGTGGCTGGACGAGGAAGAGCGGGGCACAAATTAGAGGACACGCACTGTACCATAAAGAATAAATGGCCATGACAGAGTTAAAGGTAAATTGAGTTTTGTTTCAAAGTTATAATTTCTCTTTTCAAAATAAATATGCAGTAATATATATGGAGACATACGACATAGGCAGGCACAATCAAAATATCAATTATTTGTGGCAAAAAAAATGTAATCATTTCAAACCGCATGACATGGCAACCTTGCCTCAATCACATTACAGATTACGAGTGAATATACATGTTAGAAATGCTATTTCTAGAGAGTAAAATACTTCATTTAGATTTGAGCATAACAAGAAAAAGTAATATTCAAATAATCTCCTGGGTCTCGAAATACCAATTTAAAAATCTCAGACTTTTAAAGATTTCCATGATTTGTGGAAATTGGTAGTACTCCTGATAATACATTTATTATATATTTATGCGTCATAACAAGTTGTTTTTGTGGCAAGAGAAATAATTCAACAACATACAAAAAAACAACCTGCGCACAAATACATGCCGACAATACAATACAATGGCAAAAAGTCTCTTTTACCTTATAACACTATATGAAACAATCATTTTTCACACAATTTAAATACAGCTGTAGAAAAAAATGAAGGGACCATTTTAAACTAATTTTCTGTTTTATGAATTTACTTACCATTTAAAGATAAATGATTATTTTTGTTTCATTTGTGAACTACAAACAATATTTCTCCCAAATTTCTGATAAAAAATATTGTTTCTATTTGCATTTATTTGCAAAAAAACAATCAAAGAAACGATTAACTGTATTTTTTTCAGACTTCAAATACTGCAAAGAAAACAAGTTCATATTCAATTTTCTTAGAAATAAAAACAACAATATTTCTACATGTATTTAAATGTTTTATATGATAACCTCGACATGATTTTTATGACAGTTGTCATGCTGTCAGTCTTTCACATTGCGGTTGGATGACATTATGTCACTCCAGAGGTTTGATTTAGTTGAATTTCAACAAACTGGAATGACCACAATACATCTAGAAATGCTGATTAAATGAAAGTTTGTAATGGTTTCTTAATTCTTTCCACAGCTGTATATAGAAAACATCTGTATGAAACGTCATGTCCAAAACAGATGATAGAAAAATTAGCTGATGATTATAATGCAGTTTTGATCAGCCCTACACTACAGGAAGAAAAAACATATATTGTACCGTGACCCTGACAACAATATTACACCTCCATCTCCCCACTAGAGCATGAACAGCCAAAATCGTACAAATCTGAAAATAAATAACGCGCGACTTCACCTGCGTGACAAGATTACGCAAGCATTAAATCGAAGTGTTTCTCAACACAGCTACGCTTCAGAAAGTTGCTAATTAATCTCCCAAAGTGCATATGAAAGAATCCCACGACTGCCATCTGACAATTTATCCTCGATCTAATGAGTCCACGTTGGCAAAGCTGCGAGAACAAACTCGCTTGGCAAGCCAGCGGCGGCAACGGCAGCTCTCGGCAATTCACAGCATTATGGCTAAATATGGCAACGGCACGGCGTGAACAAGCCGCTCCCCCACAACAACCTCTTTTGGGGCGAAGCAAAAAGCGGAGGTGTGTGATGAATGCGGTAAAACTGTTGCCAGCTGCTTCACGGATGTGCATGCGGGCCTTGCTGCGGAGCAGGTGCCGACGCTACTTTCTGACCCATGAGCCTTCCCAGCATCCCTCTCCATCTGCTGAGTGGCCACAGGAGAGGTTCGGCCCGGCCGGTGATACTGTTATAGGGCGGCAGGATGGGAGTGCGAACAGAGAGTGTTGCTCTGACGGTCAGAGAAGCTTTGCTCTGGGAGTTGCACCAGTGTTGCGTTCGCAACACCTGCGTCAATCCTGCCTCGTTGTCTCTGTGCAAATATCAATACCACCAGGACTACAAGTCACAGCAATGCACAACGTGAGAAACAACAGCATAAAACAAAGCAAAACACATGGACATGAGGACTATCCTTGCAGAATGTAAATCAAATAATGCGTATATGAACATTTAAGTATTTATGCTGTACATTCTAACAGTGACAGATCACCCAAAAAAGAAAATTCTGTCATCATTTACTCACCTACTTGTCATTTCAAACCTGTATGACTTTCTAAAGAACGTTGTTAACTGGACCCCATTCACTTGCATTGGTTTTGTGTCTATACAATAGAAGTGAATGGGGGCCCACGCTGCTCGGTCACCAACTTTCTTCAAAATATATTCTTCTGAAAGTCATTCAGGTTTGAAATGACCTGAGGGCGAGTAAACGATGACAGAATTTTCATTTTTGCGTGAACTATCACTTTAAGTGACTTATTCGTCAGGTAGACAGTGACCCTATTAGCTCTCAGTGAGGTGAAAGAGAACCAGTATTAGAACAGCCGCGTACCTCCAAACCCATCTCACAATCGCCCCGTCACCCGTGAAGACTCCTTACACAGTCAGAGCTGTTAGCTAAAGCGTCTGACGATGCAAGACAAAGCCGTCGCCCTTGTTTCTCAGCACCAAGTCACAGTCCAAGTACACCTCGTCCCATCACCTGGAAATAGTCCAGCCTAAGAGCTGTCACACAGAGACCTCGACAATCTCCGTTGTCGTGTTGTGTATGTACTTACTGCTGCAGTGCTTATCCACTTCATCACCCTGAGAACTGATTAACCCCGCCTCCTCTCCCGCGGGCTTCCTGGTCGCCACGACGCTTGGAGTGACGGCCGACTGCGGCGGGACCTGAGAGACTGAGACAGACCAAAAACAAGAGTTACACAGTAATCGAAAGTAAATAAGGCCTCCTTAATAAAATAAATACTAAACAAACATGAAAGGAGAAGTTCGAGAGGCGGAGATTTGTAGCATTTAATGAATAATGAACGATGCGATTCTGTGAAAATCTGCTGAGCTTTCCGTGTGGGCTAAAATATAACTTTCCACCTTGCTGTATAAAATATTCAGCAGCACTTCTCTATAGCAGGTCATTTTTCCCCCACCGTACTCTCTCAACACTGAACCTGCGCTAAATGAAAAGGAACCGAGGGCCGTCCCAGAAGGGAGCCGTGCGGAGTTCTCATTATGGCAGATATGGAGCGATCGCAGAAGTCAGAAGTAAATCTGTCGACTGGAAAACCTCTGGTGATTAAGGGGGGGATCTGCTCGCAAAGACGCTCACTGCAGACTTTGAAGCAAACTACACTAATCTTATTTCTTTAAAAGTGGAGAATGAGCTGAACATTATGCACCTATTACGATGAAAGCTCTATAGATGAATGTTGGTGCTGGTGGGTGTTAATAAGTGTTGGCGAGAAAATCTCCACATTATCTGCTCTACAAAGCTTCCCATATTGAATTATTGCACCCCTCTGTTACAGCAGGGGTTCTCAAACTGGGGCCCCAAGATGGTTCCGGGGCGACCACAGATATTGTGGCATTTTAAGATACAGTTGAAAGAAAAAGTATGTGAACCCTTTGGGCTTACTTGGATTTCTTCATAAATTGGTCATAAAATGTGTTCTGATCTTCATCTAAGTCACAACAATAGAGAAACACAGTCTGCTTAAACTAATACCGCACAAACATTATATGTTTTCATGTTTTTATTGAACACAACATTGTGCAGGTCTGATCCGCAACTATAGGAAACGTTTGGTTGAGGTTATTGCTGCCAAAGGAGGGTCAACCAGTTATTAAACCCAAAGGTTCACATACTTTTTCCACCCTGCACTATGAATGTTTACATGTTGTGTTCAATAAAAACATGAAAACGTATAATGTTTGTGCGGTATTAGTTTAAGCAGACTGTGTTTCTCTATTGTTGTGACTTAGATGAAGATCAGAACACATTTTATGACCAATTTATGAAGAAATCCAAGTAAGCCCAAAGGGTTCACATACTTTTTCTTTCAACTGTATATATAAATTTATAATACATTTTGTGCAATCAAACATCATAAAAATTATACCAACCAAAGGAATTGATTTTTCAGCATTGTACAACTGACTACGTTAAGTCAAATTTGAAGTTTACGATTATAAGTCTTTATTTGGGGGGCCACAATGCAATGCACTCTACACAAAGGGGGTCTTAAAACAAAAAAGGTTGAGAACCACTGTGTTACAGCATGTTAAAAATCTTACAATTCCCACATCACAAGACGACTTGTCTGTAAAAATATTTTGGGCTAAAATTTACCATAACCCCGGCATAAAGTAAACATTTGCATTGGTTTCTGAAAACAATTTGATGATGCAACAATTCTATATCCAAATAGGGTTATGCTGACAATTCATACATAAATAAACAAACTTGTAATGTATGCTTTAAATAAAGCTGACTGTTGGCCCACATGCAAATGCAGGGTATATACAGGAATCATGAAGCTAAGTTGATTAGGTTTTAAGACCTTTTTTTATACATTTTAGGTCCTCATCGCCCCTTTCATTGTTTTAATCGGTTACATTGGCAACACTTTAATTACATTTACTATAAACTGATTGCAAGATGGCAAAACTAAACAGTCTGTGATAACTCCATATTATTGCAACATAATTCAGAAAGGTGGGAACAAGAATTAATTGAGTGACTAACCCATGCAAGGTTTATTAGAAAGAGAAACGAGGCTACGCTAATCGTCTTCCGACCCACAGAGCAGTACACCTCACAGTTATTCCCAGAGACGGCCCTCGGCCATGGTTCCAACTAATTATCCTCCGACCATTTGCATGAAAACTTGCACTTCCCCATTAGTCAACCATCTTGTTTAACAACCGGGTTTAAATGGACCTCCCACTATTCGCCTACGCAATGATTAAGTCAGGCAAACATTAGCATATGACCTCTTCGGACAAATATAAAAAGATGATACAAAATTTAATACCTTGGAAAATGGCATTTAAGACTTTTTAATACTTTTAAGGGCCTTAATTTTCTATAAAGAATTTTTATCAACTTTTAATACTTTTTAAGACAAAAAATCTGGATCAGGCTTTTGTCCCCATGCAGTTTTTTTTGCTCGTTTAATTTGGCAGGACTCAAATCTGATTGGCCAAAAAAATGAATAGCACACAAAATGCAATTTCATGGTTTTTAGTATCTACAGTTGTAAAGTTTGAACCCTACATACACTTAAAGCGATACTTCAACCAAAAATAAACATTCTGTCATCCTTTGCTCACCTTTGAGTTGTTCAAAATCTGTTTTCATTTATTTGTTCTCTGATGAACACAGAGAAAGATATTTGGAAGAATGCTTGTAACCAAACAGTTCATGTCCACCATTGACTACTATAGATGGAAAAATTACTTTATCATTTTGTGGGTTCTGTTGAACACAAAAGAAGATTTTTTGAGGATTGTAGGTCAGCATCAATTGTAGTCAATAGGGTCCAAGAAATGTTTGGTAAACAAACATTCGTCCAAATATCTTTCTTTGTTGAACCAAACAAAAAAATGTATAAAAGTTTAGAACAACTAGAGAGTGAGTAATTCATGACAGAATTTACATTTTTGAGTGAACTGTCCCTTTAAGTCAATTGGGATTTAGTTTATCTTTAACGATAAAATTGTGGTCAGTTTCGTTACCTCTCTTCCGGCGTGTCTCCTTGATCTCCTCGCACATGCGGTCAAACTCGGGGTCCAGTTCAGAAGCGATCATGGCGTGTGCAGTGTCCTTCAAGCTACATGCCCTGTGCCGAATTATTTTATCTGCGAGCAAACAAAATGAGGTTATTTACGACAAAATGCGTGAATGAAGAAAAAGCTTTGTGATTATGATTCTGTTCACATTTGAAGGGCCGTTCACACGGAAAAGTAAAAAACATTCTATTTTAATAAGACTTGCACAATTTTACACTCAATGTGAGTGAAAGCGACTATTATCACTTTTGTACAAGTGAGCAGCAACGACTGATAGAAGTGAAGGTGAGATCTCCGAGATTGTGAAAAATAACTTTTCTCAATCTCAAAACTTTGCTCTCGATTTTCTCTGCCCACATACAAACACTGAATGAAAATAAATGATGGGTCTGTATTTTATGCGTTGTTGTGCATTGACAATCATCCATCATTTTTACTTGATGATGATTTATGCACATTACGGCAAAGTACACAGTAGACACAAAACGCTAAAAAAACGCTTAAAAACAGACCCTTGACATCTCATTTCTACAGACATTGGTGATCAGCATTTTCCAAACCTAAAGTCTACAAGTAATGTTACGATTTTGTATAGTACAAGCAACACGTGCATTGTATGGTGTCGCATTGCATAAAATTGACCAAAATTAATTTATATTCAAATAGAGTTAGAGGTCATGGGTTCGAATACTAATGAAAACTTCATATACCTCGATCAGTAAAAATGTTTTTTTAAAATCTGCCAAATGCATTATATTACTGATGCTGGCAAGCTACACGCAGTCAAAAACAAAACAAATCTATTTACTGAAACACAATGTGAGAATGGGATTATTACACTTTCTTAAAGCTGCCCGTGGAGACAAAGAATGTTTGATGTTTTCTATCATTAAATCAAGCTGATTTAAAACATGTAGGGAAGTGTGTTTGTGTGTGTGTGTGTGTGTGTGTGAGTCGGCTGTATTAGTGGACAGTCCTCATTACTACAGGAAGAGCTGGAGGTCAGGATCTGGCAAAGCTCATCTTGTAATTGGAAGATGGGCCAATTAAGCCATCGAGTGCGAGTGAAGTGGACAATCTTTACTTTAGTCGAGGATATAATGGCCGGCTGAGAGGAGAGTAAACACACTTTCCTGCCCAAAGACTCAAACCTGCTGGTGCCAAACCTGACATTTCAAACGAATCCCATCATGATGCTGAATGACGCTAATGAAGAGAAATTGAATCCAGCACTGCCTAACTAATCACCTCTTTCAGAGCCCAAATGAAACAACTTTCTTAAAAAACTGTAAGCTTTAAATCTTGATTTTGATGATCATTTAAATATTTTATGTCAGCTTAATAGAACTGTACAAAGAAGGTGAACGAACAAACAAACAGCGCATGTTCAATTATTAAATAAATCCTCAATGTGGATGCTTCAATATGCTTTCCTCTTTCTTTTCACGGCAGATGTCTTCTTTAGCATTTTCCAAAATCCTGAAACTTTTAAAGTACGTTCCTGCACTTGGATGGAATAAGTGCAGCTTACAAAAGAAACAACAGTGATTGCGCAAAATATCACTCGATAGACACCTTGGATTTCAGGTCTTCGTGCTTCACTCGCGAGAGTTACGCGTAACAAATGCAATTTTTACAGCTCCTAAATCCCATATTCCCCGGCTCTAAATGGACCAGGAGCCTCTTTTGGTTTCCTTATTAAAGTAGCTAATTGCGTTTTGTCTCGTTTGTTCAGTGGCTCCTCTGTGGACGCTGCGTTTAAACAAATGACCCACGTCCTTCCAGCAAATTGGGCTACTATGATTTATTCATAGGCACAGGCTGCATTTAGCCAACAACCTTGACTGGCTGACCAATTAATCCAGACGGCTGGGAGTTACGTCTCGACCAAACAAAAAAACTTTCGTTCCTCCGAAGAAGCAGCTTGCAAACTTCCCAGGACATGATGGGAAATCTAAAAAGAATACAAACCTCAACTTCTCCTCTCTGTTTTAACTAAGTCGCTATGTGAACTAAATAAAGTTTAAATGCACGATAACTAGTACACAAGTCAGCACGTTCTTTAAATAATGCATGCTTTTTTTAAATACATGCTTTGTCTTTCTGATGGGTTTGTGAGGTCTTAGAACAGGCAACATGAAGTGGCCGAATAAATATTTCATGTTCACCCAACGCTTTGCCAGACAGGCCGGTTTACTTAGATTATTTTTCTTTTGTCGTACTTCAGCAAGCGGGAAGAAACTTAAATGTAACCAAGCAGGCACTGCCATCATACACTGCGACGTTCCTTTCATTTAGATTTAGTTTGTATTCAATGAACATTTACATAACACCGTCACAGCCTCGTTCATACCGCCTATGCATAAATAATCCTACGACACGATTTGTACACTGCTAAAGCCTAACCAAGACTAAACCGTCCGTATGGCAGTAGAATAGCGAGACATCCATTAAAGCGATGAAAAGGTTTCATAAAGACTGCTCATTACAGTGCCATTTTTCTCTGTGGAGTGATCAGAGACGGTGATTTCCCGTGGCTTTTGAATGAGGAGAGGTCAGTGGGTTAATATCTTGCCTCATCTATTGTCCTCAAACTCTCAAATCTTTCAATGAAGAACTGGCAAGTCTGTCGGATTAATCACCGACTTTATGTCCTTCCAGTGCCACACTGCTCGACTGGCTGCTGATGCTTTGATGGCTGGTGTCCTTGCTTCCGTCATTGTCAACTGAATGTTTTATTGTTTGTTTAACGCAGTTTTCTCTTAAATGGGTTGAATGGCACCATTTGTTGTCTAGTTGAATGAGTAGTTTACCCAAAACAAATGTCGCTGTCGATCATAATCGCTACATATTATCTCATTCTCAAAACAACTTTCAGTGAAAATGAATGACTTCACGGCTGCAAATCACTATCAGTGTGAACGGCCCTTACGAAGCGCTTTATATTTTGTGTGTTCCGTGTTGTCTCTTTACCTCCCGGGTCCTTGTCTGGATTGTATTCTAACGCGTTGCTGCAAATGAGGTCAATGTCCACGAGAAAATCCTTAGCGGCAGTGTACTTGTGGGTGTCGATCTTCATCATAATGGCGGACATGTCCATAGGTTCTTTAATAACCTCGAGGTAGTCTGAAACCTAAAAGCAGAGTGCAAATTATATAAAACAGTGGTCTTCACTGGGAGGGGGAACTGCAATAATGCAGATCTCAAACTCATTTTTGTGAAAATAAAATGAATGATGAAAATGATGGAAAAAAACATCATGGTTTTGTTACAAAGACAATGTTTACAAATCTAGTGGACTCGAAGCATTTTTTTTTTTTTAAAACCACTACAAACACAGATGTTATAACTTTATCCTTTAAAAAAAACAAGCAACATAGACAACATGTAAGGGCAATATTTGCCTTTTTTCTGTTAAAACACATTAATAAAAAGGTACTATTTTAACAAAATAAATCAAAGAGTAAAAAATATAAATGTAGCGTATGGAGAGAAAACATGTTTATCTTAAATAAATATAAAAATAATTACATAAATTTTAGAAGATATTTTAGCATGTATTTTGCAACCATAAAATGTGTTTTTTTTTTGGTAAGCAAAGAAGTATTACAAGCCAGAAATACCCCACAAGGGTTTTATACCAAAGCTAAGATTTCATAAGATTTTAAGTTTTCATTGTCAGTCCCACAATAAAAAGCAAAATGAAAATGCAATGTGTAAGTATAACAATTTAAAAATCTTTGCAATGTAACTCCCATAATCTTTGTAAACACATCATTGTGCTATTTATCAATATTTGTTTTCAACAGAATCTAACAGGGTCCCCATTCTCTCTCTTTGTCTTCCCTGCAAGAGTTTCTCGATCTCAAAAATGCTTAAACCCCTGAATTACGTAGTAAATCTCACTAAAAACAAATTAACTAGATACTGTATCATACTGGACCCCATCCCAACACCCTTGACAGGTGGCCAGTCCATCACAGGGCACTTGAAACATAACTTTTCATCCCCAAATGAATTACATTTTACCATAATGAAACGAGAGACCGTTTCAAAACCTCTAACTTCATCATTATTGCCATGCCAATATTTTCAACGCTAAATATAAAATTGATTCAGAGTGAAATATGGCCCAGGCATCTCCTTGACGGGCTTCGTGACGTTTACCCGATTACAGACTCGAAAAAGCTGAGTTCAGGACAAATTTGTGTATCTCCAGACACACGGTCCTTCTTGTTTGCCGCTTATATTGATGATTTTTTAATTGCCTTCTCAAATTTACCGATCAAGGTAACGATCCTGCCTACGAGCTGTTGTGTAATGACAATCATTTGATTTGTTTGGTCTGGGGGGCTTCAAATAAACCATAGGGGACCCTAATTTGATGCTCGTATAGAACGAGAAGAGCGGATACCCTTCAGGCATTTATCACACAACTGATGAAGGTGCAGTAACTGCTCACCTCCTCAATGTCCACGGGCTTGCTGAAGATCTGGAAGCGCTTGTCGGTGGCGAGCCGTTTGGTGACGTCCCTGAGAAAGAGGCGGAGCTCGCGCAGCGTGTTCTCCTCCTGCTCGTCCAGTCGCCTCTGCTCCTCTAGAGAGAGCTGCCGGGGGCCGGGGTCTTCAGAGAGGGTCAGCACCTTCAGAGCACAGGCTAAAAACAAACAAAGAAACAAATTAACTAGGGACTTGAAGACTACACTAAACAATTACGGTTCCTAAACAAGTAGACATAGACGTAGACGAGCTCTTTCTCTACCTCATTACAATGTTGCAGGAACAAAATATATTGCTATTTTTTGTACGTATTGATTTGAAAAGAAACAACTTTCCAACCCCAGCAGATAAAAGGGGAATGCTCTTAAGCAACAAAAGAGTCAAATAATACTGAACCTACGCCAAAGCAGCCAAAAGAATTACAAACACTCTGAATTATATGGCTGGAAAGGGGAAACGGCTCCCACCGCAGCATGGGCTCCAAAGAGTATTATTGATTTCTGAAGAGCTCTAACAAACAACCTGACATCTGCAGTAATTTAGGGCCGCATCTAATGAACCAAAAACAGACGGCCAGAAATGAACAAATAGGTGGCACTGCCATGGAAGAAAATACTGCTGACAGGAAAAAAAACAGGCTGGACGAGTTAGTCTGGAGATTATCCTCGAGCTTCTGAAATTTATCATGTGGCAACCGCTACAGAGCACTAATGCAAACCGTGGACGTTATTGTGGTTATCGTTACTGCCCGGCATTTGAAAACCCTCTCGCGTCGTGCCGTTCCATCGGATTTGTATTTTATTTGGAAACACCTGCGGTCAACCCTCGGGAGGACTACTGCTCTGCATCAATGGGTCTTGATCCTCACATTTCCACTTGAAAGCAGTTTAAAGCTTTTAATGACTCCAGCTGTGAGAGAACCGTTGACGATACTAATCATCCATAAGAAAATATTCGGAACAGAAGCATCAGGAACACGCAGGACACCAATAGGACACATAGGCGTGTAAACATCTGTTTCTGATTGAACGCGTTCGTCTTGTTTGGCATCTTCAAGGCATCTGTCAGCTCAGACCCCAATTCTCATTTCTGTTGCATCTAATAGTGTTTGAACTAAAATGTCAAGTAAAACCTTGATACACCAACTATTTGAAAGAGAGAAAAGCAGGACACGAAAACAAAACATTTTGAATTGTCTTTCTAATGGAGATGAGGAAGTTGGCAAAGCTTGAGAACAGTGAAAGTAATAAATTAGAAGCACAAGTGGGGATTCTCTCAGTCAAGACGTGATAAATCTGTAGTTCGGTGCGCATAAACACCGTAAAACTCACCTGTTTTTCTCCTGCGGGGGGGCGCCTTCGCCGCTTGCACCAGAATGAGGTCAGAAAAGAACCTTCTGCGAGCCTCCTCCGCTGGCGTGGTTAAACAGACCACCTCCCCGTACGAATGACTGAAGATGCATTTTAGCTGAAAAGAAAACTGTTCTTAATACACTGAACACAAAATATGTATATTGACATTTGAGCATTTTGTTATAATGGAGATTAAGCACTTTACGGACCTACTAGACAAATTGCACAATAACACAGACTATTTCAATCCATTACAAACATTCACTCTGACATGAGTCTCGAAACACCAAACTGCTGGTTCATGAATTCAACATAAACAAACGTGAAGATTCGCTTACATCATACTGCACTTCAAACGCTTTCAAACAGCAGGGATCACATCTCGAGAATTCCAACAAACAAAAACTAGAAAGTGAGTTAGACTATAAACAAATTAATTTAAAATTTCTTGAACCCTGTCACTTTGGTTTTTCCCAACATTCTTTGTTCTTCTGGCTAGTTTTGCATTTTCTTGCCTCTTTCCCCAAAAAACACAGTGCATGACAGGCCCCAAATCTCATTGCTTTATTTCTCCTGGTGTGAAGCGTTGTTTTTGCTCAGCTCAAACTTTAAAAAAGAAGTATACAGTATTTATAGCAAGGCGATTCAACTTCGGTCCTGGAGGGGAACTGCTGTCAAGCGCCATGTGCAAAACTCTAACCAAAACACCATTATTGCGTGAAGAAGTGTGGTTTCTTGGATCGATGACTTTGTAGGTACGTGAAATAACATTCACATTCAGCTTTGAGGCTTAGGATTGCACAGGGCTGGGCTTTAATAGCTCGCTTTGTTTCATTCAGGGTAGTTAACACTGGGTAGTTCACTAAAAAAAAAGAGAATTATTTTATGTGTGATAAGAGTCATATGGGTTATTCTATAATCGTTCGTTCAAAAATTGGGGTTTACATCACATAAAATTGTGTTTTTTTAGCTGCCTGATTTTGTGAAGTTGCTCATTGTATTAAAATAACCTAAAAAATAAAAAGCATAAAAATAATCTCAAATACAAATCACATTGTTTTCCGTTAGATAAGATGAACAAAATATCTGGGTGTCCTTCATAAAAATACAGTTTCCATTTATAGTATTTCTTATTTTATGTGTGTCTGAGAAACAACTGTAAACTCTGTTACGCACTAGGTAAACCTCTTTCAAAAAGGATTGGATCGTCCCAATTTTACAGAATTTGCTTATTGTGATGTCACAGAAGTGTGGGAATGAAAGATGTGGAGGTATATCATCTCTCTTTCCCCAAATATTGGTAAAAATAGCAAACGTGTCAAGATTGGATTAATTAGCGGTCAACAATGTTACTCAAATTTTGTTGTTGCAAATTTTTATTTTGTACGAAACTTTTGACTATAACGTGTGCATGAAAATGTATTTTCAAACCATCCATGTCCTCTGCAGTACTTGGCTTCCGTTTTGATGTTTTAAAAACATCCACTCTGTTACTCAGTAACTCAAAACTACAAGGTAAAGTAAAACCGGTAACCCTGAGAAAAATAAGTATAAGGGTTTTATGTAAGGTCATGCTTGTTTTTCAGGATAATTTTTTTTTTTCAAATTTGTATTTTCATATGACACATGTACACGCAATTACAGAATGACCCACATACAGGTTTTAGAGGACACAGGGGTGAATCAATAATGACAGAACCAACCAAACAAAATCCTGAACCGGATTAAATAATGTTTTTTCAGGACCAGACAAAATGGTTTTATAACACGATGTGATGCACTGATAGAACAGAAAGTGAGTCAGAAGAAGAGCTGGGGCGTTGGACAGCAGAGCGAGAGAAAACCCGAGAATAATGGCCAGCGTCTTGTTTGCATGGTCATGTGTGACTGAGGAGAGCGTTTTAACAAGCGCTTTCACAACGCTATATTTAAGTCTAATTTAACATGGTGTGCGGTGCCGTGCCAGTCAAATGACTACAGGCTGAGAGCGCAAGAGCTTGTTTTTACCTGCATCAGCATTAAAACTTCACCTTAAGTTCAGGGAAGTTTCTGCAGGAACCAAGACAAAAGTATTCAGACGAAAAGGCTAAAGACTCGAATATCATTACGTTAATATCCAGCACAAACCGCGCTTAAAAACTCCCCCGAGGTTTCAATACAGGAAACGCCAAATATTTAAACAAAAAGAACAACAAACCGCACAGCGCTTCTTCCCCATTAAGAAAATTAATAAAACAGCACACAGGGTACTTTAAGGTCAATATCTAATCATGAGTGTGTGCGGAAGATCTTTATCAAGCACATTATTGTATTTCATTGCATCTTTGTGGATTCGTTTTCAGACCGGAAACTCTTGAGGTAAGATGAAGGAGAGCATCCACCCCTCAGATACGGAGCCAGCCGGCGGTCTTGGCAATGTTGTCTCATCTTGCCTCAAAGCTGATAGAGACCTTGGAGACTAAAGCAGATACTGAGAGGCAGAGCGCTGAGAAACCAAATAAATCCTTTCGAGTTACCAGAGAACAAAACATCTTTAGATTGAGGATAATCAAGAAACACATTTTCTGTCTCCTGTCTTTCTCCCACTTCTGAGTATTTTATCAAAGCTCCAAATGGAAAAAAATACAAAAGAAACTTTCAAGCCTTGCTTGTTTAAGACTCAAGCAATTTACTTCACAGAGGGTTTAAAAACAACATAAAATGGCGCGTTTGAAACCCAGTTTACTTCAATGTTAATTTACAGTTTCGACATATTTAAGTGATAGTTCACCCTAAAATGAAAATCCTGTCATCATTTATTCACCCTGATGTCATTTCAAACCTTCTGCAGAAGACAAAATAAGATATTTTTAGGAATATTGGTAACTGAACGACGGCGGTACACATCCACTTATGCTTATAAGTGTATAGACACTTACAATCAATGGAAGTCAATTGGTACTGCCGTTGTTCGGTTACAGACATTCCTTAAAATATCTTCTTTTCTGGTTTGCAGAAGAAAGTCATACAGGTTTGAAATGACATGAGGATGAGTAAATGATCCTTTTTGGGTGAACTATCTCTTTAAACTGGAAGAGCAGATGGCGCACAGAAAAAAATGTGATAAAGAAGCTATTACTTATTTCTTGACCAATATGAAGTAATGACAAAACATGACACCTGATGACATCCAAAGACGTTTAATGCAGATCCTGAAGGTGTTAATAACAAGTAAACTAACAAGTGGACATTCAGGTCTAACTTTACACCTCTGGAACTGTTTGCTGGCATCCTTCCTAGACCCGCCAGCATCAGCCAAATCCCCCCCTTCATCCGAGCACAGGGCCACCTACAACCTTGCCACCTTCCCCACCGCAGCTGCTGTTTACAGACACGACTGGCATCTGCGTCTCTTAAAAAAATGGCAGGCGGTGGAAGAGTTGAGAGATTTTTAGCTGTTATTTTGTTCCCGTTTCTTTAAATTTATCAGAGGCCCTGATGTGAACAACCGCAAAGAGGACAGCTGTCTCGCCGACCGTGCCAGAAACCGAGGGCCACTCCAAACTGTCTTCAGTAAATCTACTTATTTGCATATTTGGGCTTCATTTAATGCAGATAAGCTGCGGGCTAACGGACATTTAAAAAACAAGAAGGTTCAACATCTTCCCACTCAAAGTCCGCCCGCGGAGGGACATAAAAACAGCGTGAGTACGCTTCTTTATTTTTGAAACATTGTCTTACTTCACAGTTTTGAAAACTATGTGTGATATGCTTGAATTGGAAACCACAAAAATGTTTGTTCATAAAACGCTGAATTTTTACTTATGTACTCAAATTGGATGCCATCATTTGTCCTTAGTTATGTCATTTACCTTTAGACTTAAGCATTCAGTAAGTCACTTCAGTATTTTATAGTTCCTAACAGATATTTTAGCTTAATAAATTAGTTAAACAAAACTGCACACTAAGAAGGTTGAGGCCATCGGTGTGAAATTCAAACACTTTGTTCCTCCACAGTGTGAATTCGGCATTCCTGCTCTTCCGCATATAAAATTTCGAAAGCCCCAGATTAAAATGTTCATAGGTCGTTTGAGAGCCCGGGATGAATTATTCTACAGACAAAAGTAGACTCTGACCGTAGGAGCTCTTGGTGTTATTGTGAAGCTCCAGTATTGATTGTAGCTTTAGCGCAGGACCCCCTGCCCAGATGAAGAGATTCCTCTCACACCAAGGTAACGCCGGTGCAGAGTGTGGATGGCACGATTCTATCGAAGGGCCCTTGGGGATGAGTCAAAGCGTGAATGAGCTTTGTGAATTCAAACCGTCGATTCTGAGAATCGGCCCACTTCATGATTCAAGGCCACTTTAGAACACCAGGGGTTAAAGTCAACATAAACCGCATTCTTAACCCATTTCACATCTGCAATGTGACCTTTCTGACTATAACCGAATAGACGAGATAAAAAACAGGATACGATGTATTTTTAATGAATAAAGTCAAGTGCCACAGCAGGAATACTTCACGGCCTGTTAATGCCAAGAACAAAAACTTTAAAGTTGTAAAAAATGTCTACATTTAAAGGTAGGAAGGAAAAAGTACTCACCATCATGTCATTCCAAACCTGTTTGACCCCATTGACTTGTATGAACACTATGACATTAAGACATTTCTTAAAACCTCTTGTTTTGTGTTCTGCATAACACTCTTTAAAAAGAAAAAATGTGTTTCCCAATGTTTCCCAACACTTTTCGTCTAAATGGATCTATAAAGGAACCTTTAATATCCAAAGAACCTTCTGTCCCACAAAAGGTTCTTATAAAAATGTAAGAAAGAGATGGTTCTTTAGAGAACCTTTGACTGAATGGTTCTTTGTGGAACCAAAAATGCCATTGCTTTGAAGAATCTTTTAAGCACCTTGATTTTTAAGAGTGAAGAACTAATCTCATACATGTTTGAAATGACATGAGGGTGAATAAATAATTACATTATTTTCATTTTCGGATGATCTCTCCATAAGAGAAAACCAGTACAGAGTAAAAATATCACTGAGAACAATTTTAGAATGACTTAATATTGACGGCCATTCAAATTTAAAGGGCTAGGGTATTAAAAAATGTGAAACACCTTTAGTTATCGTTTTTTTGTGTGTGAACAGGCCTCAAGTCAAGACACTATTAAGAATACAAGCAGGTTAAGTAACTCGGTGATGTTCTAGTCATACGCAACTGCAGACTTAAGATGTATAACACAAACAATATCGTTAAAACTTTGTTAATCAAGACGGCACAAGGAAGTTCCAAACCATAATTTATTGCTGAATGCCTGGAGGTAATTTTCCAAAGCAAAGGAAGGAACAGTTAACAAGAGTACTGGAGTTCAGGACCATGGACAGCGTAACACACCAACGCATCCTCATCGGTCTTAAATTAAACATGCTTCATTCCTCAAAGGAAACTTGAAGGATTTAATGAACGCACCTTACGGTAAGAGAGAGAGTAAAACATGCATATGTCAATAACATTAATGCCTTCAACCTAAACATTCTTTTGCCCTCCTGCCAGGCTCCTGTCTCATCACCAGGGGCCATGATCAAGGGCTACGCCACCGGCCAATCACGAGCCTCCAGGCGATGCACCCTGGCATGCATGGAGCACACATCGTGAGGAGCTAGAGACGCTCGATGCAGGCTTGCGAGGTGAAACCGCAACCCTGCCGGAGCGGCTCGCCTTCAGCGTAATTAAGGAAGACCATTTTTTTTGTTGGGTGTCTTCAGACTGCATTACTTATCTCTGTCCTCCACAGCTCTCTTTCGTTTTCAAGTCTTTTCTCACAAGATCCTCCTGCCATTTCTTTGAGAATTGATTTTAACGCCCCTGGTGTGCTCAGACAGGACTAAAAAGGGAATTGTGGGTAACTTGGAAAAAAGAAAAGGCAAAGAACTTGAAGATGAAAGAACAAAGGAAAAAGTGAAAGGGGGATGGGAAAGAGGTTCGGCGAAGGAAATAGACTAATAGAGCCGTGGCATAGTGGTTTATGGGTTCAAAACAGGAAGTGTTGCTCGGATCACACAGGCTCATATTAAATCTGTGACATTTAATTTATCCTCTCTCTCTCTCGTGAACTAGATGCTGCGAAAACCAAGAGCTCACACGGGCGACATGTTCAAACCCAACCAATACCAATAATAGTGTGCCAAAATATTTAAATGACAAAAATAATTCCTGACGTAACATTTTTATTTGGGAGCAGACATACTGAGAGCCAAGTGGCTTTCATAAGGAAAGATGCTTTCAATCAGGAGAGACAGAGAAGCGGTCCCTCACCTCTTCAGGAAGCTGCTGGTAGACCGTCTCTGCCGTGGCGAGGATGAGGAGCGGGGTGAAGGAGGGCACGTCCTGCAGTAGTGTGAGGAAGGTGCTCTTGATGGTCTCGCTGACGGCTTCCCACCAGTCACTGATGTGAGGCATGTAGATGACGCTGGGCAAACAACGCCGAGCCTCACGAAACACCTACGAATGCAAACGAAAATTAATTTCTAATGAAAAGCCATTATTGAAAGCCATCATGTAAAGCCGACGCGAAAATATGTAGCTCATCTGAGCGCAGGCGAACGTGTATTTCAGCTCACCTGAGCGCAGGACTCCTCTGGGGTTTTGGCACTGACTGAATACAGCGTGGGAAGGTCGAGACGGTGCACAGTGAACTTTTCCAGGTGGTGCAACACCGCAGGGGCAAGGTGCGTGCTCTGCCCCGCCCCCTGGGACCCTGTCAGCAGCAGCCGGGGCCGGTAAGAGGTGGGCTGCTGGTAGGCAGAACTAAAAAAATAAAAATAAATGTCATCAACATAAGTGTGGGCAATTTAAGCAATATTTGGTCTATAATGATATGGCACATCAACAAACAGAACTATTTTGTTATATATGCATGTATGTATTTATTATATCTCTAAAATACAAGTTTAATGAACAGGGTTGTGTTGTGTATATCAAAATTAAAGCACTTTGTTAAAAAAATAAAAACTCAAAGTAAAGTACTACTGACAAGCATAATTAAGTTCAGACATTTTACTGAAATCCTTATAATGTGATAAATAGAAATAAAGGGATTCATAACATTGGACGTAGATGTATTTCATGCAACTGTTTATTAATATGTTAAGATTAAAATCTTGTTTAGGTGTGAATCATTGAAGTTGTGTGACGGATGTATTAATGTCTACAGGCTACTGTGGTCATTAAACATAATCTTATTAAACTGTGTTGAGTAAAAATCGATGTAAATCTGAGTGCAGTAGTTCTGCTCAGTAACACTGCAGATTGGCAGTTTTCCAGGTTCCCAACAGATGGCAGCAAATCACAGTATTTGACTTCAACATCATGAGTCTCTTAAATTTCCAGATTTTAAAATCAAACAGATTTACAGCACATTTACAGTGAGGTGTGACAGAGCATTTGTCAGACTTGTCATGAAAAATGTGTCATCGTAAGGGACAGGTAGTTTTAAATTTCATGAAATTCTCTAACTTACGTGGTGAAATGTAGAAAGGGTTTACGGGTAATGGAGGATGCCATTTTATTCAGGGATGCCGACTGAGGTTCATGTATAGATGGAGCACCGACACTATCCTCATCCTCACTGTACGAGTCTTCCACCAACAGATGATTGTCACTATCTGAAGATACAGAGAAACTCTTTAATCACAAAACATTGTTAGTTCATGTTAGTTATTACATTAACGTTTAAAACCATATTGTAGAGGGTTACCAAAAATACAGATTCTGTGAATCACTTTTAAAGAGTAACTATTACAATGGCCTTAAAATACATTTCATGCAGTGTTTAATGTTGCTGTGTGTGAACGTAACACCGTGTCAACACAGGATGTTGTGCGACACGACAAGAGAGCACATTAGAAACTATGATAATTTAAAATGTTGTCCACACCAGACGTGGAGCGACAATCCCATTAGAACAAGTGTAGACATGCTGTAAGCAATCAGCCAAGTTGTAAAGCCGAAAGTGAATGAATAACAAAATGATTGGCTAGGGAAAAAAGGAGTCGACTCTGAATCACGCGAACGAGTCGTCCGTCGTTCTAATTTCAGTTCCGGGTCAGATTTGACCAATCAATCAAATCTGAGAAGACTGACAGAAAGTAGTAGATTAGACAGATGAATCGCCGAACAAATCATCTGAGAGTCACTAAAACATAAACCAAAGTAGGACCTTAAAAATGACAAAATATTTACTCTATAAGCAAAGCAATGTTTGTTTGGTTGGGTGCGGGTTCAAGAAAAACCTCATGGGTGAACACCACTGGCAGAAACACCTCTGGGTGTCTATTCTTCAGCAATATCTCACAGACAAAACAAATTAAGGAATAATTGCCGGAAATGGGGGGCCTACCGTTTGTGTGTTCCCTGTGCAGCAGCTCTGCATGGGGGAAGACTCGTACCAGGCAGGTAAGCGTCTGGGCCAGCGTGGACTCCAGCAGCGGCCTTAGTATGCAGGAGAGGGCCTGTCCGGGCGGAGCCAGTGCTCTCTGACCTGCGGGTACAATAGAGCGGAGAGCACAACCAAAGTCTTGTGCCCCTAAAACGATGGAGCCCACGTCCAGCTGATACCGCTGGCTGCTGCCGTAGATTTGAGGGTAGCACCGCCGCAAAGCAGCGAGCGCAGCCTCTGTGCAAAGTGCTTTGATGTCGGCCCCACAGTAGCCTGAGATACGAGAGACATTAGAGTAAATTTTTTTTGTGACATTTATGTAACGAACAACATAATTAACATTCATTACAAACTAAGGTGAGACAACAAATATACGTAAATCTTACATTCAACTTTTGTTGAAGCGCAGTATAGGCATCAAACGCAGAACAAAACGTTTGTCTTACCGACACATTTCTCCGCGAGCTCATTGATGAAAGGTTCGGCTAGTTTGGGGCTCCAGTCCCTGGTGTGGATTTCAAGAATGTGCTTACGAGCCTGTCGGTGACAAACACAAACAGCCAAAAGGCGTTTAGTTCAAACCTAGGACTTCTAACTTTTTTAAATGGACGGCAAAACGCTTTGTTTTGATCATAACACTTTGAACAGCGGTGCTTGAGTAAACAAGAGCGCTAATGCTTTGATTAGCCCATACCCCGCTGTGAAGACAAACTATACACGTACAACAATTTCACCAGTGCCGTACTGACCTGACATCCCCAAACCTTGCATGTGATTTAAAAAAAATCCTAATCAACGTTTCGATAGTTAATAAGTTAATAAAAATAGCAACATCATTTTATACCTTTAAATGAATATTAAATACCTTTAATATTCATAGTTAATTCATAAATTATTCATATTCAAAAGGCTAGTCTTAGTGTAGATGAACTACTTTGAAACTGTAGCTTATCAAACTGCTCATCCTTTAAAGTAGTTCCTTTGCTTGGCTTTGAACTAACCAAGAGCACTGAAATATTGTCTGCAAGCTAAATTCATCTCATCAAATTGAATTGCTGTTTGATACGTCAAGCTGTCAACATGTTTGATGGACAGACCCTGCGAGATGATAATGAATGAACAACGTCTTGTTTCAGTGGTCAAAGTAGGAGTAAATGACACTAGAGACCGGGCTGTCTGTCTATTGCAAAATAATTGTTTTGAGTTTTGAGGACGCTCTGGGAAAGCTTGAAACGGCTCGCAGGCGACAGATGAACTTGCACACCTTTTTATCGGGCAGGTTGAACAGAAACTCCCGGTCGAAGCGTCCGGGCCTCCTGAGTGCAGGGTCGATAGAGTCGAGTCTATTTGTAGCACCAATGACCACTATCTCCCCCCGACTGTCCAAACCATCCATCAATGCCAGTAATGTGGACACTATGGAGCTTAAAGAGAAAAAAGAGAGCAATAAATTCACCAATCAAAACTTTCAAAGTCCCTTTAAGGGGAACAAGTTCAACACAGTTGATGGATTTTATCTTTTAAAATGTTAGACAAACCAAAGTTTCAATGTTATTTTATGTTAGGGTGATTTTTTTGTGGTTTAAAAAGGATCTTTAGCTGTGAATTTTATAGCAAATCGACAATGTACACCAAACTCTTCATCAATGTATTAGGAAAAATCCCAAACTTTGTGGAAAAATCGTTTTCGACCTACAGCTACCTGGTTTCTTCAGAGGCTTTTCTAATCCTGATGATGAAATCCAGCGTAATACAGGAGTGAATTACCTGTGAATTTGATCCTGTCTGCTCGAGCGAACAGGAGCGAGGCCATCAATCTCATCGAAAAAGATGATGGAGGGTCTCATGAGGTATGCCTGCCGGGAGGAAAGGAAAACATTACCTGGCTGGATAATCACACACCAGAACAGCTGGGAGAGAACAGCGCATGACACCTGATTTATATCGATATCTGCTTCTCTAAATCTATAAGGACCACTTGTGTTATGCTGCAAAACTGCAAAGAAAAGTCAAGATTTGAAGGAGAAAAAGAACCTAAAGTGACAGAAAGGTGAGGCTATTTTATTATGTGTCCATTGCACATTCATGTTTGTTTAAATCCACTATATTGGAGAAACAAGAACTCAAGGACATATTATGTCTAAAACTAGGAAGTTTAAGAATCTATTATCAGACCTGGTCGAAAAGTAGGCGGAGCTGTCGCTCAGACTCTCCCACCCATTTGCTGAGGCAGTCTGCACCCTTCCGCATAAAGAACGACACTTTTCTGTCTCCCTGACTGCATTCATTAGCCAACGCTCGCGCCACCAGCGTCTTCCCCGTTCCCGGAGGCCCATAGAACAAGCATCCTCTGCAGGTAGCAAAAAACACTCGTGGGTAAGATGTTATGAACTTGGTATCATCATGACCTTGTGCTTTAACACTCTTGATATTCACCAGACATAACCGAAAGAGATATGAAAAATGCCTTACCTCGGGGGCTGGATCTTAAACTTCTCAAACACTTCTGGATATAGTAGAGGAAAGACCACCATCTCTTTCAAAGACTGGATGTGATGGGTAAGACCTCCAATGCTGTCAAACTTCACCTGTAGTGTGATAGATCAACAGGATAAATCAATGACAAAAGTAGCGATCCAACATCGAGTATGACGGAAAAAGTCAGACCCACAGGGCCATTTGCACAGAACACGTCTTTGTGTCTACAAACCTGGGACGCAGTGCTCAGGAATGTTTTTTAAAAAAGCGTAGCGTAGAACGCGAGGGTCTCGAGACGCCACTGCAATGTTATGCCAACTTGCTACTGTAAACTGTAAGCTTCAATGCTAGCCCAGCCTCCACATTTTTCTGCGAGGTCCACTGCTTTGAAACTGACATTGTTGAGCAGCGCTGCATGTAAAAGCTAAAATAATTTTTATTTGTCGTATTAAACACGTGCGCTCATGTGCGAGGCGCTGCAACAGAAGTGAGACACGAGCATAACGTCCATGCACTGCCAAACGCGTCCGCCAAACACATCTTTACATAGAAAAACAATGGAAAAGTAGCACATTGGAATGATAAAACTCGTTCTGTGTGAATAGCCCCTAACATCCAACAAAGAGTCAAGAACATTGGAAACATGTCGTATAATTATAAATCAGAATTTCACTAATCAGACTCTGTTAAATGAGACTCAACGAAGATGAGCATTACACCCAGTAATTTACACCACAAGACTCACAGAAGTGTCCAGATTCATGGGATCCACATCTGCCAAACTGGCACCCACTTTCACTCGATCCCGAATCACACCGCTGGCCAGATCCTCCGCCCGCAGGTTCATTGGTAGACACCTATAAAACAGTCCTTGTCAGATCTACACAAGCATCTCTAACTCCCAGAAACTACATTTCATGATATTAAGCTTTTAAGTTTTGCCTGCAAATTCTAATAAGCCTTATGCCATTTACAGTTCAGTCATTCAGTCTGTCAGACAGACAGACAAACAGATTTGCTAAAGGTTTCGGAGGGGTTGCTAAGGCATTGCTAGCATGTTCTGAAGGGTTGCTAGGTAGATGCAGTCCACACAGACAGTCATGGTAGCAAAAAAAATCTTGTTGTAGATTTCTCTCCCTTGCTTACTCCAGCTTTAGTCCTCCTAGTAGCATGGCCTTGTAAACTAACGGTACTGTTAAGTGTTTTGACAAAATGTTATATGCTCTCCAACTTGTAAGTGGCTTTGGATAAAAGTGTCTGCAAAATGAATAAATGTAAATAAATGCCGTACAGACAGTCAGATAAACAAAAGATCTTGACGGCACCTGTTGCGAGCGCGGCTCATGCTTTTGCTTTTTCGCCTCTCAAACCGCTCTTCGTCAGATGATGATGTGGATTCACTGCTGTGAATGGCGTGTTTCTTGACTCTGGTGGTAAATATTGTAGATAGAAATTTAAAATACAACCAATGCCACTCTTTTATAACGCACACAGCAAGAATTTGGAGCTGTATAGGAAACCTGCTAATAAAAATAATTCACCTAATATGGCTTCTTCTGGCAGGAGATCTGTGTGTGTCGAACAGAGAGCCTTTGCTTTGCTTCCTGTTCACTGGCTCTGAAAAAAAAACACAATTTAACATTTAAAACAATATAATATTTTCAAATAATGACAATCACGTATTGTACATTCAGTGTACGTGTTGTTTTTGATTGAGTGGTGCTGATGGGTAAGACATTTGAGCGAGTCTGGATTAAGCACCTATTGGCAGAGCTTCATAACGCTGCACAGTTTTACGCTGCCTGAGGTTATACGGTCTGTCGTTCTCCTCTCCGGCCTCTTCTGCCTCATCTCCTTCATCGTCTTCATCATCATCTGCCTCAACATCTTCATCCTCTTCCTCTTCGTGAGATTCTTTGTAAGAAAATAAAAAATGTTTAATAACAATCAGATTCAGCCCGTAAAGGCACTCTGTTTTGACGTCAAACCCATATGCTATTGAACTCTTTACAGTGCATATACCTTCTGTTCCCTCTTCCTCATCATGATCTTTTGATTTGCTAATGGTCTTGTGATGTGCCTGCATTCCAAACGTGTTCCTCCGCATCGATTTCCTTCTCTTCACGCGGGAGTACATGTCCATGTTTTCCTATAAAAAACAAACACACAAACACTTCAATGAGAAATATGAAAGAATCAATGGAGCAATCTACATTTTAATGATCAGTGGGTTAACATGCCCACATCCAAGGTAATTGACAATGCATCAGCGCAGTGGTGGAGTTTAATAACTGCTATGTGGGCGACCGTCCGCTTAATGAGGTGAAGATAAAGCTGAACAGTCACTGTTTAATCGTCAATGTTTAAGGATCAAAAATCAAGTCACCAGTTCGGTATCGGTCCACATGCGGAGGCGCTCCACTTCTCTGTTCTGTCGTATGCTGCTGATGTTATCCATCTCCTGAAGAACCGCTTCTGCCGTACTGAAAACATACACAACATTTATGCATTTTTGATCACATCAGATAACTTCTCACACTTTCACATTGTAATAAATCAGCAGTGTTTAAAATGAGGGGGTGCCTGCAAGTAAAGAATTAAAAAGTAAAAAAAAACATTTTATTTATCATTATTAAGGCAGCATTCTTTTGATATTTAGAAAATCAAAACTACCAAATATTAAACGTATGGAATATATTCAGCCTGAATCACTCAACATACAAAACTCTCTTACATGTAACAATCTTATGTGATGCCGTTTAATAAATAATAAAACATAATAAAGGATAATACACCCAATTACATATTGTGAGGGTGGTGTTGCCTTTGTGGTTCTTGTCATTTTATATAAGACTTCAGCAAACGGAAAGGAATTACATATTACTTAAATTTACTTTGATTAAAAATAGTGGCACGATATTGGGACCTAGTAAACTGGATTAGTGCATTCTATCATGCCCAACACCAGCAGGTCTCCTCTCTTCATACCTTCCACCATCTGTTCTTGACTACTGGCAACATGCGACCTCATATCACAAACACTGCTTGGGGTGGTTAAAAATGATTTTCCAAAGAGGTTACCAATCAAAGAGATTGATTTCCTACTCAGTTTTCTTCTAAGCGTAAATAGTTAACAAATTATTTTAATTTGGCTTTTGGTTAAAATGTCAAAACGCACACTGCACTTAATGAAAAACTGCACATAACAATATCATCAATGTTAGGTTCAAAGTCTGATTTGTAAATTGTAAACTGCTTTTAGATCAGATCTTTAACAAGCAGTCTACTAGCATAGTCTTTTTCATAGTTTTTACCTGTTGACTAGCTGGTCGAAAAGTAAGCTCTGATTGAGATGTGCGAACTGGCTCTTCCTGATGCGTCGGCTTCTTTTTAGCTCAACGTGACCGTTCATGCGACTGTGCTCCCCGTCTGCCGTGGCGTCACCCCTTAAACTCATCCGACCTTCAGATTAAAAGACACAACTAAATTGAGCCAAAAGGCAAAACCATAAACATCAAACATCTTCATTTCAAACATCATTGACACCAAATCTGCCAGGAAGTATGAAGGTGCTTAATATTATTTGAGAAACACAGCAGAGATTTTTAGACCAACATAAGTATCAATTTGTTTGTCACACAAACCTGTCGCTTGACCTCAGAATAATCTACAGGTTTATATCGGTGAATAAAAGATGAACTATTTTGCAAACTATTGTTTTAAAGTACACAATTATGAATACGTAACTACATTTGAACCAATACTTACTGTGTCCATTCTGCAAGGCACCAGTGGACAACCTAGAAAATATCGTGACAATTAGAAAGCAGTTCATAACTTATAGTATAACAATACATTAACTTTACTACATAAACAAATTTGTGATTGTCATCCTGGCTATAACCAGCATTAATGCTTGTGTAAACAGTATATGACAAAAGTGATAAAAGTCACAAAACTTTCAAGTTTTAACATCGACCAGATTGGTTAACATTCTGATTGCCCAACCTCACCTGGTACAGTGTTTGGACATAGTCCATGTGGCTCTCTGGCCTTTACTTTGTGGGCTTGGGGAAGTATCAGTAGAACTCGGGGGCGTCTGTCGGCGTGTCCGTTTGGACGGCGGAGACAAACGTGGGCTACTGCTGTTAACATCACTGCTAGCGTCCTTCTATGACAGACAGAGAAGCACAAGACGTTAAAATGCTTGTGGAATATGCAGAATACAAAAAAAACACAGACAAATATAATGAAAACAAGACTATTCTTCAATATGTTCTGGACTACAGACACAGCAGTCACAAGTCATGGAAAATATCAAAATAAAAACAAACATCTGTCCTAGCACTGGCCTCATGTCATCTCAGAGGTCTTCATCTTTCCATCCAGATCTCATTCTAACGCTATACTGTGGGATTCACACCATATCTAATGCTCAATCCCACGCAAGGTGACGACCGAAGGAAAAAGATTTAACAACTGTATATCAAGGGATCTTGAATTCCAGCATAAATACATCAAGACCTAAAGAAAACAAAACTCAACAAAGCCCAATCGATTGACTAACCTAAACTTCAAATGTAGGTTTATGACACAAACCGAATAGAAGACTGATGCGATAAGATTGATGTGAAAAATAGCACAGAAGCAAACTTGACACATATTATTGCACATATCTACATCGCGTTGAATCACTTCATTGTTGTTTCTTAATTTCGTATGTATTGCAAATTTGGGATTAGCACTCGATTGATACAGGTATCACTATTATGACACCCAGTGATGACACCTGCTGTATTACTGTAGCTCAAGTGATAAGTAGTTGGGTAAACAAGATCAAATTCATGGGTTTGATCCCAAGACATAAACGTACAAAAGGCTTAAATACACAGCAAGCTACTTAGAAATACACAGATATAAACGCATCAATTAAACAACATAATGGTCATTAAAAATAAATTACCACCACGACGCTCAATGATTATATTAAAGTATCACAATATTTACACAATATGGACCTTGAAGTTGCTTTAAAGACAATAATGGTATCAAAAAGGGTCAACAAAACTAAAGCATTCCAAACCTGACTGAGCCCTACAACATGTCACAAGGTGTGTTGCAAAAGAAAAAAGCTTAAGTTTTTCATAAACATTGTATAGAGTTCACTTCCTACTAGCATGAACAATGGCTGTTTCGAGCCACAAGGGGTCTGTCTCAGCTGAGCTCTCCCTTCCCCCCAACACGAGCTTGTTTTATTGTTAAAGACACAAGCAGGACGACATGTGTTTATACCGACAAAAGGTGTCAACACGCGTTTGTTTGGTGTTTCAACCGGCCGCCCTAGCGCGTGACAGCGGGGGCGAGCGCCGGTGCCTCTGGAGCGCAACAAACACGCACAGCAACAACAAAACGGTCGATTCGATTCAGCGAGTCAAACGATTCCTTTCAACAAAACGATTCATTTGATTAAAAAGTGTTCATTTAAGTTCTTCGACGAATAATTTACTATAGTTTAAGATGATTAGTAAGCTAATACTGTTTTTATTTATTAAGTATATTATACAAGGTGTTTTTAATGTTAACTTACGTTATTCAGTCTGAATTGCTGTTTACGATACATAATTAAGTTTCTAATAGGACTGTTCCTACCTGCTCGAAGGAAAAAACATCTCAAATATCGATTTAATTTGATTCGCTCCATATCAAAATTCTCCTCATGCAACATACCGACACGGAGAATCGGTTCGTTTGAATCGCTCACAAGGGCATAACGATTCCTTCGCGAATCGAACATCAATACAACAAAAGACAACTTGGGGGCACCGAGTGCATTAAACCAGCCCGTCGGCTTTGGTCAAGTCCTGTCAATATCAGTGTAAAATCACATAAAACTAACCGACAAGCAACGAATAAAGCCTGTCGTGTCGTTAAACTGGATTTTGTGCATCGCCAAGAGTCACGCCGGGCGCAAATGGGGAACAAAAGAGACGGACATCCATCCATCTATCTGTCTATATATCAATCTATCCATCTCCCACAGGAGCTCGCTAACCGGCTGCCTGAGAAACGGTAGCCGGTGTCTATGTCTTCCTTACACGGCTGTTGTGCTCGTCCAAGTTTGGGTTGTTCCTCAGAGACGACCTCGTCCGACCCGAGATGAAGGGACTGGCGGGCTTGCATTCCGAGCTCTTTCTGGTGTTCACCATGTTTGCTGTCTGTCCCCGCTTATAAACGGGTTCTGTCCCGTCGCTCTTGTCAGTCGCCCTCGTTATTACTGGCTCAGCTAGTAGAGTGCCGAGGCGCCATTTCTCTTTTTCTCTCTCCCCCTCTGCTGTCAGCCAGCCGAAACTCTCCGGCGAACCACTTCCGTTACACAGAGACGCGAGCGAGCGTGTGCACGCGCTCTCAGAAACTTGGCGCCACAGAAATTTAAAAAAGCTTATTTTTTGTGAGGCGAAAATGATAGAATATATTAAAATTCACAGTTTTAAATCGTTTCAATTGTATTTGTATTCGTGGCTTTATTTACTCTTTAGCATTATAAATTAATTATTTTATAAGTATTCCTGATTTTCAATGTGCAGTATGTGCTGCCATTATTTTGATGTCGTGTCAGTCATTTAGGGGGTTTGTTGTCAAGTAACTGGGATTCGTTTAAAACATTTTTGTTGGATAATTACAACTTATTTTTCTTTCAATTTTAAATATGAATATAAATGTAATAATACAAACATTAGGGTTGTACAGTTTCCGCTTGGTATTAAAATAGTTATAGCGGAGGCTATGTGTGTAACAGAATGTTGGAGTATTTTTAGTGTTTGTGTATTGCTGAGCTCACCATCTGTCACCCCACCCACCACAACAACACACCCACGCTAGCACCATTATTCATATTTTATTCCATTTAATTGGGTGTTGTGTTATAGAAATCATTACATTCATGAAAAACGCAGAATATGCATTCACTTTTTATTGTCAAATGATGTGTACATTCAATACCAACAGTTGAGCCAAATAATAAGAATAGAGAGAAGAAAACGATGTGATGGGGGATATAATAAATGATACAAAATAGTATTATTCAACAATGTCAGTAATATGAATAAAGCAAAAAAATAAAAGAAAGTACATGATTGATGAGTCTGAGATGTTTTGTGTGAGCAGGTTTGATTAAATACAGGGTCCTATTTATTTTTAAAATACCGAAAAGACGGTTCTTACCTGAAAATGTGTTTTGATTTCTCCATTGGATATTTGGGTTCCTCACCATATTGCCTGAAAATAATTAATAATTTACTTTAAAGTTTTACTTAATTAATATTATATATAGGAATTTACAGTCTGTTTAATATTTGACCCGTGTTTCTCCATCCCTTATTTTAAATGTGTGCTTTAAATGTTTTGCTTAGAGTCAATATGTTTTATGTACAGCTGCTTAGTTTGTAACATATATAAATAAAGTTGACTCGACTCGTTTGGTTATAATCCTCGTTTCTTTCCTCTTTTTTTCTTCTTTTCTTTCTGTTTATTATTTTTAATTTTATTTATTTTTATTTGGGTTTTATGTTTATACTGAAATGTCTCGTTGATAATAGAAATTTACGATGAACAGTTATATCGTGAATGTAATTTTATATACAAAAAATATTATTCTTTGTACTATGTTATTGTATTTGAATTATGTATTTTGTTTGAAGCATAAAAAAATATGTATATATAATAATTTTTCCAACAATATTTTTAATAATAAAGGTAAAACAACACGAATCGGACCGTTTAGCTTCGATGACGTCATGACAACGTGCGCGCAAACGTGACGACAAGCGACGATGACGTCAGACAGAAATGGTGGTCTGGTATAGCGTAAGGTGCGCAATGACAGAAACCAAAGAGCGGAAGGAATAGTTGCGCGACAACATTGAAGCATAAAACTGGTAACAATTTATAATTTTAGTATCGAAATTGTGAACCTGCTGTCCGGTGTGTGTTATGTTTTATTCCGCGCGTTAGCTGTCGATCGCTTCGCAGTGCGCTTGCGTGCTCGCCAAACACTTCTTACGTAAATTTGGCACACCGTCTTAAGCTATGATGATATATTTTCTGTAATGTGTATATCCGAGGTACCTTTAACGGACATGGCATCTTCTGAGTGACCCCAATTCTTCTAAATATAAAATAAATGCACATGAAATCATGTCGTCATATTCAATGTCATTGTCAGGATATGACATCATCAGTGGTAACTTTACATATTGGTGTGTGTATTATTTGCGACAAATGTACAATATAGTTACGATAGTTTAATGGTATTTGTTTTAATAGAAATGTGAATCAATCGGCCAAAGGAACATGGTTAATTCACTTTTTATTATAATAAAACCATGGTTAATTTTCCTAAAGCATACCGGCATACTGCAACACAAAAAGTATTGCCATATGCAGAAGCTTCATTCATTATTTAAAAAGCAATAATGCTTCTTGAGATTGTGTCATTAATGATAATGTGGCTGCGTTTGTTTTTGCTGCAAGATGGACATCAACAAAAAATGATGAAACATTTTGATTCGAGAGAACGGATTCAAGATGACACGTGGTAAGTTGCCTGTACACGCCTGTGGTTTTAAACATCAACAAACAAGAACGAGTGTGATCAGAAACGAACTTCTGTGTGAGCTCTTAGTTGTGAAGGGGCACAGAATGATGAAGAAGAAGAGGAGCCGAGCCCGATCAGATCCAGTTTCTCTGTCGAGGACTTGCTCGATGAGGTTGAGAAGATCAGCAGTGTCGCCAGTAGCGGCAAAAAGGTCAGACGTTTAATTTGATCTTCTTATGTGTCCCCACGTTTATAAAATAGAGGAGACTACTTCTGTGAGAATGGACAGGAAAAGTAATGAGGAGTGTATTACACACTTCATCCGTGCCTTTTGTTGTTCTCATTACAGGTGGAGATCGTGGTGAGGCTGTGGAAAAACGGCTTCACAGTAAATGATGAAGACTTGCGAAGTTACACCCTGGAGGAAAACCAAGAGTTCCTGGAGGCCATCAAGAAGGGGTGAATGTTGTTTCTATCGCTGTAGATTATTTATATTCAACATATGGTTATGTACAGAAAAAAAATTTGAATCGGCCCTTTTCTTTGTATTGGTTCATTGTTTTTGTTCAATCTAAAATCTTGTTTCTAAAGTGAGCTGCCTCTGGAACTGGAAGGAAGAGCTGAGGATGAAGAACTAGAGGTCAATGTGGATGACATGAAAGATGCAGTTTATGTCCCAAAGAAAAAGACCTTCCATCCATTTACCGGCAGAGGCTACAGACTGGGGAGGTAACACACCTGTTCTGTGTTATAAATTGTGTATATAAATAATGGAAATTTAAAATGAAAAATAATTTGGACAAGTCCTTATGACCCAGTCGTAGTTCCACAAATGTCCAGTAGATGTCCTTGCGATCCCACTCTGTGATGTTTTGAGCTTGTATATATCCAGATGTTACTGTTCATCATTTGACCCTCTAATCCTGTATAAAACCACAAAAATGGCAGAACATAGGTTACATGCAACAAAATAAATATCCTAGTTTCGTGCCAAACGGCATTAACTCTGGAAACTGTTTCTTCTGTAGTGTGGCGCCACGAGTGGTGGCCAGGTCTTGCTCGATACACGAGGACTGCTCTGGTCCTCCTCTTCCAGTCGTGGATGTGAATGAAGACCTCCCCGTGACCTCACTGCACATCTGGCTGGCAGATGGTCGGCGTCTTGTGCAAAGGTTTAATCTATCACATCGGTGAGTATCATGTAGTCCATCGTAACCCTTCAGTGCTCTTAATATTGACAGTATCGACACCCTGTATGCTCAAATTAACCCGCCACCATGATGAATAAATATATGCATCTAATTTATCCTAAAGACATATGAAAATGGTTTCCTAAGAAATAAAATTCATCCCAAATCTAAGGCATGCAAGCATATTTGGTGTTTATCTTGCTTTGTATGTTCTGTATCGTTATGAACTGTAAAAACATGAGAGGTGTGTATTGTCAGAATCGTCTCGGGCGTGTCATGACGCTGTGATTTTAAAACTCTTGCATAACTCATTTATCATTTATGTCATGTAAGCTCGCAAGGTAAAATGGAAGAATCGTAAGCCGAAACTTCATTGCAGATCACACCAGATTATGTTGGATTTAATGTGTGCGTCATGACAAGGATTTCAGACCTCAGTCTTTAACATGATTGCTGTGGTGCAGTTCTCTGAACATGCATGTCTGGTTTATGTGATTGCTTCAGGATCAGCGATGTGCAGGATTTCTTGGAACAGGCCCAGAGCACCGAAGAGCCATTCGTCCTGACTACATCCCTGCCGATCCGAGAGCTGAATGAGCCGGGTCAGAGTTTAGAGGAGGCCGATTTAACAAATGCCGTCATTGTTCAAAGGATCCTGAACACACGAGCTCCATTTGGTCACTCCTGATCGGTATTTTACAAATCTTCAACCACAAAGGCCCCCATGTTTCATCTTCTAGTTACGCTCCCGATTGATAAGATCCTACGATCCCTATTAATTCATCTGATTTTAAGAACTTCGATAATACAAATGGCCAGTGCTGTATAAATACGTAGAGCTTTAACACTTGAACCGTGAAGATATTTTTCGTTGCGCTGTATTCTTTGACAGCTGGATGCCTTGGCCTTCTCTGATGCGATGCTGTTTGCACATGCCAAGTCTCTAATCTTCGAGATTTAAAAATATTTACACTTAGTTCAATAAAGAAGCTGATCACGGATCTGATGTAATGCTTGACAGTGTTATGTTCTACTGAAACAGATCATTTGATTTTGGTTGTGTTATTGTAGACTGTTCATTTTTGAATGTCAATTGTTGTATGCACCTTGCTTAAAGCAGAGGCTCTGTTGCACAAGATCTCTGCTTGCAATAAACCTGTTGAAGACGTACAGATCTTTTTCTCATTTACAGTAAAAGAGAAGGGGATGGGTTTGATCTTGTTATTGGTTATTTTAAAATCATTTACTCAACTTTTTCTGCAGAACAAAAAAGAATATATTTTTATGAAAATCAAACAATATTTCACTCTCACGTATGGATGTGTTCTTGACCTTTGCAGAAATGATTTGATCTTGTTTATTGAAAGTATGACATGACTTTATCTACCTTTCTCATAAAGCACCTGACAAACCCAATTCTTCATTTAGAATTAATGTAAAACTTAGATTAGAAATATAACAATTGTCAAAAAACATCATCAACATATCCTGACAAAAAGAAGTGAAGAAAACGCCCGACGTTGGGTTATTTATTTTGCATATTGCATAAATTACTGTGTATATATCTTTAATGTTGTTAATATTTTCAGGTTTTTCAAATTGTAGTAACTCACATGCTGTGTTATGTGTTATCCACACGTTATTCGTTTTAATACACTTTTAACTTAAAAAAGTTGTATGCATTAAGTGGTAATATGAAGAGTTTGGTTCCAAAATGAGATAACTCAGTTTATTGTGCGTTCCAATTAATATCAAACAAACTGCAGTTGGTTGTTTTGATTTAAGCCAAAATGACAAAAAATACAGCTAACTTACACAAAAAACACAGAAAAAACATGATAACATAATAAAAAACAAGATTTCTTGAACCAAACTGTTCATATTTTTTATTTTCTTGACATGCAACTTGCAACATAGAATGAAAAACCAATAAGAGCTGAATCTATACTTTCTGACCCATATACCGTCTTGTGCATGAGTAGCTTCTCGTTCTTCTCTGGGAATAATCCATTATTTCTTTTAAATATTTTAAAAGGTAAAAGCTTACAATGATGGTTAAGATTTAGCCTTGTACAGCTGATGATTTGTGCATTTAACGTTATTGACATCAGTGCATTGCCAAACATTAACAGTATGATCAGTTATTTAATATAATTCATTATCAGCCATAAACTTTTTAACGCAATAACTTACTTATCATTTTAAGTCAAATATTAATGGAATTATGGTACTGTTTTTGTAATCCACTATTATTTTTGAACATATAGGATAACTATTTAGTTTATTAACTATTACACGGTCTGACATAACACTCGATTATGTAACTCTGGATCACACAACTCGAAAATTCAGATCTGATCCATATAGGTCACTGCAGTGTAAGTATGATTTATATTGTAGGGGGCGCTCGTGTGAGGGTTTGTAATCAGACCCGTGTGAGCGCGCGCGGGCGCGTGCGTGAGAGAGACTGCAGGAATGAGCCGCAGTTCATCACAGCAGCCGCGGAGCTCATCGCATCACTCAGGTTAGAATACATCTCTCTTTTTCTCTCTCTATTTCTCTCTTTTGATCTGTCTATGTTTCTTTCTCTCTCTCCTAATATATGCAATGTGATATTGTATCGCCTGTACATTTTACCTCTGTTTCACTGTAATAAATATTTAAAAACAGTGTACTAACACTATGGTATTAAAATATATGAATGATGAGAAATACAAAACATGAAATAACCTAAAAATATTATGTTGAATAGAAAGCATGGTACTTCAAGGTTCTCCAAAGAATAACATTTAGGCTGGCTACTACGGTAAATATAGTACAGTAAATAACATAATCGACTTTTTTGTGTGTGTGATATATTGTGTTATTTTAGTTTAATATATTTAGTCTTATGTTACTTGATTTTGCAATAAAAAAAAACAGTCCCACCGCAAAAAATAGTAGAACCAAAAGTAGTAATTCTGATTTGTAAAATTGCCAGAATATACATTTAACTTAGAATAGGCGCATAGTTAAAATCTGGTTTAAGTTTGTATACATGTGTATTTTGCAGTTGTAAGTCTGTGATTTTGACATGACACCATATTTAGGTTTGTTTTATATATATTATGTTAGGCTTGTTTTGATGTAGCGAGCCATCCGATTGGCTGAAATCTGTGATTGACAGCTAGGAAGGTATGAGTGGTTTCCATCTGTAACTAACCATTCCCTTCCTCGTGCCAGTGCAGTATGTGAATATAAGCAGGAACAGCCACCTCTGAGAAACACAGGAGTTCATCTGCCACCTCCGCACCCTTCCCTCCGGACAACATGGCCAAGGGTGAGAAAGCACCAGTTACAGCCGGAGATAAACTCATGGGGAACCACCCTGAACCTGCTTTCACTAAGATGCCACCACAGGTAAGACATGGGATGTCCTAAGCTTACCTTGACCAGTACACACAGAATAGCAATGCGTTTTAATTCAACAGTCTTTATAATTTGGGGATGCAGTGGAAAATATAAAAAAATTGCATAATGCGTAAAATATAATTAAATCATCCCAAATACATTACAAAAACAACATACTTGGATTCTTCATAATGGCTCAGCTGGGAAACAGGTGTTTTTTTACTTGAACTGCTTTATGTTTTGATTCGCATTTGATATACATCAGTATGTATATGAACACATGCCGGAAGACTGTTTAGATGTCTCACTGATATTGAAACTCAAATTTACGTTTGTGTTGAACCTCTTTAAATCAGCATTCTTTTTATACGCCTTATATAAAGAAACTGTGTTAGACAGATTTACAGAAACAGAAGTTGAATAAAAAAGGAAGGAATTGGAGTTTTTTTGTGTGATAAAAATGCTGACAATATGACAAGCTGTTCATTCACAAGAGCCCTAGGATTGACCATTTTGCAATTTACGGAGTATGAATTATTGTCTTTTTATAGAGCTGATATAAAACCAAGAGAATGGCTCCATTTGTCTTAGAGGGGTAGTACCTCCTTAAATGAAAATTCTGGAATCGTTTACTCATCCTCATGTCATTCCAAACTTGTATGACTTTCTTTCTTCTGTGGGACACAAAACAAGATATTTTGAGAAATGTCTCAGTGGTTTTGTGTCATACAATGGAGGTCAATACCGTCCAAGGATGTTTGGTATCAACTTTATTTAAATTAAAGAAAGAAAGTCATACAGATTTGAAATAACATGAGCGCGAATAAACGATTATTCATTTACACCTTTGAATGCAGTAGATGCATCTACAGACAGCAAGTAATGATTTCAATCTAGAGGAAATGTTGTTTTATTTTGAACGATAATAGAATATATCAGCAGGTTATAAAAGAGCGCACACACATAGCAGCAGGTCTGGAGACACAGTGACCTTCAGCTATTAAGGTTAAACCGTCAGTAAAATAAAAGTCAGATTGTTCCTCTGCTGTGACCTTCTGGAGGAGTGATAGGGGAAGATGGAGGGTTTGTGTCAATAATGTATAGAAAGCACTTATGGAGCTCTTGTTTTCTTGCACGGGTTATCACGAAAGAGAAGGTTTAGTCTCACCTAGTGGAGGGTTGAAGATACTATAAATTGTTTAAAGAACAGTTCACCCAAAAATGAAAACGCTGTCTTCATTTCCTCACCCTCAAGCTGTTCCAAATCTGTATAAATGTCTTTGTTCTTGGCCACCATTGACTACCATATTAGGAAAAATTGCTTAATACATTTCTATGTTCTGTTTAATACAAAAGAAGATATTTGGAAGAATGTGGGAAAGCAAAGAGTTCTGGGACACTTTTGACTATCATTGTAATTTTTACCACTGTGGTAGTCAATTATTAGCCAAGATCTGTTACAAGCATTCTTCCAAATATCTTCTCTTTGTTTACCAGAACAAAGACATTTATTCAGATTTGGAACAACTTGAGGGTGAGTAAATGATGACAGAATTTTAATAATATGTTGAATTTCAGAATGTGTTTTCTATACTATAGTAAGTATAAGTGTGAGTAAAGCAAAAGAACACAAGCAGTTTTAATCTTGTGAGACTGCTTCGCAGCACGTCTGCCTCAACAATCATGGAGAAAGGATCTTTAAATTTACCCGTCGAGGTTTTGAGGTAGTTTGACGCAGTCTATGCTTAAAAATCTCATTCAGACTAGAGGTGAAGAAACAGGACGGATTTGACCTTGTAATGACCAAATGTGTTTTCAAATCCCGCTGGTCATAAACCCTTCAATCCTTCATTATGTCCTCCAGATTCATTCTCACGCAAACGTACACAAAGTCAGATTAGAGCTGCGGCTGTGGGGTGGATGGGCTCGTATGGGGAATCACGATGGGTTTTAAAGGGTAAATATCATAATGTTTCACCGAAACTTAGAGGCAAAAAATAAGAAACGATAAGTGATTTAAGACCATTCAGATTTCATATTTTGCCCTGTGACTTTTTTGATAACTCTCATCATCCTGTCTAAATCACAATCATATTTTAAAACACATTGTAAGTTGTAAGAAATAGTACCATGATATACTGTATTCATATCTTTTCCTTTTTTATATATAATGAGTGTTTGCTTGAGACATTAGTGTAACAAAAAGCATGCATTTTAATGCAAAATACAATCCCTTTAATTTCATTTTGAGTTGAATCATAACCCAGACATATTTTGCCATCAGTTGAATTTGCAGGTAAAGCTTTGTTATGTAAGGTTCTAATGTAGATATTTCAATAATTGATTCGTATCATGTCTGTCTTCCCGCATGTATAAGTGCTGCTATCATGAATTCACTGTTTTCAATCTTCGAGGAAGTCAGAAATTTTGTGTCTGGACTCAATGACTTCCTGTTTGTGACCATCACGATAAGAGCAACCGAAATAAGTTTCGTGAGGAAAAGTGAGATCCATTTTCAGCCCATGCAGAGACTTCCAAACCCACATTTATATTGTATAGTGACCTTTTAATTGCGATCTCAGACGTTTTTCATCTTTTTCTCATTACGGTGGTGTTGAGAACAGCAGAAAGAAAAATAGCAAGTCTTTTGAAGAGCGTCTTGTCTTCTGTGGTGGTTTGGTTGGAAGGGCTGGCCAGAGTGCACGTTGATGTGGAGACGCTAATCATTGGCTTTTATTGAATGGATGAGTGAGTTAGCAGCTCAGAAGCCGAGTGTGTAAGATGTGCTTGACTGGTGTATTTTCAGCTCGAAAACGTCTGTCTGGAGGAGAGATCGTAAATATATGCCTTGCCAAATGGAGGTTAGACTTCCTTTAATGTGTTGAAAAGATTTCTCCTCGGCTCTCTTCTCACACCACACATTTGCGGGCACACACCCTTGAAAACATACGTTTACTCTCTCTCATTCACAAGAATGCCAATGAAAACACACAGGAAAGCATATTTTTATTGATTTATTTTTTTCATATTTTTTCTTCTTCATATTGCGCCTTCCATAGCTGCGGAGATTCCAGTTACGTTTCGAGCATTAACTTATGGATGTCTTAGATGTTAAAATTGTTTGGCAGAAATAAAAATAGAAATACAGGATATGAAGAGTATTTAGTAGTAAAATGAATGTAGATTGTATTGTTGAACGTTGATTTGGGTTAATTTGATGAGAAGGAGTTCATTTTGAGTTAATAAATGAATATAAGTGCTTGAAAGGTTCTTCAACGTAGAAGAACAATGTTTGGTTCCACTTTCTCTCTCTTTCTTACTTTTTTATGATCTTAAGAAGCTTTTTTTGCCAGCTTTTTTTTGACTTTGGCATCAGAAAACCTTTTGAAGCACCTTATTTTAAAGAGTGTATTGACCTTTGATTGACTTGACAAATCTGAGCTACGTTTGAAATGTTTTTAAGAAAGCTTCTGAAACTCTGACGGAGACATTTGTGAGATTGCTGAATCTTTTTCTCAAGAGAAATATCTAAGACGCAGGAGACCTAAGCAATGGTGTACATTTGCTCTCCATTTTAATCTTATATATGTCTAGGAGAAATAATTGAGATATTAAAAATCATCTAATTACACCTAAAGCTGCTTTTAAGAACCCTGAAACCAAGATTTTTCTTTTGGGGCCTTTTAAGAACCACAAACGTATTTACCTTTAGGCCCAATGTAGTTTTTCATAAAAAGAGGGTTCTTTGTGGAACCATCATTTTTAAGAATATTTTCTTTAATCAAATGTCCCCTCGCCGATTGCGGTGAAAACATCTGGATTAAATATTACTTGAGGTTCAAAGGGTTACGGGCTGAGGACCCTTCAAACTATCCCACCCACATGCTGCAGTAAACTGAGACTCTACAGCACAAAGCCAGATGCTGTTTCTCACCCAGAAACCTCAATGAAGACTCAGTCAAGATAACTACACGGTGATGGTCTAGCAGCCGCAACCATCACTCATCAGTCAACTAAAACAAAACTAAGATCAATTACACTGAAGAAATAAGTAAACTGTCACACATCAGGGTCAAACTCTCAATATGTTCTACTGATTAACACGAAACGTAAAGGGATGGTTCCCCCAAAAGTGATTTTCTCATATTTTTCTCACCATCATGTCATGACTCCTGCATGACTTTATGGACATTTCTCAAAATATATTCTTTTGTGTTTCACACAAGAAAATGCAATATATATGAGTTTTGAATGGTATGTGTCAGGGATCGGGGTGAAACACCCAGGTGCAGACAGAGGGTAACGTATTAACATAAGACTTTAATAATAAAATACAACAAAAACCTGCGAGACTAGACTAGACTAGACTAAACAAGACAAGACCAGACCAGACCGGACCAGACCAGACTAGACTAGACTAGGCTAACTACAGCAAAAAAAAACAAGGCATGTGACAAGGACCAAACAATTCAAAATGAACCAGCACAAGACAGAAAACACAGGGGCATTAAATAAGGGATCAAAAGAGGGAACAGCTGTGGGGCTTGAAATAATTTTCAATCAATAATGAGGAAACGAGGGGGCAGAGACAAAGACGAGACCGGAGAGAGAGCATATTAAGTCATGACAACAATAATATGCCTCTCTCCACACAAAACACGAGGCTCTGTCATGATCCTGCCACTAGATCAAGAGAAACATGACATAATGGGGGAGAATCATGACAGGTATGAGTGTGAATAATTCATGACAGGAATTTTATTGTTGTGCAAACTATTTCTTTAACTGTGTTTGAAAGACTTTGTATTTTTACAAAACTTTGAGTTTGTGTATAAAAGGTGGAAGATTTACATGATTTTTCCAATAGAGATATCAGCATGTTCAAATTTTTGCGTGCCCTCTTTTATAACCATAACATTTTAATATAACAGATATACATTTTAACATGCAGCCGCGGAACAAATTTTCATGTAATCAGCATTTCTAGATGTGTTGTGGTCATTTCAGCCCGTTGAATTTCAACAAAATCAAACCTCAGGAGTACAAATTCACAAAGCAATGCGAAAGACTGACAACATGACAAGACACATGAAAACTGTGATCAAATCCAGGTTATCACATAAATAAATCATTTTTTAACTTTTCATAAATACATGTGCACACATACTCATGTATTGGTTAAAAGTGAAATACGAACTTGTTTTAATTGCAGTATTTAAAGTCTGAAAAAATACAGAGCATCTTTTCGGTTTGACCTGTTTCTCCAGTTTTCATTTTCTACAAATAAATGCAAATAGAAAAAATATATTTTGATTTGAAATATGGCGGAAATATTGTTAGCAGTTGACACAGAATGAAACTAAAATGATAAAAAAGGTAAAAACAATATTTTACCTAAACAAATAGTACATTTTAAAACCAGAAAAACTGATTTTAAAGTGGGCTCTTAATCTTTCAAAATATTTAAATATGGTATTAGGTCAAAATAATTGACAGTTCATCTGCTTTTTACCAAACAAAGTGCACACGCAATTTTATCAGATTTAATATGACTGACACCCTAAATTCACCCCAAAATTCATATTTTCCAGACTCAACTGGATCAGAAGCTCTCTGTATGCAGCAAACTATGTTACGCCATCGGTGGAGCACCAAATCAGGTGGCCGGGAGCGCAACCGGCTTCTTTCTGCAGATATATCTCCTCGACATAGCACAGGTGAGACATTAGAATTAAAAATTCATCCTTATTACATCCGAGGGTATGGTGTTAGAGAATATTAAATCACTCCTCAATGAGCAATCTAAATTAATATAGAGCTTCTGTTCTTCTACTTCTTAGCAACAAATGTACAACAGGTTAGACAAAAAGAATATGCAGCGCATCAGTTTCTCTTCTCCAAACAGATTAACCCATTTCAAGCTTCAATGGTGCTGTTCGTCGGCAAGGCCTGGGGGGCGGTCACTGACCCTATTGTGGGATTCTTCATTACGAAGAGCAAATGGACAAAGATTGGGCGACTAATGCCGTGGTGAGTGACATGTTCTCTGTCATTCATTGAATGTTTTGATTTGTGACCCTGCTTGTAAAAACACAGCTAAAGGCATTTTTGTTAAGAACATTCTGTAAGAGTAATACCTTGATATCTTTAATATTGACTGAGGAAGACCAGAGGTTGAAATCACTGAGAAATTAACAGTTGAAATCAAACGTTTATGCGACCTGGAGTTCACATGCAGGGTCAGATGTGCTTCATATTCAAAATTCAAAGTGTAATTCCGAACCTTTCACAACGTCCCACGTGTGCTTCTCAAACGGCTGAAGTCACGACTTACAGGGAGTTCCCATTAGACTTAGATGTGACATCACGTTGTCTGGCAGGAAGTGGTTAAAGTTTGTGTTCAGAGCATCACTGCGAAACATCTCAGCCTTGCCCATGTCAGGCTCCTGGTTTGTCTAAATGTTTACTGTGTCCGAAGCTTTCCAACACAAAGACAACATTTAGATTTTCAGATACTACAACATTCCCTCTTTAAGGGGAATTTCCCCTGTTATACTCATCGGTGTGATCCAGTTATTAAGCTGAAAGCGATGGTGTGCTGGTTTACATGCCCGACAAACCACTCTAAAACCATCAGACCAGATCATTCTGACCAGTGGAAACCAGCTTAGTGGCCGGCTTATACCACAATTCACTTAAAGCTGGTTAAGCAGTGAATCTAAATATTTATTTTTATTATGTGATATTTATATAGACCACTTTAGAAAACGTAAACAACGCTGGTCCTAAATAACTTCCTGTTTTGGTTTTCAACATTACACAAATGCTTGAACAGAATACAACCAACAGAACATTTTTAACCAAATCAAAATGTTAAAGAATACCTTTACGAATTTATTATACAGTTAAGATTAAATATATGAAACAAGAAGGACCTGTTTATTTCATCTAGCAAAGTGGTGAATACATTCATCAGCAGAAGTCATAATTTTCACTTCTTTTTAGGTCATTGACCTTTTTAGAAGCTCAGCGTTGTTCCTAAAGTTTACAAGCTGCTATAACCTGAAATATCTTTTGTTGACGTATAAAAGATATTATGTAAAAATATATATAGTCCATTATGTAAACAGATGTAGTCCATTATGTAAAAAACATAAAGTCCATTATTTAAAAAAAATATATAGTCCATTATGTAAAAGTATATAGTCCATTATTTAAAAAATATATAATCCATTATGTAAAAATATTGGTCCATTATGTAAAAAAATATATAGTCCATTATGTAAAAATATATAGTCCATTATGTAAAAAAATATATAGTCCATTATGTAAAAATATATAGTCCATTATGTAAAAAAATATATAGTCCATGATGTAAAAAAATATAGTCCATTATGTAAAAAAAAATATAGTCCATTATGTAAAAAAAAATATAGTCCATTATGTAAAAAAATATAGTCCATTATGTAAAAATATATAGTCCATTATTTAAAAAAATATATAGTCCATTATGTAAAAATATATATAGTCCATTATGTAAAAATATATAGTCCATTATGTAAAAATATATAGTCCATTATTTAAAAAAATATATAGTCCATTATGTAAAAACATATATAGTCCATTATGTAAAAATATATAGTCCATTATGTAAAAAAATATAAAGTTTATTATGTAAAAAAAATATAGTCCATTATGTAAAAAAATATATAGTCCATTATGTAAAAAGAGATATAGTCCATTATGTAAAAAAAGATATAGTCCATTATGTAAAAAAATATATAGTCCATTATGTAAAAAAATTGTGTTTGAGATTTCTAAAATGATCATCCAATTTCTTTATTCAATATTTTTTTTTCAAAACTATTATTTAGAAATTATTTAGAGCTAATTTAAATCCAGAAGCTTTGTGTGATTATTAGAAACTCCGCTCAGCAGTTTCTTTGTGTTTCTTACTCACAGCTTATGCAGAGCAAAAACGTCACATCATCTCACCTCAATTGAGAATTTGTCTCTCTCAACTTTACCGCCTCTCCTCTGCCCTCTCTCTCTTTTTCACGCTCGCTCACTCTCTCACTCTCTATCTATCTTTCACTCACTCTCTCTCACTGTCCCACAGCCTTTTTGTGTAGCTGAAAGCCAAACAGTCATAAGGGGAAACCGGGGCTCCACACTGCAGTGGTGGCATCTGGACTGTGCCAGAACGGTCCCGTCTCTTTTCCTCCCTGTTCTCTGTGCTGCTTGTTTGCTTACGCTTGTTCAGTGACACATAGGTCAACCTGCTGAAAAAGGATCTGGACACACAGTGAGGTTTTCTTTACAAGAACAGGGTCGATAGTTCTAGAGTTGACTTGCAAGGTCAGGCAATTCAGTAATTAACAACTGCTCATGTGGGAAAAGCTTTGCTACTAGTCAGCTGTTAAAGGGACATTTTTCTCAACTATAGAAATTCTGTCAGCATTTATTCACCTTCGTGTCATGAGTCTTTCTTCAGTTGAACACAAAGAAAGATATTTTGAGAAATGTCTCTGTGGTTTTGTTTCCATTAATGGAAGTCAATGGGGCTCAATGTTGTTTGGTTATCAACGTTCTTCAATATATCTTCTTTTGTGTTCTGCAGAAGAAAAAAAGTCATAAAGAGAAAGCAAACTACATACAGTATACACAAAGATCATTTTATAAATATACTGGTACATAAATCATTTGCTGGGGACTGTACACATTTAAAAAATATGAAATTCATTCTTAACTAGCGTGTGCCTAGAGTCAGTAGGTAATGTCTCTGGTAATGGCGTGGAAGGATTGTATATAAATTATAAATGGCCAGCACATTTCCTCACATCCTCATAACACGGACATGCAGCATAGTTTTTTTGAAGAAAGAATGTGTTTTGTGGTCTTATAATCCTGTGATGGAGATGATCATTCCTGCAGCTGAAGTACCTTCGTAAAATGTGCACTGTAGCTTTAAGAAGACACTCAAGTGGCTCGGTTTAGGATCTATTGATTAGTATAGGAGCTGAAATAAGAGAGAGACGCAGATCATCTATCAAAGACAACATTCAGTGCTCTTATGATTTGCCTTGAAGGTTCTTGTTGGTTAAGGTATAGTCACATTCATGCATTTGACGGACACTTTTTCCCAACATAGTGAATTAATTTGTATCGTTATGTTTATTACTTTAGAATCAAACCCATAATCCTGGTGTGAGATCTCTGGCTTTATTTCTCTAAATAGATGACCAAGATTTAAGCCAAAGCTTCTGTTTGCTCTCCATTTAATGTCCATTGATGTCTAGGAAAAATAATTGAGAAATGAATTAGTCTTTTTTTCTCTTTAGGATGGTTGGCGGCTCTCCCTTTATGGTGGTGTCTTATTTCTATCTGTGGTTCGTTCCACCTTTCACCAACGAGAGGTTCATCTGGTATCTGGGCTTCTACTGTCTCTACCAAACTCTCATCACAGTACGTGTCCGGCACACTTCATTAGCGTTCAAGTTTTAACGGTTGCAGTCGAATTTAATACTAACACCCTAAAACCACATTCACATCCATCATGTGGTCTTAAAAGCCCCGCAGATACATTCAGATCGAACGCTGCCTCTGTGATGTGTTTTGGTTTCATCCATGCACAAATTCATCTGAAACATGAAGAAAACACGCAGAGCATGCACATGAAAAACATTATAAAACGATTAATCACACCCAGAAAAAAAAATGTTTACATAATATACTTTATGTCAGTGTACTGTGCATATAATTGTTTTATTTATAAACATATACACAAATATTTATTTAGGAAATATGTACATGTATTATTTATATTGACCCATAATCATCCATGCACAAATTCATCTGAAACATGAAGAAAACACGCAGAACATGAACATGAAAAACATTTTCAATCGATTAATCTCACCCAGATTTTTTTTTTACATAATATACTGTATGTCAGTGTACTGTGCATGTTATTGTTTTATTTATAAACATATACACAAATACATATTTAGGAAATATGTTTATGTATTATTTATATTGACCCATAATTTAAATTATATATAAATGTTTATTCATTTTTATGTATATGCTTTCTCAAATATGTGCATGTGTTTATAAATACAAAATGAATATGCACAGTATAAAGACATACGTTATGTAAACCCAAACTTTGATTATCGGTGCCCTATAAAAAACACAAGGTCGTTTTTAAATAGAAAGTTTGAATATTTGTACATTATAAAATACATATTTTCTGTGTGTTTTATATATCAGTACACAACCCACTACCCTGATTTTAAAATAAACACATCCCATAATGCTTGTCAACAGAAGTGGTTATCTACAGCCGTCTCTTCGATGTCTGAATGGACTTTTCCATCATTTATTTATATTTTTGTCTTTTGTTACCATGGCTTGGCACAAACTAACACATACAATCCTGGGTAAAACACGCCAGCTCGAGTAGGAAAGCCTCCGTGACCACGGCAGTCTACGGCATAATGAAAAGTCACAACTTGATAAATACACGGTTAAACCCACCGGAGAGGATAAATGCCGGTTTCTTCTTTTAGCATGTTTCATTGTCTTCCGACGCTAGTCTGAGAAACACCAGCTGCTTGTAGTATCCAAAATGATGCATGTATGAGATGAGAGTTGTGTACACTATTCTAATGAGTCCTCTTATCATTATTAGACTTTGGGTTGTGTATAAATAAACAAATCCTCGAGCTCCTCCGGATTAAACCCAAAAGGGCTTTTTGACATGGGGAGTTTGTACGGAACAGAGGCAAGCGCTCTGAATTATTTGGGTATCGGTCTGCTTGGCTTTTAGAGAAGTGTGCACTTACTGTAAGTGTGTAATTCAATACTAAAGTTCAGGAAAGGTTTTGCTATTCTTTGCAAAGTATTGATTTTTTTACTACAGATTTCAGCGTACAAAGCACACTTTGTTTTCTGAATACAAAGCATTGATTTTGAGCTTGTCAGTATTTTTGTTTAAGGTAATGTAACGTGTGTTTGAATGAGCGGTTATAAAACCCCTAATAGATGGACGTGCTCTTAATTTTGGATCCTCAATCCTCATCCCTTCACTTGCCTTTTAATAGATTCTTCTCTTGTGAGAACTCAAAGAAATCTCCATAATTTCAGCTGATCTCAAAGATTTTTTTTCGTTTTCACATTTTAAAAACAAACGTTCCAGCCAAAAAGAGTTTATCCATTGCTAAAGATCAGTTTTCTTGGAGATGTGATGTGACGATGAGGGAACCAAAACTTTTTTAACTAAAGACTAAAACCAAGTTCATGTATTTCAAAGCAAAATGTGTTAAAATAGTGTGTATCTTCTGGTTTACAAACAGCATAATGCATGTGCGGATGTAATGTAAGCCAATGTGTGCACAAAACTACTCAAACTACTTTTTCTGATTCAACCAAACATGGCAAACTTTATAGGACTTTAAAAAGATTTTATATATGTAACCTCAATATAACATTAGAAACTTTTTATTGTCCAAAAACCCAAAGAACCTAGAACCAAGTTACTCTAGAATCCAATGTATAAAAAGGCAAGGAAGCACTAAAACATAGTTCAAAAACACTCAAACTTATTTTTATGTTCAGAAATATTTGTCATACAAAAGATCGATTTTAAACATTACATCAGAAATGTATGGCAGTCAATAAAAAACATTTCTCAGGGTTAGTCATATTCTCAATAAGAATTCATGTTAATGCAAAACATACATGTGTCTTTTTTTAAATACGCTATGTTTGTGACATGTATTATTTATTTTTATTTGACCTCGCAGTGTTTCCATGTGCCTTACTCCGCCCTAACCATGTTCCTGAGCACCAACCAACATGAGAGAGATTCCGCTACAGCTTACCGTAAGAACAGCACACACACACACACACACACTTAAAACCCAATTATTTGAACTCATGTTCCTATGTTCCTAAAACGCATGCTTGCATTTTATTTAAGTAATACTTAAATAATACATTTTCTTCATGCACGTGTGATCTGCAGGTATGACTGTGGAGGTACTCGGTACGCTGGTTGGTGCGGCCATTCAAGGTCAGATTGTAGCGAGCGCACACACAATGAAACACTGTCCACATCACAACCTGTCAGCCGGTCACTTGGGAAACAGCAGCGGCATGAAGATCACCAGGACTGTGGGGCTATCACATGACTTCCTGTTTCATGCGGTATGTCAGTGTATTAACGTAAAATATCCAAGTGCATCAGACTGTGTTTAGAGAAAAGTACTGGTCTGTACAACCTGAATTTTTATGTACTTCACTATAAATTTTGTTAAAAACAATTACAAACAACATATTCATATTTAATATGTACTATTTTAAAATAGCCGAGCCATGGACCAAGGGTTCCCAAAGTTTTTAATTCCACCAACATTTTTTTTTTTATTTATTTTTTATTTAATTTTATTTATATTTTTTATTTTTTAACTTAATTTATTTTAGACCGAAATTCCACCAAAAATATTTATATTTTTTTTATTCAAATATTTTTTATTAAGTATATATTAATATATTAACTTTTTTATATAAATAAATATTTATAAAATGTTTTTTAGATATACAAAAATGTGTATGTATATATTATTGTCATAATACATAAATATGAGTTTAATTGCAAAACCAAAATGCAACACGGTAAGAAATCAAAAAAAAATTCACTGTCAGGTTTTGGACACTTTGGACCTAGTGGGGATTTGACCTTAGGACAAACAACTGAAAACAAAAACTGATCTAAATAATGCATGATCAAATGTCAATGTTGACCCCGGGAACCTCATTTCTCCATCAATCTAATCCAACATAGGCGAAGCAATAAGCTTGGTTTGTGGATGTGGTCGAGGGTTTCACAGCATAAACCCATGAAGAACCATGAATGCCCACAGCTATTTAGAGCCTGACTGCAAAGCTTTTCCTGGACAAACCTCTCTGGGACGTCCCGGGTCGCCAGCCGCACCCCGTCATTGTGCATTCCTCTGTGGCCGGGTTTAAAGTCAGCGGGACGTTTGGGTGTGCCTGTCAGCTCTTCCAAAACGTCTTTTTTTGATCCCAACAATATTGAAGGCCTTTGCGGCAGTCCGTGGAAATAAAGCGAACAATCCTGAGGTTGTTTGAGGCAGAGCAGCTTCTGTTTGTGGGAATTAGATTGAAAAGATCCTCTTGTGGTGACGCACAGAATCTGAGCTTTCTAAAAAGCCTACGGTGAAAAGATCGACGCTGCAAGTCACTGAACGTTATGAACCAGACACTAAAAGAGAACTGCAGAATCAAATAAGAATACAAATATGTGGGTCCATGATCTCTCACAGTCTGTACGTCTTTACAGAAAGAGGTGTATATGATCGCAGCCGGTGTCATCGGTGGACTGTTTCTGGTCTGTACAGTCATCATGTTCCTGGGAGTCAGAGAGAGAGATGGTGAGCATGTGTGGTATTCACGGATACTCAAAGACGATGTGTCCATGAGACAGAAAAATCACAACGTCTCTGTCATTTCTCCTAGACATCAAACATTTCTCATAAATAATGTCTACATTCCTGCTGCCTCTGATTTTAAGAATTGAACTATCACTTTAAATTAGTCAGACTTCATCTAATGAGATTTCTCTGTTTTCCCGCTTTAGATCCATACGCGTCTAAAACTGAGAAATCTATTCCCTTCCATAAGGGCTTTATTTTGGTCATGAAACACGGGTCCTACCTCACGCTCACGGCCGCTTTCCTTTTCATTTCTGTGGCCATCCAGGTACGTGGTCTTCTTCCAGCACTTTTTGATTATTTATGGTGTTCGATGTTTGAAAGTTGTGTATGACAAGCATTACCTCGGCTGAAAATAACAAAAACCTCATAATGGAGAAAGGGTTTCTATATCTAGTCACCAGAATATTAAATTTAGGTTTAAGCATTTATCAGACACTTTTATCCAGAGCGACTTACAAAGAAATAAGGAAACAATATAGCGATAAGTAAAACAAGTGCTTATAACTAGTTACAATCAAGTATTTAAGTTGTTTAAGAGGTGAGCTTATTTGACCGCTCGGAAACACTAGGGCAGATTCTGCATAGCAACACCTTAGCAACCAGACAGCACCCCCACAACACCTATGAAATTGAGCAAAAGTGCTCAGAAGAGAACGAATGTGTTCAGAAGGCCAATGCTGGAAAAAAAATCACACTTGTTCGACAGCTAAAACTCTGAATGAATTGTGAAAGTGTCATTTTTTGCTTTTCTTACAGGATTAATGAATGACATCACTGGATGTAAATTAAATTTCTATGTGTTATTTGCAGCTGATACAAAGTAACTTTGTGCTGTTCTGCACGTATGCTGCGGAGCTGCGGGATCACTTTCAGAACATTGTTTTGACAATATTGGTGAGTCCTGACATGAAAAGATGACATCATTGTATATTTTAGCCAATGAACAGTTATTGTTTATGTCATATCCTTAACAATACTTTTATCATTTTGTTACTGATCAAGTACATAGAAAGTCAGTGTTCTTATCATAATGATAATCCTATAATAATGATTGATAATTTAGAGCTGTTGTGTCAGATTTTCCAAGACATGTAAGTTGTTTTTTCTTAACTTATAAATTTGACTACGTAAAGGAAACAGAAATTGCAGCTTTAATCGAATTAGATTCAATTAAGGAAATAGTTTTTTTAAAAATACTTATAAAAAATGTTGGCTCTTTGCAGATATCAGCGGCAGTGAGCATCCCGTTCTGGCAGTGGTTCCTTGAGAAGTTCGGGAAGAAGACCGCAGCCTTCTGTGGCATTACAGTATGTGTACTCTTTCGTCGTCTCCTTTTTGCATCATTTCTCTCATGAATTTTCCCCAACGATTGTGAATAGTGAATTAAATAGACTTTTTAGCTAGTCATGTGTGTCTTACATTGCATTAACATTCATGGGTTTAATGTCCAGAGAACAAACATACTGATCAAGTTTGAATGCACTTCAGTTCACTTTGGATAAAAGCGTCTGCCAAATGGATACCTCATGTGATCATAGCATGGCAGCCAAAATAATAAGACCCCCTCTTTGTGGTCACATATGTCATATTTGTTTTGGAAAAATGACATTTGCCTCCTTTAAAGCAGTTCATATGTGTGTTAAATGATGGTTTGTGTTTTGTACAGTGGATCATGCCCTTCACAATGATGCTGGTGTTCATTCCCAATCTGATAGTGGCTTATGTTGTGGCCGTATCATCTGGACTGAGTGTGGCTGCTTCTCTCTTGCTGCCATGGTGAGTCTTCCAAAATGACTATTGCATTATTCATAAGAACAGAATATAATAGTAAGTGTTAAAATATACAATGCATGCAATTTGCAAACAGTTTTAGTGGTGCTTTTATGATTTATAATTATTGTTTCTCAATCAAACAGAGATTTAAACAAACATCAGCCCTGAGTATTGAGCTATTACTTAAAAAAAATAAAAGGTGTATGTAAAAAAACATTTAGAAGAAGGTTCTGTGTTCTAGAAAAATGTTTTTTATTAAATCTTTGATTTTTTGAGGAATCACAAAAGGTTCTTCTATGGCATTGTTGCAAAAATCCCTTTTTAGCACCTTTATTTTTAAGAGCGTATCTTGTTTGAAAAATAGTCTTTTTTAGAAATCTGAGCCGGATCTAGAGCTTAGAATATCATAAGCCATTAGCTTGAGACAGTTTTAAACCAGTACACCCTATCAACCCCATTTTAATGTGATTAAAACGCTCAGAACCCCTTAATAACCACATAGCAACGCCTTGGACACCACACATACAGTAACACATTGTGCACATCTTCTAGTTTATCATTTTGGTAATCTTGCACTGATCCTGTCCAATGTTTTGTCTTCGAGAGAAGACGTATCGTGCATTATAAAGCCCCTGCGTGATCCATAAAAAGCCCAGATGAGTTTATTTAAACCACCCAGACTTTGATACATAGGTTTAATAAGCCAGCATTTTTCAAATAACAGGTTTCATGGCTTTTAAAGATACTTTCTGTTTAATTGGTAAGGTCCAAATTTAGAACTGCAGAGCTTTTTATTTACATACTGCAGTCTGTGTTTAATAGGATTTGTTGAATGATGGACGTGTCATGTTTTCTAAAATGTCCAGGTCAATGTTGCCAGATGTGGTGGATGATTTCAGACTGGTGAACCGAAATTCAAAGGGACACGAGGCCATCTTCTACTCTCTGTATGCTTTCTTCACCAAGTTTGCTGCTGGGATTTCTCTGGGAGTGTCCACGCTCTGTTTACAGTGAGAAAACATTTGAATTATTTAGAGTGAAATAATAAATTCTTATAGACAAGGGTGTATATTTTTTCATAAGGAGAATCAAAAAACAATAAATGAAGAGCTTGTTTGTAAATAAATCTAGTTTTATTATTGTGCATCCCAAGTTATATCAATCAAACGGCACTCAGGTTGTTTTAAGTAACAATAACTCAAAAAACAAACACATGTAAGCACAATAAAAACATGAATTTCTTGCTTTTAAGACTTTTAACATGAGTCAATGAGATACACACTGTAAAATACTACAAAAATATATATTTTCTGTGAACTGGATTGACAGAAATATACCAAAAAATAATATTTTATCCTGTAAAATTAAAGTATATATAATAAATTCCTTTCCCCGTTTTCTTGTAATTTTGCTGTCTTTTTCTGTAATTTTACAGTTTTTGACTGTATGTCCAAAATAAACTGTAAAAAATGTAATCTGAAATTTTATGGCGCCAGAAATAAACTGTAAAATAAAGTTTTGTCCTTCTAAAATGATGTGTCTACACCGGCGCGACATAAGGCTTGTTCGAATGGTATTGTCATACCGCCCCTTATCCGGTGTAGCTGTACCTCCTTTTCCCCATTTTTCTTGTAAATTTGATGTCTTTTTCAGTAATTTTATGTTTTTCAACCATGTATTTCAAAAATATTGAGAGTATTTTTTTTTCTAGATGGAAAATCTCTAAATAATAACAGAAAATATCTGAAAAATTACAGGGTTTTTAAAATGAAGTAATGTATTTTAAAGCAAATACTTTTTCTGCCACGCATCCAGAAGCTTCAAGCCAATTTAACCTAAGCGCATTCCTTAAGAAAAGTAATTAAGATTTGCTAAAAATGAAACCAATAAACTAATGGGTTGTTAAAACTAATATTGTTAAACAATATTAACCCCGAATTTACTATATTTGCTACATTAAACCGTAGTATTGTAGTAAAACTGTGATTACAATTGGTAACCAATCTGCAAAAAACAGGCTTAAATGTACACTTTTTCTCAAATTAAATAGTGGGTAAATTTAGTAAGGGATGTGGAATTCTCCTAAAATGTGAAATACCAACCCATTTACTAAATGTGAAAAATGATGCTCTTGCCTATGTTCATGGTGCAATGTTTAGTGTGTTTTGTCAATGGTTTCAGGTTTGCTGGTTATGACACAGGAGCGTGCCGACAGCCCCCTCCAGTGGTGTACACACTGAAACTGCTCATGGGTGCCGCCCCGGTGGTCTGCATCACAACAGGCCTCATGATCCTGGTGGCTTACCCCATCAGTGAAGACGTCAGGTTACGAAACAAAATTGCCCTTGAGGAGCTCAGGTGTGTACATCACAGATGGCTTGAGGAGTCATACATTGAAAGGTTTTTATACAGAGATTCACAATGCAGGAACATTTTGATCACAAATTTTTATTGTGTTGCACAAGTAAAGATCTTTTTTAAAGTATTTATTCTTATTTTACAGTAAATTCTGTATATGACTTTTTCTTTTTCAGAAAGCAGAGCATCAGTTGCAAATCTCTCAGGGTCGATCTGAATGGCGCGTGACGTCTTCAGACAGCAGATATTCCAGCTCACCGCTGGGATGAGTGGTGTTAGTGTACATTACACTGTAAGAGAGCTATTATTGTATTGGACTGTAAACATTTGAATTTCTTTCTTTTTTTCAGTCCGTTTCTGTATTTAACTCATAGCCACGTATGCAATTTTACTGCTACTCTAATTTATACACATGGACTACATGTCATATATATCAAGCTTTCCTGAACGAAAATATATTGTATAAGTTAAATCTATTAATATTATTGAATTACTTGACTCCAGGTTGAATAAAAAATTGTGCTGGTTCACGTAGCTTCAGCATATTTTTTAAATGATTCTTTTATGTGAAAGAACAATCATAATAAAAGGATTTGTATTTATTAATTACAATTGTATGATTATTAATTGTATAATGTTGAATTAATGTAGTATGCATCTGTGTTAACACTTCATTAACATCACCACACAAGAATGTTTCCATATTATATACAGATATTTTGCAGTTCGTCTATCCCTTTAAAGTTTTCAAATCAAGTTAATAATAACAAACTAAAGAATACAATCACTATAATTCTGTAATAGCACATTCCAGGTTCTTGTCATTTTGTAGTCTGTATAATACGGAACAAGTCTGAACTATTTTCAGCAAAATAATGAAACAGGCACTCAAGTATTTCTTCTGAAAAACTGCCCTTGCTTTCCAGATACAATAGTACAGCTGTCATATTTCAGGCTTAAGCTTACATCCAGCAGTAGATCACAGTTACCAATATGTCAGCAATATATTGTCCCTGAGTCATCAGTATCCCGCTCGTTCAAAGAGATATGACTTGTCATTTCTCTGCACTTGGAGATTGTGGACTTTCGGATGGTAATTCATCTGCCCCACTAGGGGGTCTTACAGGAGATTTCCTCTTTGCGCTTCTGATCGTGAGCTCGTCCTTGTGTTTAAACATTAACGGGACAAAACCTTCTGCATCAGCCACCAGGACAAGCCACATGGGACCTGTGACGAGAAATAAGTCATCAATGAAAGAATTCTGCATCATACATTCTACTTTGAAAATGCATTGGGAATTGAGCATCGAGTGTTAAAGGGGTCATATGGCACGAACACGTGTTTTTCTGTTTCATTGGTGTGTTATAAGTTGCACTTGCATGTATTACACGTATAATTAAGTGTCAGACCAAAATATGCATTCTATCCAAAAGCGAATGCTCACTCAGACCAACAAGTATGTTCCAAATATGGTAAGAGGCGTTACATTTCCGTCACACGCTTGCAGAATTCGACCAATCACTACACACTGGTTAACTAGCCAATGATAGCACACCTTGCTTTACAGAGCAATGAGCTTTGTAAAAAATCTGTGCAATTCAGAGAGGCGGGTCAAAGAGGAGATACAAACATGCACGGTATGTGGAAAATACAGCGTTTTTGACCTTAAATCATGTATACACATTGTATTACATCTTAAACAAAGTATAGTGTTTGTTTTAGCCGTGTCATGTGATCCCCTGTAATGTCACAGTGGTACGAGTGTAAATCAGTTGCAGAGATGTGTGCAACAAAAGGCTGTAAGCTGATTAACACTAAAACCCTTCAAATCCTATGGCAGCTAATAATAGTTTCCTATTTTGGTCATTGATAATTAAACGAAGCCGAAGCACATGAACAATCTGACGCCAACAAAGAAAAACGCAGTCGATTGCTTTACACACCCTTGAAAAGAATAGATCCCATCTGTTGTAATTCAAATGATTTTGGCAAAGACACGAATGATATGAAATGATACATTTCTGCATTACTTTACCCTGATGAAACGATCAAAGCATATACAATCAGTGACGGAGTTGGTGGAAGTTCTCTGTGTGTTTAATAAAGAATGTAACTGTGATGGAGACACATTCTTCCAGACATACCGTGCATCATCTCCACGACCGTCAGACCGAAGAGCTCCTGTACCACCTGCAGGCTGATTTTTCCTCCACACAGCAGCAGGGGCTTCCTCTCGTCTGTATAAACATTCTCCGACAGCTGTTTCTGGAGGAAGAGACACATTAACAATATGACTGTCATTCATACATTTTAAACATCAGTCATAACAGATACAATAACCTGAGGGTTATTTTTTCATTCCTTTAGCTTTTTTCACAGTGCATCAGACCATCCTTACATTGGACAAAGTGTTTGATTACTAAAATGATGGAGAAAAACATACCTTTAATCAACTTACCGAATAAATAATCTACTATTAAACTAAGTGGTTCTTAAACTCCCAGTGAAATTAAAAATGACTTTTACTTTCATGAAATATTGCAGCGTTTATATTAAATAGCTTATCAATGTGGGTTATTTCCTTTTTTAAATTCATGTACCCTCATAATCTTCAATTCAAATCTGAAAATGCACGCGTCCCCCCTGAAATGACTTTCAATCTTAAATGACTTTCTCAAATCAGTTAACTCCTCCCAAAGTTCACGGGGACTTTAAACTCTGGTACACATCATTGATAATAAAAGAGGAATGTAAAAAAAATTGAGACCATTTCTGTATATTTTTTTTCCGATATATCAAAATTCACTATTTATATGTATGTGTTTAGGTCAAATAAAAAAATGAGGTTAGTTCTGTGAAAGTCTAACAATTTTTCTCCCAAATTTCCAATAAAAGTATGGTTTCTGTTTGCATTTATTTGTATAAAATGAAAACTGGAGAAACAGGTCAAAATAAACAAAATAATACTCTGTATTTTTTTAGACTTCAAACACTGCTGAAGTTCATTCTCACTTTAAAGCAATACAACAGTAATATTTGGACATGTGTTTAGGAAAAGTAAAACTAAAACTGTTTTTGTCAGTTTTCATGTGTCATGCTGTCAGTCTTTCACATTGCTGTAGGATGACCTCATGTCACTCCTGAGGTTTGATTTTGTTGAAATTCAACAGACACTGAATTGAATCACCAAAACACATCTAGAAAACGGTCTCTTAATTTTTCTTCCACTGGTGTATATACATTTAAAATAGATTTACATTTTATAAAACGTACAGTGTTATAAAATACACAGAATGTCTAATACATGTGTAATTCAAATATTATTTTATGCATCATCATTTCTTTACAGTATCATTGGAGATTTCTAGAGCTCTGCAACATAAGTAATAATAAAAAATGGCAATAACATACAAAATAAAAATGTTTTTATTTTAATTTGTGCTGTGCATGTGGTTTTCAATGGTTTAGTTCTTCCTGAATAAAGTGCGATTTAAACGGACTCATTCATACCTGACATGTGATGTGCACATACTGTGCCTCATAAGCAGATGGGTAACTGCATGTCATCTTCTTTCCATTTTGCGTGAAGTCTTTGATTTCAGAGAGGCACAGCTGAACATCGGCGAAGCGGCTGAAGATCCTCTCCATGTTCTGCGTGAGCAGCTCCAGGTTCTTCTCTTTGGACTGACAGCTGTTCTTGGGTAGAGTGTCGTCCGAGTACATCTTCTCCGAGGTCTCGTACCTGGGCGAACACGGTCGACTTGAATCGCGGCTGCCCTGGCCGGCAATGGCCAACGTGGTCATGCGGTTGATGTGATCCATGTCGTAGCTTTCCAGAGTGACCGAAGAGGCACTAGACGTAGCTCTGTCCGAGAAGTCCGCCGAGCTGGCCACGGGACTGAGCTCTGAACTGCGTACCTCCTCGATGAGTTTCCTTCTACTGGTGGGAGAAACGGCGGCCGAGCCACCTGGAAGAATTAGCTCTTTAATTGATAAACGCTCGTCTTTGGAGATGTTCTCAGAATGCCGTCTAATCCCGTGATGTTGGCTCGGTGACTCTGCTTTAAGAACGTCAGGCGTGGCAGTGTCCTCGTCGAATACCAGCTCTTTCGCCACCAGTCTCAAGATGAACTTGTCCGTGTTGGAGGAGGGGAGGAAAGCAGGATCATTGGACTTCTGGCGGCCAATCATAAAGAGCAACATGTTGCTGGTGAAAAAGCACACCCCTTTGGGCCTATCGTTCTTTTGGAGTTCAATCTTTTGGACATTAGGCATTGAGGAAGCTGTGATGCAATAAACCAGAATCATGTTGCAAGTGTTCGAGGCCACTGCCACGGTGCTGCCGCTCGGATCGAAGGCGATGATGTCGGGAACCAAGATGCCGGGGATGCTGACTTTCCTCGTGGTGGTGACCTTGCGTTCATACGTCACCAAAATCAGATGTGACGAGTCCTGGCCGGATCCGGTCAGGTGATCCCGCCGCCTCAGGTGAATGAGCGGGCTCGGGTCCGACTTTCTGTGTTTGGCGAGAATGTGCGTTAGATCCATGGGTCCGGATAAAGAGGCGTGTCGAGAGCGTTCTGAATCACACGACCTCCTTCTAGAGTCTACATAGTAGTCAGCGTCCACCGTGAGAATGGGAGCTGGCCGTGATGACGCCGGCTCGGAGTCGTTTGGCAAGTCGAAGGCGATGCCCGAGTTGAGCCCGCAAAGTTTATCAAGAGGCAGTTCGGTCGCTACGGCAACTTGGGTCTCGCCGGTGGACTCGATGGCACAGATGTACCCGCCTATATCAAAAATGGGGCAGAAGGAACAGGCCACCAGGCTTTTTTGAATATCGTTCCAAATGTATGAGTGCAGCGCACTGCCGATGGCAACAACCAATCGGGTTCCGTCCTTAGTCCAACATGCACAGTGGATCAAACCGCTGCCCTTGATGTCGGCCTTCACACGGCGATTATCGACCCGCACGGAAAACAGAACAGAGGCGTCCCGCTTGGTCAGAACAGCTAAGATGTCCATTTTGGGATGCCAGACGCATCCCTGGGACAGCAGCGGGAAGGGCTCGCTCATCTCGCATGTCTGCGTGCACAGCAGTTTGTTCTGCTCCGAGGCGCTTAGCTGAAGTTGCCACACGGTGATGTGTTTTTTATGCTGGACGGCGAGTAGAGCCGGGGACCCGGAGCAGCACATCGGCCCCCAGAAGAGTCCCAAGACGTGTTCGAACTGTCCGATGACATTTGTGTCACCAAACGTGGGCTCACCGTCAACATCATACACCGCCATGAGACAAACTTGTTTACCGTCCGTCCAGGCTATTCCGTGCACCGGGTGAATGGCTTGGTGGAGGGTGTTCAGCCCTGTTCTCAGAAGCTTGGCTTTCCCGAGCTCCATGCTTTGGTCCGTTTCTTCAGCAGAAGTTAAAATTATGTTCCTGGTCATACGACAAATAAAGTTAACATGTTACAAATAGGAAGAAAGAAAGACCGGGCTACTCTTTGCTTCACTGTGTGAGGATTCCCATCACGTACTCTAAGAATAGGTAAAGCCTCTTCCCTGTCACTTTAATCCTATTGGCCAGAGGGAGGCGGCACTCGAGGGTGACCAGATTAGTCTGACAAGACCCTTGGTGTCATAAAACCTTCGGATGATACGTCTTTTCACTTTGTTTCTTCTGTCCCATGCCATTAAAGCAAAAAACTACAACACATGCAAAGAACTGATGTTACAAAAATGTCACATGGAACAGTGGATGCTGATATCACAAAATGATATAACGTTACCATGGCAACCACAGTCTATACCATATGTCCTGTAGTTCTTGTTAGCCTAATTATGCTGTGGTTATTTGACATTATATGCTGTAGTTGTCATTTAAAACAATCATTACTCAATAAATAATACAAATCAAATGTAATAACAATAAACAATTTTAATAACAATAGCTGACACTTTAGAGCTACTTTAGTCAAATTAAAACGGTAAGAATACTATTCAATTAGCTCAAAAGTTTATTTTAGTTTTACACTAGCAACAATAACTAGCAAACGCCGAGCGCTGTAAGGTTACCATGGTAACTTTGTGAGGGACATTGGCAAAACATCGCATTCCCATTTAATACAGCAACACATGCTAGTCTGTAGTGACAGGCAAGCTAACGGACAAAAGTCATATAACTGTGGAAATATGTATAGAAATATACATAGAAATACCGTTCATACATACCATCATGCGAATCACAGCATAGAAGAAACCAAAGACATCGCCACACAGAGTGAAATGTTCCTAACATGACATGTGTGTGTCTGTTTCCCCGCGGAGATGTTTGAAGTCATGGACAACCGGAAGTAGATTCGAGACCGGGGCATTCTGGGCAATTGTAGTTCTAAAGTGGACTTGCGTGCGCGGTGTTTACGAAATGGAATTAAATACAAAAACATGTGTAATTATAATGCCCCATGAAACAATTTAATCGAACAAATAATAATTATAATAACAACAAAATGAATAATAATAATAATAAACGAATAAAGGAGTGCTAAATAAAATGTATTTATTGTACGTCAAAATTAAATAATGTTGCAGGAGTACAACCTTCCTACATATTAAAATAATTATTTTTTAACTATTGTAAATAATAAAGTATGCAGAACTAGAACAGTCCCTTATAAAAAATGAACCATGGTTTTGCTAAAATTAAATAAAGATGTGTGTTATAGTTAAACCCCGGTAACCACAAATGTATTATTTGTGTAGTAACGAATGCACCAAAAGCATTACTACTACATTTTACTATAATAAAACGTAGTAGTATAATTTAATACAGTTTATCAATTCAATGCAGTTAATACAGAATACATTAGAAACGTAATTTTTACTATAGCACACTACAATCTAGACTACAATATAAAATATACTAAAGTATACCACATTACGGGGATACAAAAATTAATCAAAGGTTTCTTTAAAAAAACACCCAAATTTGATTTTTATATGTATTTTGTGCCATGAGTTGACCATCGCATTCAGTGTCGGTGGGCGGAGTGAGAGCAGCGCTGTGACAGTCTCTCTCTCTCCCTCACTCACTGCAGTCAGTCACTCACTTTCTGCTGGAGGATTCACTCGCACAGATAACATGGGTGTTGAAGTTGAAACAATATCACCGGGAGACGGTAAGACGCCATAATGTTACAAGTGCTTCATCACATTTACACTTAAAAACCCTCTAAACGGATCTGAATGATCAAACGCGGGATTGCTGGGACATTCTGTTGCATGATATGTATGTATATGCGATGCATTTTAACGCCTGTTGTTAATTAAAAGCTGATAATTTGTGATAAATGCACGAACTCATCGCTGTGATGTTTCGGGGCGGGATATCTCAGTCTAGTCAGGTATTTAATAGATGTGTGATCGACTCCATGCGGCGCTGCGTCGTTCGGTCTGCGTATGACGACAAAGTACCGCGAGAGCGATTCGAAAGACCTTCTAAACTCTCGCGATACTTTATTGTTTTACCGCAGATGCAGAAAGCCCGGCGCATTTTCGTGTCCGGCAGCCTACTGAATTACGGTTTGACATGATAACGACCCAGAAACACATATTCAGTCTACATAATAACGCAGTTGTCTAATTTTGTATCGCATAATCTGTTTGATGTTGTTGATGTGTGTGTATCAGAAGGCAGGCTTCTTGCCCTGGCTAGACAGGGCTTTTGATAGTAATCCCTGGGGGTTTGGCAGGATCATTTGGCACAGTTGGCAGTCACTGGGTATCCGAGACCCGATCCTACGGCACAGTAAGATGTGTGTTATGCCTCTCACCTGTTGCTCTGCCTGTTTGCAGGTGACACCTGCACACAAAATGTATATAGATTCTTATATGATGTGTAAAATAGATGACGGATAAACCAGAATTAGGTCATTATCATTTTTTACAAACGTCGGGGTATTTAAGTGAAAATATTTGATGAAGATCTAGAAAAGATCTGGCCTGGTGGTAATTCACATTTTAAGATACAAGAGATGTGCATGTACTGTATTTGGGTCTGATGAGTCATATGGACATAAATACGTCATTCCTAGGAGTCGTAGATAAGTGCAGGGGTGGTCGTGAGCACGGACGATTTTGATGCTTTTCAGCATTAGAACTGTTGGCACAAGGAATCAATCTGAGGAACTGCCCGCTGGGGTAACTGGTGTCAGGAAGCAATGTAATGGCACTTTCTGTTTCCTTACTCTCTTGTGTCTGTGGACCCCTCTTGACTGACACCCTATCTGACCCCAGTCAGCCTGCTGTCATTTGGCAAAAATTCCTATACAGCCCACACACACACACGCAGATGTATGTTTTATTGTCTCCGTGGGGACAGTCCATGAGTTGTATACTGTACAAACTATATATTTTATCCCCTAACCTCAACCCCTAAACCTATAGATCGTAGAAAACAATTCGTTCGGTACAATTTATATGATTTAGGCCCAAACAGGGACACGGGTCCCCATGAGTTGGTGTGCATTCAGGTATAGGTCCCCACTAACATATAAAAACCAAGTCACACACACTCATACGCTTTCTCCAGATGGTCAGGCCAGAGACCATGACTAGAGATGCAATGCCTCTTTCATCACCAAACTGAGATGCTACCAGTGAATATTTTGGATGTTATGGTGTTCACATGCCATCAATCGTCTGTCTAACTGTCTCGTTCTCCTCTCTGTTTACAGGAAGAACCTTTCCGAAGAAAGGACAGACATGCGTTGTGCATTACATAGGTAAACAATCTGTCACGTCTGCTGTTGTAAATGTCCTCATGTGTTGTTTTTGAACGTTTCATTGAGCCAGCCGGTACGCCCCGCAGACTCCAGAATCAGACAGGAAACAGGATGTCGATAACAACATTCCGTCCCGTTTTGTTTGAGGTTTCATTCTTTTCCATGTTTCTCTTTGATTCAAGTAGAGTTGGACAAGTGCTGACGGGTCCTCAGAAGGATTGTTTATTATGGATAAGTCCTTCTGAGGATTATTTCTATACGTCTGGTCTATTCCTATATCACATGACACACAGGATGTTTCCAGCTAGACAAGATAGATCCCTCTTCCTCTCATTATGTTCATATCATCCAGTAAACTTAAGTGTGAGTCAAAGTCTGAGACCTCAGCATAAAAGTTGTTTTTTTGCATGCTTATAATACAAAAACAGCAAAATATTGTTGGAGCAAATATCCCCGGGGCCTTTTTCCCACCATACGTGAGTTTTTCCGACTCCCGTTTCCCATCTCTCTCTTACAAATATCCCTCTCTACTATCAATAAAAAGACGCACAAAAGCTTAAAATATAGGAAATGTATAAAAATCTGACTGCAACATTTCCAGAAGTAAAATAAAAGCAATGTTTTTCGCTTCTCTTAGTTGCTTTTTTGTATGCGATTTCACCTATTTAATGCGTTAGATCATCCCAAAATCAAGTTTGGGTGATTTTTAACTCACTCACATGGCATTAAACATGTTTTGAGACCTCCCCGCGTCTTCGGAGCACATACAAAGGTATTGAGGTGACATCCAAGAGATTTCCAGTCATAGTTAATATAGTTAATATATATAGTTATAGTTAATTTGGTCCATCTGCTCATAGTGGCTCAATATTTATTTTTTAAGTCACGAGAATACTGTATGTGCGAAAAACAAACCAAAATAACAACAAAAATCAATATATTCTCTGTCTCATCAGTGTGTGGTGCAAGTTCACGAGAGCACTTCGACTCATGCGCATTTGGTTTGGGGCAGACGCCGGCGTTCTGACTGACAACCCGGAAGCGCAACTCTGTGTTTACAAGCAGAGGCACATTTGTATATAAGCTGATCTTCGCAGAATGTTTGATGATTTCCATATTGAGGTAGACTTGCACAAACCGAATGCGCATGCATTCTCGGATTGACACGAAAATATCTTTATTTGTGCTCCGAATATGTCTCGAAACATGTTTAACGTCATGTGGGATGGGTATCTTTAAGATTTTATCGATATCAATACCGATATCGGACCGTGTGCGCACAGCTGATTCCCACTATCACTCACGCCACCAGCCACGACTCGTTGCCTCACGGCTCTCGTCCTGCCTTCCTCGTTGCAGGCACATAACAAAACGTGTGTGTTTTCCTTGGCATAACCCTTACGGCACTTAGCATGTGCATAGGAGCATATCATAATGTAATTCAACATATTTACTTTCCATCACTATGGTTATTTGGCTGTTAGACCGTATTTCTTTTTTCCTTTCTGGATTTAGGTCTACATAAATTAAACATTTTTATTTATATGTACTATTTTTTATAATTGTACTAGGACATTAAGATTAATTTACTAAAGTGAGAAAATATACTCCGTCGCCGATTTATTAAAAACAATGTTATAACTTGTTCTCAAATAGAGGATCTTTATTTTGACGGGTTGCCGCAAAGGGGTGTTTGACAGAAGCTTCCTCGTTGTGAATCACGGATGCTAAAATCATATGATTATAGATATCACACATACGTTGAGCAAACTTCTGCCATTTGGACATCATTCAGCATTCTCTAATTCGCCATTTAATACACGAATACACAGAGATACAAAACAACACAAGTATCGATAACACTATCGTTTGTCATGAAGCTTATCGATACTCTGGTATCGACCCAATTATGTACCGGTCCAAAAAAGTACCGGCTCTCGGTACCCATCCCTAGTGAGTAAAAATCCCACAAATTAGATTTTGGGGTGAACTTGGCCTTTAAATTTCACCCAAAAATGAAAATTCTGTCATCATTTGCTCCCCCTCGTGTCATTCCACACCTGTTTGACTTTCTTCTGCACAACACAAAATATATTTTGAAGAACGTTGGTAACGTAACAACATTGACTTCCATTGTATGAAAACCACTGGGACACTTCTCAAAATATCTTCTTTTGTGTTCCACAGAGCTGAGAGTTAGATAGAGGTTTTGGATGACATGAGGGTAAATGAATGATCATAAAAAAATGTTTTCGAGTGAACTGTCCTCTACGTGCCATCCTTCATCTAGGCTGCAAATACAAGTCACCAGAGACAGCTTTAAAATAAAACAAAGATTACCATAATCCTAGATAAATCCTCTGGTCTTTGCTAAATTCTACTTCTGTTCCAGCTTTTTCCCATCCATTTGAGCCCAAAACTGTCTGTGATTGAATAATACGAGTATTAAAATAAGAGTCTTTGGCCGTCTGTGGTGCTATGGTGGTTCAGTTTCGGCTCAGGCTCTGCAGTGCCATATTAAGTGCTGCAGACGGGCTGTATTGACGTCTGCGGTGGGACTGACCCTGTTAGCTGCTCTGAGTGCTAATGACTGCCAGACGCTCATCTTATTGTCCGTCTGCGCATGCGGTGCAGCCTAATGAGTGTCTCTAGCATCTGATGGAAAACAGAATTCAGCCTCAAGTTGTTTACTTGTGCTCTAATAATACAGATATCTGTTGAGAAGATCAAATAGAAAGTTTCCTTTTGGATTGTTGGGCTTTTAGCAGCATTTTTTTTTTTATTCCTGTTCAGAGGATTTCGATTGCTCAAAGCATTGGTCTCACGTTAAATACTCATAGACGATGATTCATCATTGGGCAGAAAGGCAGTAGTGGAAAATAGTTTGAACAACTCCCGACCATTGTTCATAACAACAAGATTCATGTTGTATGTAATCGGCGGATGGCTGATGGTTGCGAGGCAAACGAAACGGGATGGATTTTATCACTCATGAGACTCACGCCTGAATGAGCAGTGAGCACCCCCCACACACCTTTCTCCGTTCCACTCGGGCAGAACAAATCAATTAGGCTAGTCCCGCTGGATCCCCCGGGGGTTTATTATTAGGGCACAGGAAGACATCAGACCTCGTGTGACTGCCATCTCTATTAATAACAAAGGCAACTCTATGTATAAATGTGCTCTGAAGAGAGACCCTCGGGATTTGTAGACTTGACCCCCCGTGGAGCTGCAGGGTTAGGATGCTCTAATGGCCATAAAGAGAAAATCGCTGTCGTCGGTGTCTAGTTTCGCCAAGCCAAGGCGTTAAAGTAGTGATTTAATCTGTATGTAATTATATTCATCATTTTTGTCTGGGAGTATGTTTTAGTGTGAGAACCACAGGTCAATGAAACATTCATGTCAGGAGAGAATTCATTATTTTTAATTCTCCATTTATACATAAAGAGAAAAGTGCGAACGGATGTACTGAAGCTATATAGAACATGTGATAGGTTTTGTTATGTAATGATGTCGTCTTATTGGAGCAGATAAACAAACAAACAAAGCACTATTCCCAGATTTCTTTCTTTGCATGTCGACACATGAGCCGATGCTGAGCTCTGGCATGTTTTTAACTGAAATATCAGCCAGCATGTGCGTCTGATTACATTTGTCGCTGACTTGGACACCGGTTGCCGGCTCTCAGGCGTATACTGTATGCAGAGGTGTATAAATAGCCTGGCGGCCTCCTCCTGCTCTCCTGAAACTCTTTCCCACCGATCCCTCACACTGGGGCGCTGGAACCGAGAATGACCTCAGAGATTTTCCAATGAAGCCGGTCACTGGATCAGACCGGCCCCCACCACATCCATCAGCCAGAATAAAGCCTCCGCCCAGCATGGCGCTGATGGTAATCACAGAAAATGAGTCGCGGGGGAGACGCTGCGGGGTGTAATGGGTCTGCGCCTTTACCAGAAGCATCCCGGAGCGTTTTCTTACGTTTACATTACATTACATTTATGCATTTGGCACACGCTTTTTTATCCAAAGCGACTTACATTGCACTTACATTGTACTACGCGTATGTGACCCTGGACAACAAAACCAGTATCATGGGTCAATTTTTCGAAATTGAGATTTTTAAATGATCACAAAGCTGAATAATTAAGCTTTCTATTGACGTTTGAGTTGTTAGAATAGGACAGTATCTGTCTGAGATATAACCGTTTAAAACTCAGGAATCTGAGTTTTATCAAAAAATCGAAATATTGAGAAAATTGCCTTTGAAGTTGTGGCAGGCCGTCCCTTTACAAAAATCTAGTTTTTATATATTTAAGGTAGGAAAAAATTTCATGGAACACTATCTTTACTTAATATCCTTATGATTTTTGCCATAAAAGAAAAATCTCTAATTTTGACCCTTGTATTTTTACAAGTGTATTTTTGTCTTTTACTAAAAAAAATCCTGTGCTACTTAAGACTGGTTTTGTGATCCAGGGTCACATATGTTTCTGAGTATGTGCAATCCCATCGGATCGAACCCATGACCTTGGCTTTGCTAGGACCATATTCTCTAACCACTGAGCCACAGGAAAGCAAAAAACAGGTTTTTCTTCCCGAAAACTAGGCTGTTTTTTTAAGAACTGTATTAAAGCTGGTTTTATTTGCAAGAAGTTAGGCAGGATAGTTCATTTTTGGGTAAGGTTTTGTAGTAAAACAGTCTGCTGGTATCATAAGCCGTCTTCTTTTGGAATAGATCCCACTATGCAGATATCTTGGCGCAGGGGCCTTTCCTGGAAGTCAGCTCCTTTTAAATCCAGAGGGGAGTGAAAGTTAAAACCGAACTGTACAGAAGTGATCTTCATATCTCCCTCGCCATGAATCAGACCGTGAGGAGTAAATGCTTCTAGTGGTGTTTCTGATTCTGTATAAACAAAGAGATGAAATACTAAAACAACTTAACAGTGATCTGTACACTTTATGGAACTTATATCTGATGGACTTGGGATATTTTTGGAGTGTCACGGAAATATCTCCTTCACATGGTTTACACTGTTTAATGGGGGTTAAATGTTATTGCAGAACAGTCGGCTGGTATTGGGTTATGAGTTATTTTGGTAACACTTAAACAGTAATAAAGAAATAATAAACATGAACTAAGAATATTAAATGCCGTACATTATTTATTGTTAATTGTTAACATTAAAACTTTGAAAAGGTTTCTGTTCCTTGAAGTATAATATAAATATTGTCCTAAAAATTATTGAAAAACTAACACTTAACAAAAAGTTGCCTAAGAAATAAACTGAAATACGTTTAGAGCACTAAAATTGTTATGATAAACAAAAACAAAAATTAAAATTAATTTATCTTAAATAGCAACATACCAAATCAAATAAATAACAAAATGACGAATGTCTAAAAACAATTGCTAAAATAAAAAAACATTCAAAATAAAGGTTAATTTACTATATTTATAAAACTGTAATAACTGGTTCAGTTAAACTAATATGTCAACAAATGTTAACAAATAAAACATTATAATAACATTTTACTGTTACTGTATATACTCTTTAGTAATTATTGTTTTGTTTTCAGTTTTATTAAAATTTTAAATCAGCTTTCATTTTTAGATTTTGAGTTTTTATGCTTTTGTAATTTTATTATTTGTTTGTTAATTTTTTGTGTTGCTATATAAGATTAATATATGTATTTTACGTTTTCGTATTAGTAAACTAAATTAACCAGTCAGAGGCAACAATAAGTCTACAAATGTCAATGTAACAATTTTGAGGTAGGCCTACATCCAAATATACAGCAAATAATATTGTCATTTTATTTTACAAACGTATTTTTTTGTGTGACAAGCTTTATTTTATGGGTATATATCAGTCATTGCTGACTGTAGTGTTGTTGTGCATATCTTAATTAGGCCAATGTTTCATATTTCATTATTCTTGTTTAGATACCACATGAGATTTGTGACTGTAAACCACTCCTGGAGTTTTAAATCTGTTTGATGGGATGCATGCCAAGCTGAACTGAATGAGTCAAATGTAGAATGTACTAGTAGTGTCTTCAGTTTCAGTAGTCTTGCTATTAAAAGTGACAGAACACAAGTATCTGTAGCGTTGATCACTTTATTTCCACTTAGAGCAGAAAGAAAAGAAAGGGCTCGCTGGCTTTTTTAAACATGATATGGTTGATGTTGATTTATGTTAACACTCCTAAACATACGAGTAGCTGCTGTTTTCAGCGCAGCGCTGTGTTCTGCGTTTCTTTATTGTGTTGTATGACCTCCGTCTTCTGTTAAACTGATGTCTCAGGAGTTTCTTGTGCTGTTATCTACTGTTGAGTGTTTGACGCGGGCTGTAATTACTGTCTCTTGTAAGCCTGGGAACTGCAGATGTGGCATAATTTTTGTCTAGTGCCGGTCTTTTAGATGTCCATAGATTAGTGCTATTAGCGTTTGTGCTTTTTTCTTAATGTTGAGGTTAGGCTTATGAACTATCACCTACAGTAGTAACTGTGCAAAACACCCTAGCAACCATGAAACAATTGAAAATGTTGCCTGGTATTTACCCACAACACTTCTGCATGAGGAATCACAACTCTATAGTTATTCTTGTTCATTTAGGTTAAAGCGATAATTCACAAAAAAAAACAAATTCAATCATCATTTATTCACCCTCATGTCATTCAAAACATGTTTTTGACTTTTGTCTGTGGGACACAAAGGAAGATATTTGGAGAAATGTCTCAGTGGTTTTGTGTTCATGCAATGGAAGTCAATATGGGGCCATTGTTGTGTGGTTAACATTCTTCAAAATATCTTCCATTGTGTTGTGCAGAAGAAAGAAAGTCATACAGAGTTGTAATGGCCCACGGGTAAATGATATAAGAATTTTCATTTTAGGGTGAACTTTCATTTGAACATTTGTTATATGTGGATTACAGCAGTAGGGAATAACCTGTCATGTTTAACATCTAATATTCTATGTGTTTTGTCTGATCTAAGAGATTACCCTAAAATCCTTTAGAAATAACCTTGACTTGATTTATTGTAATGAGAACTGTGTATTTCTTGTTTAATTGCAGGAATGCTGCAGAACGGCAAAAAGTTTGACTCGTCGCGAGACAGAAACAAGCCTTTCAAATTCAAGATCGGCCGACAGGAAGTTATCAAGGGCTGGGAGGAAGGAGTAGCACAGGTAACTACGTATCTCAAATCACTGGATTTGTACCGAAACGTATACATTTCTAAACATGTGTTGACATCACATCCAGCATGTCTTAAAACACGAGGGTTGTTCGTTGTTGTGTTTTACTTATTGCTTTTATTTCTAATAAGTAACATTTTTTAATTTTGCCTTAATTCAGATGAGTTTGGGTCAGAGGGCGAAGATCACCTGCACCCCAGATATGGCTTACGGGGCCACAGGTCACCCAGGGGTCATTCCTCCCAACGCCACCCTTTTATTTGATGTGGAGCTGCTCAAACTGGAATGAATCACTAGCTTTTACAGGGCAGAAGTGCTCAGACGCTGAAGGAGAAACACTAGCCCCACCAAAACCTTCATCGTCAGCATCGTCTTTTCTGTTCTTTTCCAACAAATGCAACGTGTAGACACTTTCAAACCTTCTACACACCTCACAGTTATAAACTCTTTTCATTCTAGCTCACATTTTATAGATTTTTCATGCATAGAACGTCATGATTAAATCAACATTTGAATTTAATTTATACCGTACCGAATCCATTGCCTTACTGAATGTGAGTAGGGTTAGTATTTTACAGTTCTGTACTCTTGAGGGGCATTAACAACCACTGTCAGCATTGCCACTTTTGATAAACGTATATCCAGCTGAATGCAAATGATGAATGATAATGTTACTGTATTTACTATATATTTTATAAAATATATCCCTTATTAACATTTTCTGCAAGTCTCATTTCAGTCTACAAAATTGAGACGCGGAAAAAAACCTGAATATGTACCGTGGAGTGCTTTGGCTTCTATAAACGTTTTATCAGCTTGCTCTTAATAAATATATTTGAACACTTTGAATCATGTGTTGCTTTGTATTTTGTAATAATGATAATTGTAGAAAATCATGCCAGAATAATGGTATCATCTCCCTACAAACAAGAGTTGAAGATAGACATCATAATAATATAGAAGGATTTGTTTTATATAGTATAATTTTCTGATTTGGTACACATGTAAACGAGCAATATCAATGGGTGACTACTTTAAATATGCTATAACATGTATAACATATTTATAATATTATTCCCATGATATGTGTCATTCATAGGTTTGTGACTTTTCTTCAATGTATTAAAATAGTAATATGACTATATTTATAGATTTAAAAAATATTACTAAAGAATGAAGAAGTAACCTTTAACTTAAACTAGGAGTTTATGACCTTTGAGAAAGAATGAAAGATTTCATAAACAATCTGTTCTTTAGAAAAAACTTGTTGGTGAAGTACTTTAAGACTTGAGATCGGTATGAACAAATGTAAAGTGTCGGTGTGCCTTCCAAAAAGAGGGATGGAAAACAAGGCCTAGAGGCCTCACAAATTAGGACAAAAGCATTTTTTCCCTTAACTCCTTAACGTTTATGCTGCACCAACGGTACAAAAAGGTTTTACACAGACAAACAAGAAAACAAAGACTGTGCGGAAAAAATACAACAGACAACAATTAAATACTTTTATATTTATGTAGTTATTTTATATTTATATGTATACATCACACTTTAAGTTTTTGTAAAACATCAGCATTTTGTATCATCGGGACAACAGAAGTGAGATATGTCGCCACCTGCCGGAAGCATTCTTACACAATTGCTCGATTACTTAATATATCAACTACTTCTGTAGCCAAAATGTGTAATTTATAATCGATTTCACGTGACTTAGTCAAAATATATGAATTGAAATACATTAATGAAGTGCAAAAACACGCAGAACATTTCAATATTCTGAAACATCGGAACGCTAGATTGAACGCGTCAAACTGACCCGGACCGCATATTTACGGCACATCCGGGTCAGAGCGTAGATTGAGCTCATTGGTTGATTCTCGTTTGTTGTTAAAGCTGATTGGTTGGAGCGCAATACGCCTGTCAGTGGCGCTGGCAAAACAGTCGCACGGAAGGTCAGAAACTGTTATAATTTCGTTTATAAAGGTCTTGTTTTTAAACCCATGGATGTATAAAAATATCGTATAAAAGACTTAATTGTCTGAATTTGTTTATTTATTGGCATTATGCAAAGGCCTTTAACAGCGTGATCTAAACGGCACAAACTTAACTGTGTAGAAAGTGATCGGCGATGTGTAATGACAGTTATATAATGTAATCTAAGCCTTCATAGATGTGAAGTTCTGCTTTAATTTGAGTGTTTGATGAGATAGTTCTTGTGAAATTATATCGTTTGCAGTCATACAATGCTTAAAAACAACAGATGTTCTAAGGGTTACCATTAAAAATACCGTGATGAACCATAAACTGTTTATCTTGAAGTGTTTTTGGTTCTTATTACAGTAGGACACAATGATATTCTTCCTTTGGTTCCCCTGTGATAGATAATATCCCACCAGTAGACCCCTAAACATTACCAGAAGAGACCCACAGAGACCAGAATAGATTTCCATTAAAACGAGTTACATTTCAATTGTAACCATTAGAATTTCTGTTGTTTTTTTAGCAGTCTGTTTTGCACTGCCCATAAAAATATGTTTATATTGTTCAAAACTGTTTGTCTTCTAGCTACCCATGAGAAACTAAACGTTCACCTGCTAACACACACAACATGCTGACTGCACGGAAAGCATGCGCATCTTTCACCGCCAGCCGGCTGCTGGGAGTCTCCTCGGCCCTTGACACCCAACACCATCCTAGACGGTTCCGTACCGCTGCCCCGCACAGGGATGGAGTGAAGATCCACCAAGGTTGGGCCGACTTGGCCAAGAAACAGTTGAAAGGAAAAAATCCAGAGGATCTGATTTGGAAGACCCCAGAGGGCATCGCTATTAAACCTGTGTATACTCAGATAGACACTGCCGCGGTCGAAGATGAACTGCCTGGAGTTCACCCCTTCACGCGGGGGCCGTACCCCACCATGTACACCTACAGACCGTGGACCATCAGACAGTATGCCGGCTTCAGCACTGTGGAGGAAAGCAATAAGTTTTACAGGGATAATATTAAAGGTAGGTCTTCGTAAAAGTCTTCTTGTTTGTAGAGTTGATGAAGAGTTGTTTAAAACGTTCTGTCTTCACAGCGGGTCAGCAAGGACTTTCCGTAGCTTTTGACCTACCCACACACAGGGGGTATGACTCGGACAATCCCAGAGTTTACGGAGATGTGGGTATGGCGGGCGTAGCCATCGACACAGTGGAGGACACCAAACTGCTATTCGACGGGATCCCGCTGGAAAAGATGTCTGTTTCCATGACGATGAATGGTGCCGTCCTTCCCATCCTTGCCATGTTCATCGTGACCGGAGAAGAGCAAGGCGTGGCCAAGGAGAATCTGACCGGCACCATCCAAAACGACATACTTAAAGAGTTCATGGTGCGAAACACGTACATATTCCCTCCAGAGCCCTCGATGCACGTCATTCGCAGATATCTTCGCCTACAGCGCAAAGGTACACAAAGGTTTACACCCATTTTGTTTTTCTACACCCAGTTTCTGGAAGAATTCATCTCCAATAACTTGGTACAGTCCTTGTTTCGATAAATTTGTAGACTTTTTTGCATTAATTTTACTGCATTGTGAAATTCATAAGCCTGCAGACCCTTCACATCAATGGTCACATCAAAAATAAACTGCTCTGCTTATTTTTTATTGCTTGCCTTTGCAAATGCACGTCTAGACACGTCTTAACAATAAGACATAGATATATTATTTCATATCTACAGTATATATAATTTTTCCTAGACAATAGAGGGTAAGAGGAAATGAATAGCAAATGGAAACTTTTTCTTCCCTGCGTCTCTTTCTCCTTGAAAAAAAAGAGTCTGAAATATTTCAATTCAAGTTTATTTATATAGCGCTTTTCACAATCTGCATTGTTGCTAAGCAGCTTTACAGGAGCAGATAAGAAAATCACAGAAAGGTAAAACACAGCCCAGTGCATGGTGTTTTTAGAGCAAGCAAGATCATTCTAATGATTATTATCTAATAAATAAATAAGTAAATAAAAGCAGTCTCCCGGTGAGCACAATGTCTCTAGAGTTTCGGAAGAATGCGATAAACTGAGCTCAGATTTGTCACGTCTATAATCAAAAGTCAATATAATGGAAGATCTCACTATGAAGTATTTACCCGAGCCAAAAGGATGTTAACTTTACAATCTACATTCACTATACACCTGCATATGTAGTTTGTTTCCATTTGTTCCCCTAAGCAGTTTTAAGTGATTTTCGGTTGATCCTTAAATGAAACACAACAAACAACTCCATCAGACCTCCCGAGGTGTAAAAGAGCAAGCTCTGAGCACTAAAATTTTTTCTCTGGGTTTGAGTATTGTTGCTGTATCTCTCCAGTTCTAACGTGTTGTATACTCCTCCTACAGAATTTGCCCAAGTTTAATTCCATTTCCATCAGTGGATATCACTTACAAGAAGCCGGTGCTGATGCTATCTTGGAGTTGGCCTACACCATCGCCAATGGACTGGAATACTGCAGGACTGGTCTGAAGGCTGGACTCACCATCGACGAATTTGCACCCAGGTTCATAAGATAAATGACTGTCTGGCCAAGACAAAGTATATTTAGTCGATCAAACCTCAGGCACAGGTGTAGTCTGTTGGTTAATAGAGTGACCACAATAAACAGTTTTCTAAAAAAATAGATTTGCAATTGAATGATGCTTTAAAGTTCCGTGTTTTGTATGTATGGAAAAGATAAATGTTGCTCATATCTTTTCCTCCTAGATTGTCTTTTTTCTGGGGGATCGGCATGAACTTTTACATGGAGATCGCCAAGCTGAGGGCAGCGCGTCGACTGTGGGCTACACTGCTCGAAGAGAAGTTCCAGCCCAAGAACTCCAAATCTCTTCTGCTCAGGACTCACTGCCAGACGTCCGGATGGTCTCTGACCGAGCAGGTACCTTCATCAGCCGTAGCCGTCTCTCTTTGAGGATAAACAACAGCTTTGACTTAAAGAGCCTTTAAACTGTAAACAAATGTGTGATGAGACATTTGTTTTCTTTTTGTGTGACATCATGGCGGGTATGAAGTGTCATTAGTCAAAGCTCCTGCTGTTTTTTAGCACTAAATTAAGTTTTGATAACTAATGTGGAGTCACACTTTAATTTTTTTTATCATTTAATCATTACTATAAGACTAATCCCATCCATTACGCAAAAAGTCGCTTGTAAAGCAATGCTTAAGTCATCAAATGAATCTTTCACATCTGCCTTTCAGGACCCCTACAATAATGTGGTCCGGACGGTGATCGAGGCGATGGCGGCCGTATTCGGAGGCACGCAGTCTTTGCACACTAACTCTTTTGACGAAGCTATGGGTCTCCCCACCGTCAAAAGCGCCCGCATCGCCAGGAACACCCAGATCATTATTCAGGAGGAGTCGGGCATCCCGAAGGTGGCTGACCCCTGGGGTGGATCTTACATGATGGAGTCCCTCACCAATGACATGCACAACTCGGCGCTCAAGGTTTGGACCCATTCTAACCTTTATTTCCTTTATCACAGTGAACATTTTCAGTGTTTGTGAGCCAGATTCACTGTTCAATAATAGAGTTTTGCCTCCATGGCATATCTACATAATATAAAATGTATTTGACATTGTGTTATATAATTTGCCTTGTAGTCTTTATACACTTGGCATATCTAGAAAAGTCTATTTCGTCTTGAATCTTGGCTTGACAAGTCCTTGAATGGAAGTTTAGATTTGAAGATTACAAGTCATATGGTTGCTATGGTGTTGCCAGGCAGTTAATGGTGTTCTGGGTAGTTGCTGGAGCTATCGATGGATAAAAAAGGTGCTCTGCTCAAAATTACAAAAAACGTCCTGTGATACGGGATCTGCTGGCATGGGATGAATTTTAGAAATTATGTTTTAATAACAATGTTTAAATAGTTATTTCTGTATTTTTTATTTCAGTTCATCACAGAGATCGAGGATATGGGTGGGATGGCTCGCGCCGTGGCCGAAGGCATTCCCAAACTGCGCATCGAGGAGTGTGCCGCCCGCAGACAAGCTCGCATCGATTCAGGTGCCAAAGTACAATATTACTGGATGCACCTTTTACACGTGATGAAATTCACAATGATAAGCCTAGACACGTGATCATATGTCAGCGTTTAGCCGATGTATCCAAAGAAACTGCCAGTGTGTTCATGGTGGTTTTATCAGTATTTGTGTATCTTGGGATTCGAAACCCAAGACCTGTGCGCTGCTAACACGATGCCCCCTCATTTAAGCTACAGGAAGAGTTCATATGTGAGATGATGTTCTTTACTACTGTACAGCTGTCCAGTCGATTTCGATCACTCGCTCAAATGTGGTGGTGTTATCATAGCAACAAGCATGTGACCCAATCTGGCACCGTGTCACCTGTTCTTCCATCCTGATGGATAGCTTGCACCCGCTCACCTGCCTTTTAGCAAGGGTGAACATTGACCATTTAACATTCATGAGAGATGAAATTTCATGAGCCCCACACATATAAGTGGATGCGATGTCACACAGGAGAACGTGTGTGTTCATCACTCTCTCTCACTCTCTCTCTCTTCAGTACAGCTGCCCGGTAGCTCATGGCATCACAGATCAATGCACACAAGAAGTTTCTAGTTCTTAGTTCTTCATGCCACAGTCAAGTTTAGTTTGGTTTTACGGATGAATTTATGAACAGATGATTTTATATACAGCTGTTCTATTTAGACACATGCAGTAGAACCTCAAACGTTGTACTGACATGTTTTTCTATAAATCAAATATTTGAGGATACTTTTGTTCGAAGTGACTGACAAGTGCATTCAATTTATACCGTTTTGTAATCGTATAAAGGGACAGTTCACCCAAAAATGAACCCTAGCGTTATTCCAAGCCTGTATGACTTCCTTTCTCGTGCAGAGAAAAGAAAGTTGCTAACAAAACAACATTGGCCCCCATTGTACAGACAGGTAAAAGAAAACACATTTCTCAAAATATCTTCTTTTGCGTTCTGCAGGGGGAAATAGTCATGAACATGTTTAAAATGACATGAAGGTGAACGACTGCATTTTTATTTTTAGTTGAACTATCCCTAACTGGAGCATGAGTTGAGTATGTTGTTCGTGTGCTCTTATGTGACCTCTATGAATAGAGATGCATTGATTAAAGACGTCTTCTCATCAGTGCACTACTGATAAATGTAAAAAACATCACGACTCGATGTCAGACAGTTCTCATGTGCTTCCATAAAGGACCTTTCATGCTAGCATAATTATGCCAAATGCATGCACTTCTCATTTAAAATGCATTAGGATTTCACATGCATGCAAGCTTATATTTGCAGTCCTAGAATCTGAAGTTCAAAATTGATTTTGGTCATCAAAATTCAGTTCAGGTTGATTTGGCAGGACTTTTAAAGCATGCATTATTTAACCATTCACATGTTCAAGATAATGCTCGTCTGCTTATTTTAATGCCTGCATTGATTTGGGATGGATCAATCTGTGGTTATCATTGAAGACTTCTTTAATGAGCCCGTTTGAGTCCAGAGAAGTCAGGAGATGAAAACTGAATCCATGAAGAAGATAAGAAACACCTTTCGGGTGTTTAATTTTTCTGTTTCAGAATGCTAGTCTTCTTACAAATAATATTTTCAGTAATCTAACTGAAACATTGGATTTTTTAGTATGGGTCTTTTGTTTTTGGTCTGTTGGACACTGTATGACTATTTATTGAAAGACTCCAAGCACAGTTAGGTCTCCATGGACTGTACGACCCTCAAGACACTCCTCACAATCATAAAGTTGAGCAAATGTCACAGTCTCTTTGAAGTTTCCTCCGCTCACTCACACGTATGAGCATCCAGCCGCGCTTCTCTCTTTATCAGAGATCTCAGCTTCTGTCTGACCGTCCGCTGTGGTTGTGTGCTAACCTCAGACACTCAGTGCTCTGATCTCGCCGGTTTCTGATTGGTTTATCTGATGTCTGCGTTGAACCAGGCCTTGACATAGACCAGGTCTTGTTTTGAACTTCGAACCGCGGGAGAGTTAAAGGTCTAAAATGGGATTTATAGCGGCCACTAGCGTTGAGATTGAGAATTGCGACCAATCTTTCAGTCCAAACGTGATGTGCCAACCACAGTATAAAAAGATGTCGTCGGCTGAGACAGTGTGTCTTCTCATGTCGATGCAGGGAAGAGAACATCCGGGCATAAGAAAGACGGTAGAAAGAGCCATGTTTTATTTATTACATAAAATAAAGCGTCTGTGGATTTTGAGAATATAAAAAGAAGGATAAAAGTCAGGCAGGAGCCAGGACTAAAAATAGTCATTATATGAATTAATAACTTGCAGAAAGTTATGAAATATGAATTCAATCTTCTGAATTCAGTTATTGCGAGTTTATATAACCACCAAACTATCGTATCTGCAGATATGACTCTGAATAATCGGCTATTGGTATTAGTGGAGTAATTATGGGAAATATAGACATTTGTTGAAATTTTGTATAATCAAACATCAGAAAAATTTGACCCCCAACCAAAAGTATTTATGTTCCAGCTTTGTATAACAGAATTTGTTTTAATTAAATTTAAGTTTGTATGTTTTTATAAGGGGGAATTGAGAACCCCTATCTTAAATTGACATTTGATATCAAGAGAGAGTGAAGGAAAGGGAATAATAACAATGAAAGAGAGAAAGAAAGAAAAAGCATTAGAGAGAAGTGAAGGAAAGAAAGAGAGAGAGAACCAATTAAGGATGGAGAATAAGGAAAAGTGGGCGAGTTAAACCTCCGCCTTCTGAACTGGAGCTACAAGGGTCATGTCAAGTTTGCTGAAAGGTTTTGATGGTTCATTTGAACTAAAGCGTGTCTGACTTGTTCAATTCACATTCATCCGTTTTGTTATTTAGTTCTATGTATTGACGCTTTCTTTCTTTCTTTCTCTCTCTTTCTCTCTCTCTCTCTCTCTCTCTCTCTCTGTCTCTGTAGGCTCAGAGGTCATTGTAGGGGTCAACAAGTACCGCCTGGAGAAGGAGGAATCAGTGGATGTGCTGGCGATCGACAACACAGCCGTGCGAAACAAGCAGATCGAAAAGCTAAGGAAGGTCAGTTCAGTTCAGTCTTCATTGATTGTTGAAGCAGCGTCACGTTTCTCTTTAACTGACCCAACAGAGCATTTCATAATGTTACCTAATCACAGTCAAGGGCTTTTATTCAACCCAGCGTGAGTTTTATCATTAGGTAACATCAGCGAGCGTATGCATTAAGCGCAGTAAAGTGCTGTTACTTCATCATATAATGTGTGGTCGGAGGTACTTACTTAATCCTCTTCGTCCCACGTGAGACGTAAGGTTGAAGGTGCTCTTCTTTTATCATCATTACAATACAAATGTTTGCATAAGAGCAATTGGGCTTTGCAGAAGAGTCATTTATCCACAAATGTTTGCTGAACAAGTAGCTATCGTTGATGTATGACATTATCAAGGTGAAATGTGTCATAAGACCTCTTATTGAGACGGGTGAAGGCGGCAAAAACTGTACTTATAGCTGTATCTACATTTTAAGTGATATTTCACGCAAAATGAAAAATCTGACATTATTTACTCGCCTTCGAGTTGTTCCAAATTTATATAAATGTCTTTGTTCTGATATTTGGAAGAATGCTTGTAACCAAACACATCTTGCCCCCCATTGACTCTCATAGTAAATGCTAAAAGACATTCTCACTAAGTGATTTTGTCTTGTTTTACTGTACAAATATCTAAGCGTTCTTTAATCACAATGCACTTTCTTTACAAGAAAACTGAACTTAATTCTTATACTTTCCTCCTTAAAAAGAGACTAAGTAAATTTATGGTAAAAACAAGCAAAGAAGTCTGCCAAAGGGGTGAGAAAAATAACTTTGAATTAAGTGAGAAAAAGGTCGAACTAAATTCCAGTTTATTTTTCTCACCCCACTGTCAGATTTGATTTGCTTGTTTTTACTATAAACTTACTTAATTCTTAGTCTTGTTTCATGAAAAATAATATAAGTATGTAAAAAAAGTGAAAAGTGTATATTGATTAAAGAAGATTTAGATATTTTGACTAAAAACAGGACACAAATGCTTAGTAAGAATGCATTTTTTTGCAGTGTAGGAAAGCTGTCCCACATTCTTCAAAATATCTTCTTTTGTGTTCAACAGAGAAATAAAAATGATAACGCTATTTTTCCTACTATGGGAGTCAATGGGGGGCAAGAGCTGTCTGATTACAAGCATTCATGCAAATATCTTTCTTTGTGTTCATCAGAATAAAGACATTTATACAGATTTGGAACAACACGAAGGTGAGTAAGTGATGACATTTGTCAGCTTTGGCTAAAAAGACGAAACATCCCTTCCTTCAGATCTGAGTTTGTCATCCATCTGCACAACCTGGTCTGTATCAAGCCACATTGTAGAACTTTGTGCCCCTCAAAGAGACGACAGATTGTCGATTCTCCCAAATCACCCTCTTTGTTGTCCCTTTTTCGGTTGTTTTCATGAAAGAATTGCATGCGTTTTCAATGACGCCTGACCCTTTGCCAGGCTTGTTCTTCAGTCGTTCCTGCAGCGTGACGCTCATTGCGGAACAGTTTGACATCATATTATCCCTCGCAGCCGGTGAGGATAAAGAAAAAGTGCTTCATATTTTCGAAGCCCAGTGTGACTCTGGAACTTTGAGGTTGATTTCTCTTTCCCCCGACTGAAGACTATAGTCCTATTTGGCTCCGTCACGACACACAATAGACCTCAGTTTCATCTTTGATGATAAAAGCGGACGGTTGGCAGGATTCTGATGGGACTTCAGTCCATGTATTGATGTTCACAGTGCAAACGCCTCTGAAATGCCCGCTGAGTGGATTGTTTGGTGTGTGACGTTAGTTCACTTATAATCTAATGGTTGTCCAAAATATATTTGGTATGATTTGTTTACAGAAATGGAAAACTGGACAAAACAGCAATAAAAGTGCAATGGTTTCAGGCTTGGAATACTGCAAAGAATATTCGTTTTCAATCCGCCTGCATGTCCCCTAACTGTTTGCCTGTACTGTCTGGTTGTGAGTACAGAGGTGAGCAGAAGCCTCGGCACAATGTTACTGCCTGAAAAGGCTTTATGTGATTTCTCAAATCATTTCCCCCTGAATGACCGCTCATGGGCTGTAGTTTGGAAGCAGCAGGCTTGTCTTAGATTCGCTCTGAAGAGACACAAAAGCCTCGTGATGAGGAATTCATGTTGCCATGTGACCTGCACAAAGTGTCAGGACAATGAACCTGAATTAATGTTCTCTTTTAAAGATTTGCTGAAGCACCTTGAAATGCGCAACTTAGTTCGTTGCGTTGACGATGTTAGGGACGTATTGAGTGGTTCTTCCCTTTTTTAAAACAGCCAAAATATGCGAAGTGCAAAATGATGTCATGGTTATTGGTGGAACAGAGATCGTAAGTTTGTGTTTGGCTAGTGTTACTATTTATATTTTATTTCATTTGTGTTATTATTTGATTGTATAATAGTTGTATTTAAGAAACAATATGTTGAATTTCGTTGGATATTAATTTTATGTGTTATGTGATAAATGGGTCCTGTAGTTTGTTCACATTTAAAGGACTCATCGGATGAGCACTTTCAACAAGTAGGTATGATTTATAAGGGTCTTCATGAAATGTCTGTAACATATTTTGTAAACGAAACTTTTTTCTTGCCTCGTCAAATACAGCTACGCTCACAGCAACCAGTTTTAGTGCATGTCTCTTTAAATGATAATGAGTTACAGTGCCCCCCACCCCCCTTCCGTCCGGCTTGTCAACACAACACACATGTAGTACTAGCATGGCAATGGTTTAGCTAAATTATTATTCCTGAACTCCTCTGCGGTAGTTTCATTTTAAACGTCTCAAATCATTCGTCCGGAGACTAAAAATCCATCCTAATGTGTTCACGTTGTGCGTGTATGTTTGCCTAAAATCCACGGATTGCGCACCTGCAGATCTCAGCGGAATAACGTGGATTTTAGTGCTTGTCGTTGACAGGTTATAACGTTACACACACAACGTGAGAGCATAGCTAGTATGCTGTGACATATTTTTTAGCCTGAGGACGAATGTTTTGAGACGTTTACAACGAAACTAACTGCAGTGTTCGACACTGTTTATTAGCAAAACAAACAGCTTGCCGCAGCTGAACACATTAAAGCACATAATGAATTAACATTCTTACAGCCAAACTCTAAGTGCCCATTTGGCAAATAACATATAAACATAGAGTTAGTTTAACACTGGCTTTGAATGTTCTATTTAACCTGTGACTGACTTAGCTCCATTCGCTATCATATGCTACGGTTATCGTACTATATACATAGGGTACATGTTCGTCAATTCAGACTGTTGATAAATACATTGACAACTTTGACTCGTTCCGTTGGTCTCGATCCCTCTTGAGGAACAACTTTGAAGCTAATCCTGCTTGTATTGTCCCAGGTTGATAAGGTGAATCCGCCTTGAAGCGATTCGCGCTAAAAAGCAGCTTTTTACTTATGGTTTCTGAGCTATTTCCACTAAAAATGTAATAAATCCACTCCTGTCTCTTCCGAGGTTAGGTCCTCGAACTTTTGCCTTGGTGTCACGTACACCGCAGGCAGCAACAATGGTGGCAGAGGCGTTTGTGGAATTGTGTAGATTAAGGGTCGCTAATATCGTATCAAGATTCTAATAAGATCCTGCTCGATTTCTCACATTCTTGCAGGTAAAGGCTCATCAAAACAAACTTATTGGAATCTTTTTTTTCACGTTTTCTGGGTTGCTAGATGCACCGGGGACCCAATTATAGCAATTAAACACCTAAAATTTGGGATTTTCATCCGATGACTCCTTTATAGAAACTGTACATCTAGCGGTTGAGCTTGTTACGCAAAACCAGTTTAGGTTTCTTTTGCTTGTTATAAGATCAATAATCTAAAGGGACTCTATTGTTCGTGACTGTGTACCGGAAGTTAAGTGCAGCCCACGAAACGCACATGCGCCGTACCGTTTGTTTATGTTGACACTTTGAAACGGTATTTTTCCTCAATGTTTTCATGCACACTTTAGATATCCCGAAGCTGTTGTCGCGACCACAGACGTTTTTCGAACATCACGTGATTCATGGAGCCTTCAGGTCAGTGGTTCTCAACTGTGGCCCGCGAGATCCATTTTCCTGCCGAATTTAGCACCAAGTCTGATAAAACACCTGAAGAGGCTAATCAGTGATTTCAGGAACAAACACGCTCAACTTAATGTGGGGCTGTGCAGCTTATTTGGCATAGTGCAATAAAGTACCACGAGATAAATTCAAATGCGCCCCCCCGTCGCGGTACTTAAATGTCATAAGTTTATAGATTTGCCCAGCGCCACATTAAGTTGATCCCATCAATTCGTAAAGACGCTGATTAGCTTGTTCAGGCGTTTTATATCAGAGTTCGGGCTAAACTCAGCAGGAAAATGGATCTCGCAGGCCAGAGTTCAGAACGACTGCTTCAGTTCCTGGAAGTCGTTTTTTCTTTTTATTATTTTTTCCTTCACTTATTTATTCATCAAAGGACTTACGTCTTTAAATGTGTTAAAAGTTGACCTCAGTTGGTCTGTTTAGCCAAAGCTCCATGCGTTACTAACTTCCGTAATCTATTGAGAGGCTTCTTTGTAGTCAACGGACTTGACGCGACTCTCTCTCTCAATGGCTTTGGATATCTCTAAAGAAAACCAATAAATGCTAAAAGGCCCAAAACTACAATTTCAATTTCATGGAAACGTTAAGTGAAAGAAACAAAGCTATGAGTATGAGTCATGAGTTTTGGTGTTTGTGAAGTTCACGTGGGGTGCACACAACAAGAAAAAGTTGATGTTTCGTAATTTTGCTGTGGCTGATCTCAGGTCAGCATTTTCTTGGATAACGAGGCTGTGTTTGCATCGCAGGTCAGAGAGAGCAGAGACGCAGGTGCTGCGAAGAGATGCCTCGCTGCGATCGAACTCTGTGCACGCACCGGTGACGGCAACCTGCTGGAGCTCGCCGTGGAGGCTGCCAGAGCCCGGTGTGTCTACTTTCCATTTTTAATAAACAACAATCTGATCAAATATCTGGGGACAGTCTGTAGGCATAATGATATGTATACTGTGGACGTATATTACACTGTGGAGACATGCAGTAGATAAAGGGCAAAAATGGAAACCCATTTTAAATAGAAATGAGCGTGAACTAAATCAAAACTCATGTAGGAATTTATACAACACTTAAACAAACAAATGTGTTATATCTCCTTGTACATTGTTAGCAATTCTATTTTATTTAAAAAAAAAATTCCCCAAGATTGATTCCCCTGGATCAAGGTCCCTGTGTTAAGAGCCGTTCACACAACTATAACTCGTAAAGTTTCCATCAAGGCGAATAGCGGTGTTTACATCTGTCAGGCGAGATAATATATTATTATAATTACATTTATTTAAGTGACTGAAAACACTGAAGCCCACAAGCTTTAAAAAATATGTATTGTGTATATAGTATACAGTAACAGTATAATTTAAACGCCTCTTTATTTTAGCTTGTTGAATCAGTTTTTAACTTCACATAGGCAGTGGTTCACAGATCGACCTCAGACTGGTTTCCTTTTATTCAGCCAAATTACATTTTGTGTTGTATCCCCGTCTACCCCATTAAAATCACCCGGAGGTGCCACAGTTTGAACTAAAAGAGAAAAATACAGGTGTGATGTCTCATCAGTCAGCACACTAGAAACCTACACAGCTGTGACAGCATGTGTTAAACCAGGTGCTCTTCTGTCCTGAGCGGCGATTTTTCTCATGGCAAAAACTTGAAAAGTTTCTATGAAAGTGGTGTTGAATGTGCATCCCCCACTTTGGTAAAATCTAGTTTTTTTAATGGAATTGCCCTGAAAAGTGTCCAAAGGTTGTTACATTGCTTTGAAACATAGCTTTTGATGGTCAGGAAAGTGAATTGGGACATAAATAACAGTCTATATTCCTTAAAATAAAGTGTTTTATGTTCTACAAAAAGCCATCCCTTCTCCAATACACTAAAATATTATTCTGTGTGCTTAGAAAATATCATTATAATAACTTATGAAATCTTTAAAGTCATTTGAATGCTTTTATTGTGGGGCTTAACAGTGATTTAGGATCCAACAGTTAATTTCTCTCAATTTGACATGATTATTTAAGTTAATTTAATGAAGAAAATAAGTATTTAAGTATCCAATAATATCTTTAATAAACACTTAATATTTTTGGTGAATTCTAATATAAATATTTGAGTCACTCAGATCTACTTAATTTTTTTACTTACATTTACTCAATTTAAACAGTACAGTTCACAGCTTTACAAAATTTACTCATTTTTTATGTAAATTGTTTCATGTAAAATCTATTTTAAAAAATGTCTTTGATGTCTGTCTGGACTAGATCATCATGTAGTGAAATTTAAACAAATGGTTCAATCAATATATTGGTAAAAACACATTCTCAGATGACAGGATTTTATTGCATTCTAGGTGTTCGGTGGGGGAGATCACAGATTCCATGAAATCTGTTTTCGGGGAGCACAAGGCCAGCACACGCATGGTGAGCGGAGCGTACCGCAACGAGTTCGGCGAGCACGAGGAGATCGCTCTGGCACATAACAGGTGAGCGACGTTAGATATAATTTAGACGGTAAAACTGAATTTAGAATACAGCTTTGCTCGCGGTCATACATGGTCTGAAAGCTCTTATAATAGATTTATAAAGCACTGTGACTTTGAAGTGCATATTTGAACTCTCTGTGAGCGTGTCAACAAGACTTTCTTCAATATTCTAGTGCACTTTAACGTCAAGAAGGCAGTCAGACCCCAACATGAGTTTGTAGTGTGTGTTGTGTATTGGACGTTCTTTGAGAGGAGATTCTCGCTTGTCCCACAGGGTCGTGCAGTTTAAAACGCATGAAGGCAGAAACCCACGTCTGCTCGTGGCCAAAATGGGACAGGACGGTCATGATAGAGGAGCAAAAGTCATCGCCACTGGATTTGCAGATCTTGGGTTCGATGTGGACGTCGGGCCACTTTTCCAGGTTTGTTATTTGCAGTATAAAATGTTAGCAACTTTCAGTTCTGGGTCACTACCATAAGATTGTTAATATTGTTGTTATTTTTTGGCACAGAAATGCCATATCCATGCATCTCTAGTTTAGTTTGCGGTTTAAAAGGGCTTTTGAATGTATGTGTGACGGATGTCTTAAAGTCATCATGTGTTGAGATGATACCCCAGTTGACACATGGTTCCAGAGTTTAACGTTTCTCAATCCCATACATATCCCACTGGAGTGACATTTAAATCTATCCGATCTCTTAGAATGAGGCAGAATACGTCAGACTATTGAAGGCACGGCGGCTCAGGAGATCAGATAAATAAATACATTTGTTTTGGAGTATGTGCAATCCTAGGAATCGAATCAATGACCTCGGCGTTGTAAACACCAATGAGCAATTTTATATTGAAAACCAGAAGAAAGGGGAAGCGTAACTCTGAGGTAACCATGACCTTGGGGTTGCTAATGCCATCATCACCTATGAGCTATTTTATATAGAGAACCAGAAGAAAATTATGATTGGTTGGTTGGTTTTCAATGTAAAATAGCTCATTGGTAGGAGCACTGCGTTAGCAACGCCAAGGTCTTTGATGTGATCCCTAGGATTGCACATACGCCAAAACAAATGTATAGTATAATGCAATTGCTTTGGATTAAAGCGTCTACCAAATGCAAAAAAAATCATCTTGTCCTATCAAGTTCGCTTCAGGAATCCCGTAGAGAAGGTCTCTGGTCTCAGGCTTTGAAGATTAAAGATTGATTTTTAACGTTATTGAAGTTATTTGAAATCCAGTTATTTATTATTCACTCTCTTATCCACACTATTATCCACAAAAGATCACTCAATCTATCAAATGTTTTTTTAATAAGTAAATAATGCTGTCAGTCAAAATCGTCTTGAATTTGTGTGTTTGTGTTTTATGGCTGCTGAATCAGACCGTGTAGGAAGGCAGAGAGTTTGATCCATTTTGTGATGTTTTCCTGTCAAGCAAGAAAAAGCTGAAGAAGAATTTTTTAAGATCTTTTTATTTACCATGTTGGCATAAAAAGAGACCATTTCAAAACTAGTTTAACGTTTTCTGAATTTAATATTTTTAGGTGTTTAGTTAAAATTATTGTTTTTGTTTCATTCTGTGAACTATTAACAATATTTCTCCCAGGTTTCAAATAAAATCATTATTTTTATAATAATACATTTTGCATTCTTTCGAATTTTAATTGCAAAAAAATTGAACTGGAGAAACAGGTCAAAATAACAGAAAAGATGCTCAGTATTTTTTCAGACCTCAAATACTGCACAGAAGAATACAACAGTAATATTTGTATTTAGAAACGTTCAAAAAAAATGTTTTTGTATGTTATATTCTCCTGTGTTTTTTTCACTTGTCTTGTCTTGCCTTCAGTCTTTTTTACATTCCTGTCGTAGGACTTTGTCACTTCTGTTCTGAGGTTTGATTTTGTTGAAATTCAATGGGCTGAAATGACCACATCACTAGAACTGCAGATTAAATACAAATTTGTCTTTACTTGATTGGAGGGGTTACCAATGGGGTCACGCATCCCCGTATGGATGTGCATTCAGGTTTAATGACATTTCCATGTGTTTTCTATGTCCCATTGTGTCTGATTGGGTTGTTTCTATGACGACAGACCCCGGCTGAGGTTGCTCAGCAGGCTGTCGATGCAGACGTGCACTGCGTGGGGATCAGCACGCTGGCCGCCGGACACAAGACCCTCGTACCCGAGCTCATCAAAGAGCTACGAATCCTCAACAGGCCAGATATCATGGTCATCTGCGGAGGCGTCATTCCACCCCAGGTAGCACCTGCCCGCAGTCAAACATTTGCATTTATGAATGAAGCAAACACTTTTACTTATCTATTCATCTATAGTAAGTTTTTGATGCGTACGAATGGGAATCTATCGATTGATCTTTAACTCAATGCTCTACCAGCTTCGCAAAATGCAGATAAACGTGACCTATTTTTCTTGAAAAGTTCACCCTTCACAGTCTGTAAGGTGAAAGATTTTTTCAGCCAGAAGCTTTTCACTTCCATTAAAAACGTTTTAAAGACTCTTTCTTTGTTCACGTGGCTTCTGAGTGACATGCGACCAAAGGTGACATTTACATTTAGGCATTTGGCAGATGCTTTTATCCAAAGCGACTTACATTGCTTTATTTTATACATTTTACATAGGTATTTGCAATCCCCTGGGATCGAACCCATAACCTTGTGTTGTTGACGCAATGCTCTTACCACTGAACTACAGGAGAGCTTCTTATATTAGCTATTTCAGAACCACGGTGTAGCAACTGATGTCTTCTCACTAAACGACGCAACACTTGCTTCCCACATTTGAAGCTTCTTTTTCCAAAGCTTTGTGTGATGTGTATTCATATGTTCTTTGATGAAAGGGCAATTTCATGCAAATGACAACCTTAAGATGAATAAATCAAGGTTTTCAACATATGGATAGGTAAGATGTCACATTTGGTGGTTTAAATCCCCATTTGAGGTATCTTCTTTGTAAAGCATTTATTTTTGTTTTAAAAGCATAGTTTTCATAGTCATGTATGTGATTTGTCACATCTATTATAGTTCTACATAATGAGCACCTGGAAATGTAAATATAGTAACTATTTAATGCTATATAATGAGTCATCCCTTCTCCGTTTGATGTGTATAATTGCTTCTTTGTACATTTTAATACACAGAAATCCTTCAAAGTAATTTGTCACTGAAAGACGTTTGCTCCTTTTTTGCAACATCCATAACGCATACATTTGCCCCTAATTTTCTTTTTTGTTGTTTAATCTGTTTTTTAACCAATGAAAGGATACAGATACATGAGAACCGAAACATTACCCCCCCACACTACCCCAATTCCCCTTTTTAAATGGAGAACTTTTGCATAGTCTGATATTTTTCTATCATCAAGGGTTAACTCAAATATAAACAGTTGGTTCAATATATTGGTAATAAGTAAATCATCTGAGAATCAGTATTTTTCAATAAGTTTTGCCTTAAAATGTCACATTCACATTCATGCTGAAATCGCCCACCACAGAATGGCAGAGGACTTCCGGAATTTTTTTTCAAAAACAGTTCTTGAGTAACATAAGAGGAAAATTTGCTTTAGAATTGTCTTTGTTCTGTTGAACACAAAAGAAGATATTTTGAAGAATGTAGTAAAGCAAACAGTTCTGGGTCACTTTTGATTACCATTTTCCTTTTTCCTACTATCGTAGTCAATGGTGGCCGAGAACTGTTTGCTTTAAAGCATTCTTCTAAATTTCGATTTATTGATAATGTTATTATTGATAATAATATTGATAATGAGAAACTTTTAATTTTTATGCATACCAGAAATACATTAATGTATAACTGTTCTCGCTAAGGAGCATCTTTGTAAAGTCGGTCTATAAATTCCAGCATAATGATCGTTTAGATATGCTGTTCGGTTATTGAACAGTGCTTAGCAACCATTAAGACCAGCATTAAATGACAACGTAAGTACAAAGATAAAGAAGAAAGAGGAATGTGCTGTAACTATTTCTAGTTTCAACCTCCTGAATTCTGCCCTTAATGGCTGGGTTTTGGCTTTTGCATGAATAAATTGATAAAGCAGATCATCTCTACGATATGTTTAGTTGCGTTAATGATCTCCGAATGCCTTTAAGGGCTGGTGCTTTTCTTCTTGCTTGACGTTTCACACACCTCATCCCCCAAGTGCTGAATCACCTCTATTGAGTGTTTGGTTGGATTATCGGGCCGGGTTTCGCGAGGGGAGGTAAAACCTGCGGTAATGGGAAAAGACATAAGAAATCTGTTTGTTTGTATAAGAGCCCTCAGGGAGCCTGAGCTCTCGCAGAGGAACGGGGAACTACAAAGTCAAAATGCACACGGGGGATTTCTCCTGCGTAGTTTAATCCGCTTTGTGAGGAAGGGTTTGAAGATATAAAAAACAGCCATAAAACATCTTCCTGTTGAGTTTGCATCACGTATACAATATATTTCTATTTAACAGTCTTAAATAAATAAAGATGATGCCACGGAAGATTTTATCTTCTAGGAAGCATTTGTTCAGCCGTGAAGGTTTTCTTCTAATGTTCAGGGGTCTTAATGGAGCCATCGAGCATTTTTTTTGGGGATGTGAAGCACTTTTATTATGTATATGGTCGTCGTGAAGAACTTTTCGCATCTTTTCAGTTTTTAAATTAACTCTTTTTTTTAATAAACTTAATAAATTAACATGTTGACGTCCAATTATTTTATTAAAGGCTTCCAAGCATTCTCAGATGTCTCTTAAATGGATAGTTCACCCAAAAGTGAAAATTCTGTCAATCATTTATACGCCTTGGGATTGTTCCAAATTTCTTCGTTCTGGTGAACACAAAGGAAGATATTTGGAAGAATGTCGGCAATCAAACAGATCTCATCCTCATTGAGGTTATTTAAGCTTACTAAAATTAAAACTTGGAAAACGTTTCTATTTATTTGAAATTAAGCAAAACATTGACCTAAAAATCATTGGAGAAATGTAACCAAAGGAAATTTTGATACGTCGCTTCAAAAATGAACTGAAATGAGTTTAAAGCACTAAAATTATAATAATAAATAAAACTAAAATAAAAGTGTATTAAACTTAAATAGCTACTTAAAAAACAAACACACAAATTATACAATGACAAAAGCATATACCAAAATTGCTAAAACGTTAAGTAAATGAACATAAAAATAAAATACTAATAAAATATTAAATCAAAACAATAATAACCAGTTGACTCCCGTAGTATTTATTTTCCCTACTATGGGAGTCAATTGGGTTGAGATCTGTTTGGTTACTGACATTCTTCCAAATATCTTCCTTTGTGTTCACCAGAACAAATACATTTATACGTGTTTGATACAATTCGAGGATGAGTGAATGATGACAGATTTTTCAATTAAGGGTGAACTATCCAATCAAATAATAAGTTACCAGTTGAATGTTCTTGTGGAATAAGTTCTCAAAACTCTTTTCAGGACTATGACTTTCTGTACACGAGCGGCGTCAGCTGTATCTTTGGCCCGGGGACCAGAATTCCTAAAGCAGCGGTGGATGTTCTCGACACCATTGAGAAAAACCTGGAGAAGATCCGGCAGGCCATGTAACAGCCATGTCGGCCAAGAACAATTGTAGAGTTTGATTTTCTAACCGTTATCACAGATGTTATCAGTGTGAAATGATGGCTGTGTTTGATTGAAGCGTGACCGGAGATTTGTGCAGTTTGACATTAAAATGTCAGTCTGGAAGTGTTTGTGGTCTCATCACAAGCCCTGTTATTTTTGTTATGTTGTTCATTTTTCTTGTGTGAGAAGAAGATGTTTAAAATTCAATTGTGGGCTTTGGTGATCTGCCGCTTTATCGGTTGATTTTTCATATTCTGTAAGGAATGCAAAAGCACACTCATGCAACAACTCTTTCACTATATGATCATAATCATTTTGTTTGTTTCTGCTTTTGGTAGAAATAAAATTGTGGATGTTAACGCTCAGATTGTGCGTCTGTCCAAAAATCCAATTTGACTAAAAACCCTTGTTGATTTGAAAGCATTAGCTTGCCTTTTTATCGACTCGTGCTTTCACATTTGTGCGTAACTCATGTTACTCACCAGTGCTTCCAAGAATTAATTGGTTTCATGAACCCTTTGAAAAGCTTTCAGGGAGATGTTGGACATTGTCATTACTGACCACTCACACACCTTCTTGATGGATTCCTAAGCTGCTAAATCTGTCATCTGCAGGGAAAAATATTTCTCAAGGTGTGTACGTCTGAAAGAAGGTTGTTTTCAGTCACTTAAGCTCTGACAGTATGATTCGAGATGGTGGACAATCATTATATTGCAAACAAATCTATTAAATGTTCAAATGACTGGATGACAGATATGAGGCATGAAAATATGGATGCATTGAGTTTTTAATGAAACAATCTGTCAAGACACGTTTTAGGTTTCAAATGTACATTCACATTTTGACGGCATGTTTAATATCCTAAACAAATATTAGCACATGACCAAAGAATTGTAACATATATCTACAATAGGTCAGGTATTGTGATCTGATATTATCTGATAATATGATAATCTGTGCGTGTTAACAGACAAAACAAATGAATCATGTTGCTTTTAGTTTATAAACACAGACATTGTCGGATTTGTTTTTTTGTTCAGTCAATATTATACCGCACAGTTTACACGTAAATCTCTAAATTGTTTACTTTTCTCAACAAATTGAAAAAGAATACATTGTTTTTTCTTTTTTTAGGGAGTCCAACAAAGTGTAAATCGTCCCTGTTAAAAAAAACAGCATATGCTGGTTTGTCCAGGACCTGGACATGACCGGCTTAAACCAGCACAAACCAGCTTGAAAACCTACCAAACCAGCATGTGCTGTTCAACATCTAAAAACATCAGACCATCGTTCTTTATCATGAAATCATAAATCAGATCAAAAAACATCTGCATTGACCTCCCTGTTTTATTTTAGTCATAAAAATGTAAACAAACCCATGCTCAAAGCTTTAAGATGTTAAAATAATATATATATATTTATGACTTTAATATAGTTTTATTCAGCAAGCCACTTGAGGTGTTTATAACCATTGTTAAGTTGAGCCGGACTGACCATTGAATCATGAGAAGTTTATAGCTTGTTTTCTTTTAAGATTGCCCTTAAAAATGTTAAAGTGCTATAAAGGGTTCCTCATAGTGATGCAATTGAAGAACCCTTTTGGTTTTTTTAAAGAACAATTTATTTTTACAATTGTGTAGTCTAAAGAACATTTTGCTAGACACAAATTATCTTTATATACGGTTTCATCTTAACAACATCAACAAACGTTACTGCGCATGCGCACTTTTGTGACCCCAACTGAACTTCTGGTACACATTCACAAACAATAGAGAACCTGTAGATTATTTCTGATAACAAGCAAAAGAACCCGAGAAGAACCGTTACATGTCTCTAATAATTTGAATTTAGACTGCGATACCAAGCATGACCGCTAGATATCAATATCCAAAATGTTTTCTTAAATGCGACAAAACTACACGACCCATTAAACAAATTGTTTATTTACTAAGATGTACATACAACAAAATTCAACTATTTATTAATACAATTATTATGAAATAAACTCATAATATAAATTAATAGTAACATAAATTAAATATAAATAGTTATTATTACGCACTAGCCAAACACAATGTGAAAGTAAACTGGGGGTCAGGTGCGCGCGTGTACGATAAAACTGTCTATAGAACCTTTTAAAAAATTGCGTGACATCATAAAAACACCTTTTATCGGACTGCATGGACAACGCTAACATAAACGAAGGAAGACATAGACGATGCTGGTCCAAAAGAACTTCCTGTTTTAGTTTTTTAACACTACACAAACATTTGAACAGAATACAACAAAAATTTCAAAATAATCAAATTTTGTATGATTATGTGAGCGTAAAAACATTAAACAGGAAGTTCTTCTGGACCAGTGTTTACATCTTGCGGAGTGTTCTATATATCACCTTTATCAATTATTCATGTTCAAAGCCATGTGTTGGCATCACGTGTTCTACCCATTCAATTCTTAAGTTTGGCTTCTGCGGTTGATATGAATGCCTTTTTCTAACAGACGAAGATATCATGGTTTACAGGCAGTGTGAGTCACAGTGTTGTTACCCAGTGACCATCAATGAAGAAAAACAACCTTCACAGCATAGTAAAGGGCAGTTTTCTCCACATAAAGCAATTGACATACATAAACGACTATTTACATGTGTAAATAACTCATAAATAGCGACAAACTATGTCAAAGGGAGTCTGATAATGCAAGCATAAGAACAGCGATAAACTGTTGCCACAAAGAAAACCATCTTTGGCTGGATGGTTATGTCATTCCTCAGGTCGTGTACGTTTGGATGTACGAGAACTCCTCCTGTTTGCCTTCAAAATCATCAAAGAGGTAAAAATTACAATTCAGCATCTTTGATAAACTCATGCCTCTGTGTCAATCACTTTTCCTGCTTTGATATTTTCCTCGATGTTCCAGAGAAGAAATGGTGCAGACTGAAATGAAAAAGCATGTAGCGTGTAAATAATAACCATATTTCAGTTTTTGGATGAAATATCCTATAAATTGTCTTTAACCGCATCTTAACTTTTGTAAAAGTCTGTGGACTGAACGTTAAACTAGAAGCAAAGTTGTCCTTAAGATGAGTGACGTGTCAATGATGCGCAGAATTGGTCGCGTGTGCTGTGATGAGGTATCTTTTCAAATGCAGCATGTGGAACAATGATAAACGAAGAAGTCAGTTTCCATCAACCAATTGAGTTCAACTTGACAATATTTGAGTCTCGGCCTCTCTCCTCCTGCCACACGTTTGTTCGATCGCTTCTCGTTTCTCCTTGTTTTCCAAACACACCAGATAGATGGTGTTCTCGGGAACGTTTTTGGTAGGCGACGCGCGGCACATTTTGGATAAGCCGCACAGACGGCCCAGCTGGTTGACCTCTTGTTTGAAGGACTTGCTGAAGATGTAGTAGATGAAGGGGTTGTATACAGTGGAGGTCTTGGCGAACAGACAGGGCAGCATGCTGACCTGAGGAGGGATGGAGTCACCGGGCCGGTAGATGGACCATAGGCTGACCACTCCATAGGGCGTCCAGGAGGCGATGAAGCCCACGCTGATCAACACGGCGATCTGTGAAAGCGAACACAATTGTTCATATAGTTGTCCAAGTGTTTGAAATGTGTATGTGTGTTGCAGATGTCAGTGGAGGAAACATAAAAAACACATGACAGATATTATTGACGTATTATCTTACAGAACAACACACTTTGTTCTTCTACTCTCTGGTGGGAAGAGCATACATTGAAAATGATAAACTCGCGAGGCGAGAGATCAATGACTTTAGACAAACTGCAAACAGTCTCTAGGGTACATGTGCTAGATCATTCATAGATAAGAAAAGAGAAGAAAGCGGATGGGCCTTGAATCATTTACAGAGCACCACATTAGCTTAAAGTTCACCTGTAATGAAATAGCTATTCACAATACAGTGAAGCCTCAGCGTTATTCACCTAGAAATATAAAATGTAAATGTCGAGATAAACACCGCTATGGAATTTAAAGGCTGAAATACTATAGGAAACTGTTGTAAAATTCCTTGATACTTTGATAGACAACTCGGGTTTCGGAGATTACGATGTAAAATATCTGACTTCTGAGCGGTTACATTCGCATGTTTACCACGTGATGAGACGCAGAGAGAACGTTGTATAAGTGTTTAAACGTAGCCATTTGTTCATAAGCAGTTTCTGGATATGTTAACGTTCATGTTCATGCATATCACGTATTGAAAAAATCGTTAAAGTTTGTTTACTGTTCATATAAGCCTGCAAGGAGCTAGGCGTCGTCTTGTCCGTGATGTCAAATGACGCATCTCGCTGAGAAAATACCCGAAATCCGAGTTGTCACATTACTAAAGAAAAAACTACAGTTAACTTCATAATGATACTTCACCCAAAAATCATTTCCTCGCCTTCGAGTTGTTCCAAATCTGTATAAATGTCTTTGTTGAATAATGCTTATAACCAAACATATCTCACCCCCCTTTGACCCATAGTAGAAAAAAAACAATGGTAGTCAAAAGCACCCAAGAACTGTTTCCTGTAGGCATCTACATGCTTTAAAATGTCTTCTTTTGTGTTCAACAGAAAGAAAAGGGAAAAAAATCCTATTATGGGAGTCAATGGGGGTTAAAATAAACATTATTCAAAATTTGTTCACATTTGAATCAACTCGAAGGTGAGAATAAGATGACAGAATTTTCATTTTTGGGTGAAGTATCGTTTTGAAGACGATTTCATCGGATACATGCGCCTGGTCCGAAGTTTACTTCCGGTCTGTGTTTGTTTACTCGCGTCTGCTGGTGTTTTCATATTTTAATCTATTTACATATATATTTTATTTTATAATAATTTGTTAAATTTTAGTGTACATAATAAAATAATACAATTTGTTGAATTGGTCATTTAACTTTGTCACATTTAAGAAACGGTTCTGAGTAACCCAAAATATTTCTGGCTACACATACTTTTGACTTGCTAGCTAATGTCGTCGTTATTTTTTTTACTTATTATCAGAAATAATCTACTGGGACTCAATTCTTTGCGGTTGTGAACAGGTACTTCGGGCATGTGCAGTAAAGTTTGTTTATGTTGTTGCCTTGTAACCGTCTATAGACCGTCTCATCAGACGCCAGTGCCATGACTGCAGTTAACCTCCGGTGTGTTTTTGGCTAGTGTCTAATATATTTGATTTTATACTGCATATGTTAATATTAATTTATATTATGAGTTTATTGTTTAATAACGAACGTGGGCAGTAAGGTTTCTTTATGTTGTTGCTTTAAAACCGTCTACAGTCATTTCTTCTTTCATGTGGGTCTCACCAGCATGAGACGACGCTGCATCTTTATCATGTTGGGCATGCGGTTTGTGTCGTCCATAGATTTGTACGTCATGTAGAGTTTCAGCGCGATCCCAGAGTAACACGACATGATGACGACGGCCGGGATGAGCAGGTTCATGAGGAACATGGTGATGACGAATGACTGGCTGTGTTCCTTCATGTCTCTCCAGGCCAACGTGCAAGACAGACCGAAGGGTTCTGGACCGTATTTGCCCCAGCCGAGGAGAGGAAACATCGCCCAAAGCACCGCGTAGAGCCAGGAACCTGCCACCAGCATCCTGGCATTTCTTTTGCTGATTTTTTCTTCTGTGGATAGACAGACGAGCATGAGGAAGGCGGGTAAGATTTGAGGTTGGAGTTCTCATTCGTGATATCAACTTCGTTTCTCCTAAAACTGCATACGAGAATTTAAATGACAAACGTGACAATTGTTTAGATCCATGAAGATTATGGAGGTGTAAAATGATTGTAGAGATAAAATAATCTGTATTTGGGTAAATCTGATGTGAAATGTTTGAGTTCACATTGAGATCTTCAATCATATTGACTTTTGATTGCAGACTTGACAAATCTGAGCTCAGTTTGAGACATGGTAGACATCACTTCTGAAACTCTCAAGAGCAATATTTCGACTTAAGCATAAACCTCCATTTCACTCTTAGTTATGTCTAGGTGACATAACTGAGATTAAAGAGATCTCATTGATAATTTCTTATAAGGTGCCGTGTGAAGAGAAAACCACTTGGGAAACTCACTGGGCGATTGGAGTGTCGAAGACACGACAAAGCGAATGACGGCCATGATTGTCAGTGTTATTATGCTAGCCGCCCCAAAGAAAAATCCCATCAGGCCGTAGTACACACATGTGACGTCTCCTCCGATCCAGTGGTGGTTCCACGCCGAGGCTACAGCCAGGGGGTACATGGTGATCGCTGCTCCCAGATCAGTCACAGCCAGATTCACGCTCAGCAGCTCTGGGGGTTTCAATTGTGTCGACCTCTTGTACGCCATCACAAGAACAAGCAAATTCCCCACAATTGAAAGAATGGCTGTGTGAAATTTAAAAGAGAAAATACAGAAATCATGAGATTTCTAAATGGAAATATGATGTTCAATCAAAATATAGGATGTGCTTCTATGCTTTCAGTTGAATCGTCATGATTACATGTCAATCTTTTAACCCCCGCAAAACAAGTGAAGTGGAGAGAACATTTCTTTATAGGTGCCTACTGTGACCAAGTGTTATTATGCGTATTTCAAATTCAATAATTGTTTTAATCAGTCTCTCTCTCTCGCTCTCTGGCTCTCTTCCTTTTTTTAGTTCAACCTTCATAAATAATGAAATCAGATAGGAAATTAACATAAGAGATGCAAGCGGTGCCTTGGGCACATTCATGGATAACCCTGCATAAGAGGCCTTTACCTTTATTTCTCCATCAATAACCTCCAGCCCAAGGCACAATATGGTTCTCCGGGGAACACAGACCTTTTTCTGCAGAGCATTACGAGTTACTTGAGCGTGTGGACAATGATGATGTGTCGTTTCATTGATGATTTCTTCCTCCGTTTTCTCGATTTAGTGTAACTGAGGTTGTCAGTCACAATAACAGTCTGCCTATTTGTGTGTGTTCCAGAAGAAAGTCCAACGGGTTTGGAATAACAATAAGTAATTCATGACAGGATGTTTATATTTTCATTTCTATGCCTATGAAGATATAAATGTTTCTAAATTGCAAAGTGTGACAAAACTTCTTTGTCAACATCCACATGCATTTCTCAAAACAACCGGATGAGAGCCACAGTCAAATCAGTGTTTTTAACACTCCTTTATTTGGTTTCTTTCTCTCTTTTGTGTTGCTTTTTATGTGTTCCAGGATCGATTTTCATTTCTTAAAAGCATATTTTTCGAAGTCTGCTTTTATTCATGGAAACCAATTGAAGTGTAATCGGTCTGGATGAGCGGACAGCTTTTTTCTTTGATTGCAAATCTTCTAATGAGGAGAAAGTGAACAACGTCTGCAATATTAACGCAAACCCAGTTCTCCCCATTCGCACATGCCCACCTAAGTGAATATGAATATGACTGAATGACATTATAACCCACCCAGCTCGTGCCAAGACTTTGAGACACTGTACAAATGCTGAATAACTGTACGAAACGAATTCGATGTTCATCATGTTGGTGACAAACGATGTGTACATTACGCACTCGTACTGCGCAAGTTAAAGTATACAGTATGATGCAAAAACACGGATTATTTCACAGAGTATAGTAGTATCATAGTTTTCCGAATAACGTTATTTAAGTTAAAGTGAAATATTACAAACATCGATCGGGGAAGAAACAGTTGAGAAATATCGTTTGGAACGAAGAGACCCGGCATTACGCACCATCAATCCAAACGCAGAAAGTTGAAAGTCTTACCAATGACCAGCAGAAACGCACCCACTCCATAATCCACAGCAGGTGACAATTTTGATGAATAAATATCCATTGTGTCAACTGAACTAGAGATATATTAATTTCCAAACGTTTTCTTTCCCTTTCGATGCGCAGAAGAGTCGCTCAGCAATGATTGTTGCGCGTTCGGAAAAAGTTCCCGAAAATAAAGGCGACGTGAAACTGCAACGGGAAAAGACCTCAGAGGCTCAACACTGCTGTCCAGAAGAAATGAAGAACGCAATGCTCCAACATCACCAACAGACCGAGAGAACAAACCTGCGACCTTGAATGTAATTGAATAACGAGAGAGACAATGACATGAGCAGTTATTGGTGCTCTTTCTTGGGGGACGTGTAAGCATGTCCAAAGAGTTCAGTCCTCAGGAGGGGCTTCGCGTTGTGAGCACTGAAGAGGAAGGATGGATACGATTTGTTTACCTTGAAGGACACATTTCACGAAAGAATACTATTTTTTTGAAAAGATGCTAAACGATCATGCAACAGTGATGACAAAAATGGTGTTATTCAATCTAAAATACGTTCAATACATGTTGCTTATATTTGTTTATCCCCCCTTTTCAGACGTGACATAATTGGAAGAACAGTCGTTCTTTTTACTATAGTTCACCCAAAAATGAACATTCTGTCATCATTTACTCACTCTCTTGTCATTTCTTTCTTTCGCAGAACACAAAAGAATATCATTCGAAGAAAGTTAGTAACTCAACAGCACTGGTTTTCACTTTTATTGAATGGACGCAGAACCAATGCAAGTGAATGGGCTGCAGTTAACAACATTCTTCAAAATATCTTCTTTTGTGTTCTGCAGAAGAAAAAAGGTTTTGAAATGACAAGATTTTACTTTTGGGTGAGCTATCGCTTTAAATGAACTGCAGTTTAAGAGATTATTGTCATTTCATACGCATTAGCACGCTTCAGTATTATTAAGTTATTATGTCTCCGTGATATGGTCACAGTCCAATGCTTCTATGCATCTTATGACAATCTTTCTTATTTCACATGACAGAATATAGCCGGAGGGTCCGGTGATCCGCATGAATGCAGAACCCAGGAGAAATGAATTTCACAAACCTCATGTTCATGCCTTAATGATCATCCAAGAGAATCTGTCTTTTCAGGTGATCGAGTAGAACTTTGGAAAGGAACCAAATGTCAAAAGATCTTCTTATTCGTTTTCATAGATTTTAAAATGCAAAGAACTTTTTGAATATTTGAGCTATTTATACATTTCATCACATGAGGTATTGTATACTGTACATTTACGGAGCTTTTTACTGTATGCAGTACTATATTTATTTGAGTGCAAATTCACACGATTGGTATAGGGTGTGATCTCAGATTCAAATCACTAACCGGTTCAAGATGGGTTGTTCTATCTCATCAGTAAAATCAGCATGTTGCCATAGATACTGGTTCAAAAGACTCGTAGCCCTTAACGTATCATTATTTTGTTTTGCCGTCTTTACAAATTTGGAAATGATAATTGCATGATTATGTGAGCCGAAGATTTCAACTCGTTTCTCCCAATGCACATTATTTTAAAGCTTTTTTAGGATAAAATGTTTTTTAATCAAATGCGTTTAATTTGAGTGCTTCTATTTGAAGCACCAAGAAAATGATTTATAATGAATATAAATATGCTTATCTGTAAGCACGGGAGAATAAAGGTGACTGTTGCATCGTGACATAATTCCTCAAACGTTGCTGTGCAAGGCCTTTCTTTGCACAAACAATAGAGATGAATGTGAGAGATTGAAAAACTGCAGTTTGTCTGCTATTAGTAGTAGAACAGAAATGACACACTTCAGCTTTATACCCTTCAGGCCCTCAAGCACACTGGCCTTCTGTATCTTTCTTTTTTTCTGTACCTTCATCATTAGAGCATGTTAATCTCATGTCTCTTGAAGAAGTTCATTGAGTGAAAACCTTTCATTCCTCTTTTGATGAGCCGTGGCTAAACGCTGGAGTGAAGGCGTAACTAACCTGTTGCAGAATTAATGTGACTCATGCATCCAAAGACGCGTTACTAGACGTACAGTTGCTCAGTGGTCACCGTTGACGTCATCAATTCAGTGCTCACGAACACCGTTCATTTGTATGTCTTTGAATGATGAAGGAAAAACAGAAATGACTGGTAGGAAGATGCATTCTGGTCAGCAATCTTCCTTCTCATCTGCTTCCTAATTCAATGAGATGCCCTCGTTGACCTTTTCAAAGCTGGTGCGCAATACATCTGTAGTTTTAAGAAGCTCGTGGCGAGGAACTCGATCTGTGCTCTGTGTTTCGTGACAGAAATTAGGGTGATGGAAACAGACATTTCAATTCTTTTGGAATAAAGTGACAGACTTATTTGTTTTAAAGGGATAGTTCACCCAAACATTCTGTCATGATTTACTCATTCCTCAGTTTGTTCTAATCCTGGATACATTTATTTGTTCTGTTGAACACAAAAGAGGATATTTTGAAGAATGTCAGTAGACAAACAGATCTCATCCCCCCTTACTGCAATAGTAGGGAAAATAAATACTATGGGAGTCAATCGGGGATGGCTGCAGACATTCTTCCAAATGCTTTCTTTTGTGTTCAGCAAAACAAATAATTTAAATACTGTTTGGAAGAACCTGAGGGTGAGTAGATGAAGAGACAATTTTCATTTTCTGGTGAACCTATCCCTAAGAAGTATTGAATAAACTTAACAACATCTTGTTCTGTCACCATATATCATTCAACATCATGCCGCTCAGAACCTATATATGACTCATTCTTCTGCAGATCACAAAAGAAGATATTTGGAAAGAATATCTCAAATGGGAGCTTATGCCAGACATTTTTGGGTAAGTAATGACAAATGTGCTTTTAGGGGGGCTGAACTCTCCCTCTAAAGGTTCTGGATGGGATGTAATGTCAAAGCTCCTTAATCCATTTTAATGGGTTGTTTGTTTGTCACGTAAACAGCTATGAAAGATTCTCAAATATGTGTGCTTCATGCATTGATCGACGCCTTTCATAAGTAATTGCCGTTTTGGATGAATCAATGTTTACAGTGAGGAGGAATGATTGATGATTAGTACGGAACAAAAGCACAAGATGATGTGACGCGAAGAAAAAAACATTCTAATGGACAACCAGAAAGAACAAAAGATCATCTGTCCAGCCTTTATGAGAAGCACTTATTCCTTATAAAGGATCGCAATATCCTTTATCTCACCAAAACTAAAGAGACAGGAAGGGTTTGACAGCCCAAGTTTGATAAACCAGAAGTAATAATAGATGAAAAACAGAAATATAAGATGAAAGAAAAGATATAGGCTCATAGAAACCAAAAAGCCAAAGAATGAGTGTTGAATCCAGGCAGAGATTTACTGTATCTCAGATTTCCTTGGAGTAATATGAAGTTTTCATTCCATTCACTTATATTTCTGTAGCACCAAAAAAACAATTAATTCCCAAATTTTCTTATACAAAGAACTGTAAATCTGACACAAATTCTTCTTCTCACATTCTTGTCTCTCAGATTGTCGATGCGATAAATAAATAAACGAATAAACAAATATATAAATACTATATGTCATATTTTATTCACTAAATCCTTAAAAAACTTTGACAGCATCTGTACCGCTTCATGCTACAGCACAGACATAATGATCTCCAAAATGTCAAATCCAAACAATCTTCCGTCCCGCTGTCTTTGCTTTTTGTTTATTTATTGCCGCTCCTCTGCTCAGTCTATTTTTTAGGATGAACCTTCTGACCTCAACACTGTGTGTTCACTTTTACGCCCTCTCTTGTTTTTGCAGATTACCGGGTTCCTCCGCACGTCTTCCTCCCCCACAGAGCACCCGTGCGCCCGCAGCACTCCGGCGGCCACAACATGTCCAGATCTGTCGAAGCTCCCTGCGGAAAGACCTGCGGAAGATGTAGTACACAAATGGATTGAACACCGTTGAGCACTTTGCAAAGAGGCAGGGAAGTAAGCTGACGACGGGCGCTACGCTGTCTTTGGCTCCGGAATGAAACATGGTCCATAAACTGACGGTCACGTACGGCGCCCAGGAGACGATAAAGCCGGCGCTGATGAGAATGCCCATCTGAAACACAGACAGACGACATAAAAGGATAGAAGAATAGTCTTGAGGATAGGCCTCAATGCATTTATTTAGAAAAAAATAAATGCATTGAAGTTTATGTAGGTTTATGAACTTGGAGAGAGCTGAACGTTTGCGGATGTACCCAATTACCATTTTACCCTTAGTTCCAGTATCGACAGCAAGCTGTGGACGCATGAACACAGATGAGTTGTCTGTCGCTTTAGCTGAAAAACTGAGAAGTGTCAAGCAAATGTGTGAACCCTGTAGAGAACTGTGATCCCAAACGGTGTTAAACGCTTATTAAATTAAAATGAAAATGACAAGCTTTCAAAATGAATTGACCCTTTTATGTCAAGGCGCGTTCAATTTATCCTGGAGGAAAATTTTGACGCTACGAAGTTGCTCCTTTATGTCGCAGGAGATGCACATTCAAAGCGATAGTTCCCCCAAAATGAAAATTCTGTCTTCGTTTACTCAACCTCAAGTTGTTCCAAATCTGTACAAATTTCTTTGTTCTGATGAAAACAAAAGAAGATATTTTGAAAAACGTACGGTTCTGGGGCACCTTGACTACCATTAGCGTTTTTCCTACTATGGTAGTCAATGGTGCCCAAGAACCGTTTGGTCACAATCGTTCCATCAAATATCTTGCGACTATCGTTGTTGAAATACACGAAGAGAACGCGAATATAAAAGACACAAGATCTGTTTATTTAAAGTGTGTTTTTGCCATAACATCGATGCAGAATCTTACCAGTGTGACTTTTCTCTCAACGGCCCCGGTGTTGGGCAGATTCCCGTGGACCTGGATGGACTGATAAGCCTTGTGGAGCTTCCAGGCAATGCCCGAGTAAGAGAACAAGATGAATCCACACGGGATCAGAGTGCACAGAACGGTCAAAGCCATAATGAATGAAGAGCCATTTAAAGAGCGCTGGTATCCGGCCCAATCCACAGAACAGGCCAAACCGTAGGGTTCAGGACCGTATCCGCCCCAACCCAGCAGAGGAAACACGGCCCAGAGCAGCGAGTACAGCCAGATGACAGAAATCAATACACTTATAGTTCTTCTCTGAAACCTGTTACCTGAAACACACAGATACAAGTCCATTGATGCTGTTCAAATGTCTCTTCTGAATATTTATAAATGAACTATTTACTCACTTTATCATCATTTCAAACACTCATCGCAGATTTTTTTTTATTCAGTGGAGTAGTTTACTATAAATGTAATATTTTGTGACATGTCATACAAGCCACCTGTGTGTTTATGTCTCCTGACAAAAACAAATTGAGGCTTATAAGGAAGGTCTCTACACAACACCACGGGCCTGTACCATGAAGCCGGTTTAGGTGGCTAGCCACCTAAGTTAAGGTTTTATTTTAGATACCATGAAAGTAACTCAGCTTTTATCGGTGTTCATCGCCATGGTAACTTACGCTGAACGGCTAACCTGCTCCGGAGCTGGTTATGATCTAGATTAAAGATCTCACAAGTGAACCAATCAGCAGCGAGCTAATTTACATATCATTGACCCAACCAACTCACAGTGCGCGTTACAATGGCTAGTTATTTTTAATAATGTTTAATAAAATAAAAACACTTATATAAAAAGATGTAATATATTGCAAATAAAAAATCAAACAATGGTTAATACATAGCCTAGGTAAAATCTGATTTTAGAGATAACATTTGCTGTCTTTCCCTTTCACTCACATGATATTAAATCTATTTATATTCCATTATTTTATTGTACTACATACGATATGTATTTCTTTGCATTGCATTTTTTACATTCTTGTCTGTGGTGCAGGACATCTAGGAAAACTTTCAGTTTCACTGTTTCATTAATTATTTCTTCTAAAGAAACCTTCTATTACACAGCTATATACAGACGAAAACATACATTGACAGGTGACATCACATATCTTTTACTAACGCTATTCTAATGTATTTTTTATCAAGTTACACTTAGAATTACCCTAAATAATGTATCATACAGTACGCCTACATTTTATAATGTAAAAGAAGGTTTTAATACCTACAACATTCCCTAATGCATCTGTGTTGTGTCAGTGCTTTAAGGGAGGTAAAGTACATTACATTTACATTTAGGCATTTGGCAGACGCTTTTATCCAAAGCGACTTACATTGCATTATCTTATACATTTTACATAGGTATTTGCAATCCCCTGGGATCGAACCCACAACCTTGTGTTGTTAACGCAATGCTCGTACCACTGAGCTACAGGAAAGTTAATGGGGAAAGGTACAAAACCCTGTAAATTATTTAAATACGTGACCAAAACTCAATTTCAAACGTCTATACAATCTTCTCTTTTTTGTTCTGTTTGATAGCCTCTTGGTGGGAGACAGAGGTTCCTATGTATGCCAGAGGGTTTTTTCTCTATTTTCTATCCTGACCACAGAACCACTTCAACACGGCCCTCAGTCAAACCATAGTCAGGTTGAGAAGATCATCAGATTTCTAAATCAACTAACTACTAAGTTCACATACTGGTATTTTTTTATTTACCCTTTTTATTTAGAATCACCTTTTTTATTTTGTTCACATTTCTTCTGTAACCTATGGAGGTGGACAGATATTTGCCCCTAATTATTTCATAAGAAACATATACTACAGAACTCTCTCTATCCATGTGGAACGCCACTGGTTTTACTAACGCTGACGTCACTCTTTCATGTGCACGCGCCGCGAACTAATCAGCTTCAGGATCAAAGCTTGAGTTGACTAAGAAACTTCATGAGCTGCTTTATGGTACCAACAAAGCTTGATCACGTTGGTTTGGTTTTGTCAACCCAAAACTAATCCTGTAACCCTGGGTTTGTGCAGCAACATTCATTGTATAGGCCCTAAGGCCATCATATATTAAATGTCGCGTGGAAACCGTCCTAAATTCCATTTTACGATCAATTCTCAAAGTGCGTATGTGTGATTCATAGAACAAACGTGCGCACAGAAAACGGGTGTACGCCTCTCAATTAAGATGTCATTGATATAGTATATGAAAGAGCACCAAGAAACCTGAAAAAATGTTAAGTTTTTAAACATAAATACACGGCTTGCACTGCCTCCAAAACCTTGACAGTTAGTTTCGATGCATGCCGTATGTCTAAGACTTCCGTCGTACGCAATCACGTTTGAAACGTTACGCGTGACGTAGATATTAAATGATCTAAACATCCCTGATATGCAGACGAATTGACCCTTTTAAACAATAATCTTGCACAAAGACACATAACAAATCATTCAACATCCAGGAACTTTTGAATGGTCTTATTTCTTTGCATTCGAACTTCCGCTTACATCACGTGTCCTTTTCAATATTGATGCTCCTAGAGTGGCTAGGTTTTTTTAAATTAAATAAAAGCCCGGGACCAGATAACATCAGTGACAAGGTATTGAAAGCATGTAGTCTACAGTTAAGTGGTATATTTACATTATTTTTAAAACGTCTCTTAAATTGCTGTCCCACAAATTTGGAAACATGCCTCAGTTGTTCCTGTGGCAAAATACAGGGGCCCCAAATGTATTAAATGATTTTAGACACGTAGCCCTCACCTCTGGTGATGAAAACATTTGAGAAAATTGTAAGAGTGGAGATCGTCAAGCATGTGGAAGACAAACTACCAGTTTGCGTATAGAGCAGGGAGGGGTGGGGAAGATGCTGTAACTAGTCTTGTGCATCTAGCAGCCCAACATGTCGAGACTCCACAAGCAAAGGCACGGCTGGCTTTTATCAATTTCTTATCTGTGTTTAATACAATTAGGCCACATGCGCTGGAAGTAAAGCTTGTTAAACTGTTTAGCTCGGATTTTAATTAGGTAAATGGATTTTCTATCGAATAGGATCCAGTGTGTTAGAGTTAATGGCTTGTTATCCTCCAAGTTATGTTCTTCCTTGGGTTCTCCTCAGGGGTGTGTTCTTGCCCCTCTGCTTTTTATTTTATATACCAATGATTGTAAGAGAAGATTTGATCATAGGTCTGTAGAGTGGCGATCCATGACTCCTCTGTAGGGGAAGCAATAATGCGAAGCTCAGCAAAACATGTATTTAGCCCGTCATGTGTGTGGCGCGTCATGACAAAATGTGTGCCTGCTTCAGACGCGCTGAAAGGGTTTTTAATAAAAGAGACGCTCGGGTTTGCTAGATACTCGCTTAGGCTCATGTGTAATCAGAGTTAAGTGTTAACGCAGTGTCTTCTGAATGCGAGCGTCTCTTTTATCATAAACCCTTTCTTTGAATTCTCTCCTGTTATCCATCGAAGGGATATCCAGCTTGTGGATCCGTGTTAATACCTGAGAACAGTGATTGATAAGAAATTCAATTTTGAAATTTATACCTAGCCATTTGTGAAAAGGTCCAACAACGTTTGTTTTTCGTAAGAAAATTAATTATTTTAAGGTTTGCACATAGTTAATGTAACTTGTGTACAGGAGTTTTAGGCTATTGAATCTGATATTTCTATTTGTGTCATTGTATGGTTTGATTGCATTAGCCTGTCTGGCAGAAACATAATGAATAAGCTGATTAAGACTGCGTCCAAGGTTATTGGAGTTCAGTTGATTTCGCTTCAAGACATTTTTAAAGATTGGGTCATTAAAGAAGCATATGAGATTATCAATTGTGCATCTCAGTTTGTTGGATTCGCGTCGAAGATCCAGAGTAATTGTAGGAAGATTCAGAAGGTTTAAGAATTCATTCATAGTTACTGCTGTTTCTATGTTAAATCATAGATGTGGCATGGGTACTGTACTGGTCATTGAATTGTACGTTTTTTTTAACTTTTGAATTGTGATGTGCAGCATTTGTGTAAACCAAATTTCCTAAGGGATGAATAAACTACTACAGTTTCGTTAGTCACTTTTTGACCAAACACATTGATGGACATAATTTTTAAAGTGTGGGAAAGTACCTGATTTCGGTGGATTTCCTGTTACCAGATATCTCACCAGCGCCATGACAACCAATGTCATGATGCTGGCCACGCTAAAGATCATTCCCATCAGGCCATAGTACAGACAGGACGGGTCACCTCCAATCCATGCGTGGTTGAAGGCAGAAGCAATGGAGAGCGGATACATACTGAGACCCATGCCAATGTCAGTCACAGCCAGGTTGACTGTGAGGAGCTCAGGGGCTTTGAGAACGCTGTGCCGGCGAACAGCTGTTATCAGGACAGCTGCGTTGCCCAGGAGGGTCAAGATGGCTGGGAAGAAAGCATACCAGTTGATACAAAGGTTAATGGTACATACCCATACAAAATATTTTTTGGGTGCACGATAAAATATCGGCCGTATCGGTATCAGCCGATACATGGTCATTTTTGGTGTTATCGTATCAGCCGATTTATTAAAGCTGTTTAATCATAATTCATTTCAATTTGTTAAACTTCTTCAGCTGCACACTTCCCACAGTTAAAATACAGTACAGTATCTTTCTGTCATCATCAGTCACACTGCTATTTCCAAAACATTGTTGATGTAAGTACAGTATGTATATACACTATTTTTGAATGTGCAAATTTCAGGAACAAAAGCATATTGTTCCTGGTCTTGAGACATAAAATTGGGTTGCTCTGGAAGAACATCTATAATTTGTTTTTTTAAGTCAAAATATACCAGAAATGTTTGAAGATTAAAGGATCATTGACCAGTGTAAATCAGGCTTGGTACATGATTTTCAGTGAATCGGAACAAAATATCATAAAAATGAAATTTATAAGTGGCAGATCTATAACAGTAGAAACTGTTAGACTGAAATTTCCAAAGAATTTCCCAAAGTACGACAATTCCAAGAACTCTACACTGACCACACAGAGAGTCAGTCAGGTCTTCAAGCTTGAATTGGCACTGGCTAGATTGATGTGACAAGCTTGACTGTTCAGCCCGAGGCTTGAATGTTATCGAACATCAACGGCCAAAACCGAAGAATCGATTTTAGGGTGAATTTCATTTCTGTGCTGATGATGTGCAGATGTTTTTCAGTTGAGAAATTCTTGGTGATGATGCTTTACTGACATTTTTATTGTTCGATTCTATAGTGGCTGTCCAAAGATTCCTTTAGATAAATCAAAAATATAAGGTGCATACACAACCTGGAAATAAGACCAAAGATATTAATATTAACAAGATGTACCACTGTCGTTACAATGAATAGGGAGGAATGCAACCCCAGTGTGGCCGCTCTAGTGACGGAAATTCCACCTTCCAGAAAAACGAGGAAATCGTCAATCAGTGAAGACTAAAGATACTCTGGGATGGGGCTCTCGTGAGGCGCTAGCTAGCCTTTGCGCAGGCGCAGGGAATGAGGTGACCTTGAAGTTATTCAAACAAATAAGCCACATTGTAAGATAGGTATGAGTTCCCATCAGATTGTGTCGATAAATATTTATACAAATGAGACAAAACGTATTTTAAAAGGGCTTCTTAATTTGATCCACAAAAAAAGAACCTTGGATTAGTTTCTTGTGACTGTGTCTATAAATCTTGTTTGTTTATGCTTTGGATCCTAAAGCATTTCTGCTGGTCAATCCATTAAAACCTTCATGCAGACATGATCTGAGAATGCTTGTTCACTGAATACTTCAAAACCGGATCTGAATTAAACCATGAAGCGTCAGTCACAGTAGATGAATGACCTAAAACATGCTGAGATTAACATTTAACAACCATGATTGTATTTAAGAAATTAAACAGATTTGAAGTCCACATTAATCAAGAGACATTAGAAACCGTTGTATGGTTTTGAATCCACATTCATATTTAAAAACACATGACTGCACTGAAACGTAAATATGCTTGTTGTGCATGCGTAAAGCTTTCAGATGCATTGACCTGAAGTTTTTGAATGTTAAACACTGTCAGTGTCCTGCAGAGTTTAGTTTCACCCTTGATATATAATTATATATTTTTAAGTATTGACACCAGGAAGGGTGTTGCTATAATGATGTCAGATTTGAGCGCTGCTCTCGACACTTAAGATCATGCTGTTTTAATACAACGTCTTAGAGATTATGTTGGAATTAATGATATTGAACTTAAGTGGTTCTCTTCTTACTTAAAGGATGAACTTGTTCAGTTAAAATTGTGAATTTTGTCTTCTCATCTGCTGCTTTCTCATGGGGGGTCCCACAGGGATCTATTCTTGGTCCAACTATGTTTTCTTTATACATGTTGCCCTTGCGGTCCATTTTTAGGTAATACAATATTAATTGTCATCTATATAGTGATGATTTGCAAATGTACTATCCTTTGGAGCTGGACGGTATTTCCTTCATCAAATTTATGTGTATTCTTGGCAGACGTTAAGGCTTGGTTTGCAAATTATTTTCTTCAATTAAATGAAGATAAGACAGAGTTTAATATTTTTGGTAATAAGCAGTTCCAGAAAGGTATGATCGGGAACCAGGGACCACTGTCCAACGATCCCTGTGGTTTTGTGATGAATTTGGGAGTATTTATTGATTCTGAAATTCGTCTTATCCGAAAAATAAACAGTGTATTGAGCAAATTGTCGAACTGAAAACTATTCTTTTGAACAAGGACTTAGAGTCTGATATACATGCTTTTATTTTTTCGCTGCTGGACTATTGCAATGCTTTATATTTAGGATTAAATTATTCTCTGGTGATGCATCTTCAGTATGTTCAGAATGCTGCAGCAAGACTTTTAACTAACACTAGAAAACGAGATGATATTATACCTGTGTTGGTATCTGTACAATATCCAATACAATAGAAAGTGTTGATGTTTGTGTATAAAGCTCTACATGATTAGGCTCCTGAGTAGATAAGGGATATGCTGGTCCCTTACCAATCGCATTGACTACTATGTTCCTTTCAGAGTTTGCTGTTGATTCTCTCACGGTCTCGTCTGAGGCGCAGTGGAGATTGCGCTTTTTCTGTTGCGGCTCCAGCACTTGGGAATGCTCTGCCACTATCTGTAAAATCCTCACCAAGCATGGACATTATTAAAATGGACTTAAAGACTTACTTGTTCCATCTGGCTTTCAGTATTTGACGGGTCAGAACAATTGTGAACGACATGTTGATTATTTTATGTTTGTTTTGATGTTTTAATGCTTATGTTTTTTAATTAAATTGTATTGATGTTTAAATGCCTGTGTTTTTGATTTAATTTGTTTTGATATTTTAATGCTTATATTTTCTTATTCATTTGTGCTGATGTTGTAATGCTTATGTTTTTTAATTAAATTGTTTCGATGTTTAAATACTTATGTTTTCTAATTCTTTTGTGTTGATGTTTTAATGCTTATGTTTTTAAGTAATTACATTTTATACTGCTTGTGTAGAGCACTTTGGTCCATTTTTATTGTCTTGAAGTTGCTTTATAAATAATGTTGAGCGAGTGAGTGAGTGTGAATTCAACACACCTAACCAGCTAATCAAAGTCTTCGGGTTTACAAGAAAATGAGGATCAGATGTGTACACAGAGCCTCAGCCACAGTCACAAGAACACATACAGTAAAACTGGCTATTTTACCACAAATATAAAAACAATCATCTTATTTGCCCTTATCATGAGATTAGGACACTTGCATAATATAGGACATGCAATATACTGAAGGCTACAGATTGTAGGCCTATGCAAATCTTAAAACTGTAGTAACACTGCAACAGCTGGTGTTTTTAGGCACATTTATAATGAATTGTAAACACGACTGGTAACTAAAAAAGTCTGAGCATTTTGAGAGCATTTCATACAGAAATGAGTCTTTAAATGATAGCACATTTTAGGTGGTTGATGTTGAACTGTGTCAACATCAGTTCATGTCAAAATCCTCTGGGTTCTCACCTAACTGCATGAGTGCTCCAATAACGCTCTCTCATTTACAAGTGTCTTTAGAAAGTGTCTGGTTTGTAACATTCAAATTGTCCTTCAAGCAGGATTTACTTTAAGCGATTTTTCCACAGCCATGAAAAGGTGCGAAAAAGTAATTAATCAAAAGAGCAATACAGCTTCATATCCTCTATTAATCTGACTCTAATCACACAAACACCAGCGACTAAAACAAGCTTTTTAAATGACTGAAAATAGTTCAATGGGGTGATTCATTTCTGCTCCCAAACTCTGCTCTCAAAGCAAGATTGCACTTTTGAAAGCACTGCACATTTTTCACAACGGCATTCTATAAGAGAAAAGCAAACGTCGATCGCTATCAAATAATTCCCAATAACGTATAAGCTGCAGCAGTGCCTCGGCAGTGGTCTGTCGTGAACAGTAAACATTGAGCTTTATTGAGACGCTGAGCAAACTTAATGATGTTATCACGTACAGTCTCTCGAGCAAATAAGCCGAGCTTTGTGGAAACACAGGTGTCTGTCTTTAATGAAAACAGCCAATGCCTGTTTGGAATGCTAACTTCTGGAAATGCCACTAAGCATATGTTCTGATACAGAATTGTTTGTGTTTGTGAGAACGTTCAAACGTGCCTATCCTAAAACATCACAAATTCACATAAATGTAAAAAGAAAAAATATATTCGTCGCAGCATGAGCGCTTTTAGACTGCGATGGGTCAAATCCGCCGCCATATTGGGGAGGGCAAGACTGCCCTATAAACACATACAAGTTAACAGGGTGTTATGATTTTTCCGTACAAAAAGCATAATAACGTTTTATTTGTTTGGTAACGTGGAACAGATCCCCGTTAAATCGTATGTTTAAACAGGATGCGGAGTCTATGTGTAAAGGACACAGCACCCCCTGTGGGGCCACGGAGAATTACAGAGCAACATCAGGTGTGCATGTTTTATGGATGCCAGCCATCTTTCATTCTAATAAAACTATTCGTGCCTGTTATGTTATGAGCTCAACCTAACTCGATAGACATAAATATATGACCTTTATGTTGCACAAGGCTTAATTTCTAGAAGAAATATATCAATTGACCATGCAAATTAATTAAACAATTAAACTACATGACATTATGCTATAAATGTTCAGAAAAACATGCCTGTTATTGAACAATTCCGTTTTTTGGAATTAGCCTTTAAAAATATTTGTATAATAACTTTTAATGTATGCAATTATACAAATCCATTAAACGACAAGAGTATCAACTGCAAAATATAAAATATCATGCACAAGGCCTGTTTTTCTGATTACGCCTGAATTCTTTAACAAACCATACTGAAAACGTATTTTTGATGTTTAATTCAATTGACAGTACCTACATAAATTCATCAAACTCTGACACCGTTTCAATAAAGATATCAAACTAACTGTAACATTTTCAGAATATAATTCCCTGCAATGCTCAATTCTTGTTTTCCTGAATATTAATCAGATTTATTTTATATGCAGTACTGAATCCTTATTTTTGAAATGTTCAACACACTGTAAATTCATTAAACTCCTACACAGTTTTAGATAAAGGTATAAAGGTATATAAAATATTCAGAATATAATTCCTTTAAATGCACGAGGCTTGTCTTTCTGATTATGCCTGTACGTTTATATAAATCGGTGTCGGAATGAAATTGAATTGCAAAATAAAATCTCTATAAATGATTCGCATATAATATATATAGAAACCCTTTATTTAATATTGACTCCATACACACATTTTTTTTTTTTAAAATGACCTTTCACTCCACTCTCTTCATGCATTATCATTCAAAGCATTCACCTTCATATGATCATTTCAATAGAACATTCTATCATATATAATTATATTTAGCAGCACTTACCAATCACCAGCAGGAATGTACCGGCACTATAATCAACATCAGGAGACAGTTTAGAGGTGTATCGATCCATTCCTGGTTCTCAAGCAGAGCTGTTGAGATGTTGGTGAATGACACCCAGAGTTTTTTATTTTAGCTCCACTTGTCCAGAGAAGAAACACCTATTTGACAGTGGACCTGATCATCCCCCCACCTATTCATCCACTCTAATCTTTTTTCCAGCATGGGCGGACACATGCAGACTCGAGTTGATTAGAATAACTATCACCGGTGAAACAACGTGACCGTGAATAGTACGTAATAGTATAGTGCAGAACTTTTGAGTCACAAAACAGGCTCTTTATAGTGGAAAAAGGTTCTTTAGATAATAAAAAGCTTCTTCAGGGAACCAAAAATGTTTTTTCAATTGTTGTTTAACGTAGGGCTGTCACGATTAAAAAATTTGGCTGACGATTAATTGTCTGTTAAATAATTGTGATTATTGCGACCCTGGACAACAAAACCAGTCTTATGGGTCAATTTTTCGAAATTGGGATTTTTACATAATCTGAAAGCTGAATAAATACGATTTCTATTGATGTATGAGTTGTTAGAATTGGACAATATCTGTCTGAGATACAACCGTTTAAAACTCAGGCACTGTTGCAGACCATCCACTAAACAAAAATAGTTTTTTACATATTGAAGGTAGGAAATTGACAAATATCCACATGGAACATGATCTTTACTTAATATCAAATGATTTTTAACATTAACTTGCTTGTTGATTTATGTCGGTTAGATCATATGTGACCCTGGATCACAAAACCAGTCTTAACTAGCACAGGAACATTTTTAGTAGTAGCCAAAAATACACTATATGGGTCAAAATTATAGATTTTTCTTTTATGCCAAAAATTATCAGACTATTAAGTAGAGATCATGTTCCATGAAGATATTTCCTGAATTTCCTACCGTAAATATATCAAAACCTTATTTTTGTGAGTTGATGGCCTGCTACAGCACCTCTGATGGACAACTTAAAAGGCGAATTTCTCAATGTTTCGATTTTTTTGCACCCTCAGAGTTATAAATGTCTGTATCTCCGAAAAATATTGTCATTCATCAATAGAAAACTTAATTATTCAGCTTTCAAATGATGTAAAAATCTCAATTTCGAAAAATTGACCCATAAGACTGGTTTTGTAGTCCAGGGTCACATATGTTGTATCCATGGTTTTATGGATTGTTTTATTTATTGTATGGTGTCCTTGAGTGTCTAGTAAGGCGCCTTGAAGTAAAATAAAAAAAATGAAAAGAAAGATAATTTTGACTCACGCAATGTATTTTTGTCTTTAACTAAAATGTTCCCGTGCCACTTAACACTGGTTTTGTGATCCGGGGTCACATATAACTATTATTGACAATTAATTTATTCAATCAAGAAAATATATACTTAAGAAATGTGAACATTTTCCAAATCACAGGAAAGATTATTTTGAGCACTAAAGATATGAGGGTCTTGATGTATAGATACAACATGTCTGGAAACTAAACAAATCAACAACAACAAAAATACAAAGCTACAACTCAAATGATGGAGAAATGTCTGACTGTAACATTGAGTGCAGAAGGACAGTGGATGTGAAATGCAGCAGATACTGCAGATCATCCGTGTTTTAAAAGGATTCAAAATAATTGTGATTATCTCAAATAATTGCGATGACGTTAAATAATTGCAACGAGAGGATTATTTAATTATTGCGATAGCCCTATATGAAGGCACAATTTTCAAAACATGCATGCAATTTGTATTCTGTGCTTGTTGACTTCAAATTGCATGCATGATAGTGAATGCCTTTTACTTCATGAATATGTTATTCCACAGCTCTAACCGAAAAGGGAGAATAAAATAGAGTTATATCCTCATGAAGCCCCGTGTCCAACCATTATGCAGAGACAGAAACCTCAGTTGCTCTGGGATTTACTTTAATTGTTCGGTGTCCTTGTGCAGAGCCACAGCTGATTGGTTGTTGGATTGGACTTTGAACCGGTGCACAATTTGACATTCTTGTTGATCAATAGAGAACTAATGGGTGCTGGGCCGATGGGGGGTTCCAGAGGCTTTGGGTCTCATTTATAGATGCATTTGTGCATCAGAGCGATGCTGAAACAGATTAACAGAAGTTAAAGGGATTTCAGGAAAGGAACGTCACTCATGTAATTACAGTGTGGACTATAGACAGCTTTATGGATGTATGATCACAACCTAACACCAAAAAAAAAAAAATACTTAATTGGCTGCCAACTTCATCCCTGTAGAGAAAATAGCAGTAGGTCGTACAGTATGATGGTGTTGCTTTGATGCATGCGATTATTCAGGGCTGGACAGAGTTTACCAAAAATATCTTAATATCTTTCCAAATTATATCTACACAGCATCAAAATATATGAATATGCAGTATACTGTATATCATTTAAAAAACGTTTTTGCATAACATTTATAATGTTAAAAACATGGACTGTACTAATTGTACAACATACAAATCGACTTTATTTTGCTTAATATCTGATTAAAAAAAAGACTTTGCCGTTGCTATTTTGGTTATGATTTCCGCCTTTTAAGCTTTTTCACTACATGCCAATTTCATGAAAACGTCAACCAAACCATGAAATAGAAAGTTTTTACCAAAGGTTTTCATGTTTTTACTACAGTGATAGCACAGATATCAACATTTGGAGTTTAAAATACCCAAGTGTGGTCTCTTTTAAGTTTTTAAAGCAATTGTTTTATTTTAAGTGCTTGGTTTTTCATAGTCATTTTCATGATTGTCAAATCCGAAACGTTACATATTTCTTATAAATACGCACAAATAGAAATAAAGTAGCTATTTTATGTTCTATGAAGAGGCATCGCTTCTCCATTTGTTATTTTTGCTTCTGGTTTCTGCATTTTAATTCACAGTCATCAAGTTTATCATCTCTCAAAAACCATGTCCATTTTTTGTCACATTCATAACACATGTTGAAACTGGACTTTAGACTGATATTTTTCTGATGTTTAAACTCTAACGACAAGGGTTTAGTGGAATATAAACAGATGGTCAGTATATTGGTGACAAATAGATTCTCTGAGCGTTTATGTCACATCCATAACGCTGGAATTGTCCTACTAATAAGATGAAAAGGGGAAAGAAAACTTTCATTTCTTTTTCATTTATTGGTGCAATCTTTGGCACATTATTCATATTTTTAAGTAATATGTAATATTAACAATATTCTGTCATTTACATCTTCAGCATTTTAACCCCAATAATGTCTAATATTAAGTATATCGCCAGCCCTATACCCACTTATAATTCTTTCATAAAGACTCTGCTTATAGATTTGATTCATTGTATGTCACATATAGTACACGACAATGAAAATACACTGAAATTGCTACTAGTATAATATTTGACCTAACCTTGATCATTTCACCAACAACACTTGATATCTTCATCTGTTTGTATTTGAGGGCTTGTTTTTGTTTGATGTATAAACCAAAAATCTAGATCCAGTTACATCTCTAAAGATTAAAAAGATCTCGTGGAGCTTCAAGCATACATATTTGATCAGTCAAAGCCCTCAAAGGTATTTTTTTTTTTTTTGAGTGGCACGCAGATGTTTGTAGATTATTTAGACCTTTCACGCTCCACTTATAAACAAGTCAGACTGCACGGATTTTGAACAAAAATATCTATTAATACATTTAAAATCTCGAATTGTTCATTCGGCAGACACCGAAAAGTATTCAGTCTAGAAGAAACGGCTCATTTTCCTTTCAATTTAAAGTGGCATCACGCTGCGTGACTGTAGCCTGTGGATGCTTTTCTCTTTTCTGGAATCTGATGAAAGAGAAAAGAACTTCTTAAATACTTCCTCAAATATCAACGCTGTCTGTGTGTTTGATGTCTTTCATGCATGAGGCCGGACGGAGAGCACTTGCAGGAGTCTGTATTGCTGTCAGTGCGATCGCGTCGGAGTCGAGTAAAAGACTTACAGACTGTCAGAGAGATGATGTCACCTAGAACATTTGAGACGAGAACAATCAAGAATTATAAACGAGCACATAAGCCAAACATCTGCACTGACACAATACCAGAGGACTACTGTTTATAGGGATTTTTGTTGTGGTCCTTAAACTCATAAATGATAAAGTACGGTGCTTTTCCAAATAGAGTTTTCTCTTTCCTGCATGCTTAATGGATGATGATAATTTACCTGAAATATTTATCTGTGTTCTACGTCAGGAAGTGACGTCATTAAATGGAAACCTTCTGTAGATTAATATTCTGAGGGAATAATGCACAGGGTCTTACACAACAAGCTTTGCATTCGATAATCAAGCAGATTTTTAAAGACGCCGTCTGCCACCAAGTAATTTATTATGTGAGAAAAATCCTGCGTCAATTCTGAGCATTTCCTGTTCGTGTAGTAGTTTATGCATTCATGTCATTTAGTTTGGTAAGTATGTCCAATATTTTTGTTCTTTTCTGTTTTTGTTACTCACTTATTTAAGCTGTTTGTTTACAACTAGACCTTTGGTAGTTGATGTAAGACCTTTGGTAGACTCATTAGATCTGCACCTTGTGTTACAGCTTATCAATTTTAATGCAGTTTGGAGCACTTAATTGTGTGTTTATATGATTCTGAAAATAACGAGATTTCAAGAAGAATGTTGGTGTGAACGTGGTCTGGACGATAATCCTGCTGCACACCGATTCTCGTGAATCATTCTTGTGTAGAAACATCATCTGCTTCTCCAGACATCATTATCTCTGAGGGCTCTCGAGTCAGCAGAGATCTCATCTGCAGTCACATATTGTTTTCTATTGCTAGGTGAAGTAATACATATTTATGTAAGGACTATAGTCAATAATGGGTTTAATACAAATGATGATGTGTTTTGTATCTTTCCTGTAGCTCAGTGGTAAGAGCACTGCGTTAACAACTCAAGACCACAGGTTTGATCCCAGGGGATTGCACATACTTAGAAACAAATGTATAGGATGATGCAATGTAAGTCGCTTTGGATAAAAGCGTCTGCCAAACGCATAAATGTAAATGTATCCGTCTATCTTTCAGGTGTCTTCTATTAGAAGGGGAAATATTCACTTGTACCAAGACTACCAATAGAGAGCAGTATTGCTCAATGATGAAGTGGCAAAAATATTCCAACGCAAACACACATCATAATGGTGACATCTCTATCTTCTATACATCCAAAAATACAACAAATTAAATTTTATGAAGGGTTGATCTATTGAAAAAGACATCAATTTAAACTAGAATCGTGATTTTAATAACTGTAATTAGATGTTTTTTATTGATATTTATTAGGGATGTTATAATATTCTCGATATTGTGTTATTGCAATATAAAAAAAATGAACGTGGTCACATGGCGTATGAAATTAAAGGTCTTCCGGGCCTTTAACAAAGAGAACGTTGATCTATAATACATGTAACCTCCATCAAGGTCAAGCTGGTCCAGTTTTTATTTTATAATAGGGAGTTTCAAGTCATTTGATCTATATCTCATACCTCACAGCAACAGTTATGATTAGAGGATAAAGAAAAGAGGACAGGATGTGACATTGTTAAGTTGTACATCATTGCAATATTCAAAAATTGTTTACTAAACACTATACTTTCCTTCATTTGTCTTTTTAAATATCGCTGTAAATATTGTATCGTGGTATTAGACCGAGGTATTACCGTACCGTAAGAGGTTGATACCGTTACATCCCTAATATTTATTTTTATTGATATTTATTAAATGCCGCTATCTGGTTAACACTCATTGCAACAATATTGACAAACTCTCTCGCTCTCTCTGCCACCTTACACTCATTTTTTGAGTTTGATTCATTGACCAGAATAATAAAGAACACAAAATAAACAAATATCAATTTGACTGATAGCAATATTCAGTAAATATAGTATTGAACTCAGTTATTGTCAATCCTCCTGGCCAGTGTTGGGTGTAACTAGTTACTAAGTAATTTAATCACTTTTCCCTAAAAGTAAAGTAAGGGATTACTCTTGTTTTCTGTCCTTTAATTACAGTTACTTCTGATGCAATTAAACTTAATACTGTGTGTAATAAATGTGTGTGCAATAGTGAATTTAAATCAAAATTCAAAGACTTTATTCATGCTTTAATGTAGATTTCTCTCATTTGTAATACTTTGGTCAATAATACTTCTTTATGTAGTTTTATATTATTTATTTGCATGAATTAAAAGACACCTTTCATGTCTTTCCTTGAACCACTTAACTAATCAGGTCGATGCAGGATTTAGAAACTCACTAGTAATTAATTGCTTTTCGGTGAGAGTAATTTGTACAGTAATCTAATAACACTATTGAATATTAATAACTAACTAGTAATTAATTACTTTCTCAGAGTATCTTGCTCAACACTATCCTGGCAACAATAATCATTTAGGGAAAATCTGTGTATTGTGACAGCCCTAATTTAAACCCGTTGTGATTTATTATAGTTTGAAAATATGACCATAATCAATGAAAAAGGCAACAATTTACTATTGTGTAAATAAAGGCCCCTAGGATAAAGCGTAACATTATTCATGCAGCTGACACATACATTATATGCATGTCATGGAAAACCTTGGGTTGAACATCATTCTCTGGCGCATGTTGTTTTAAAACCCTTGCATTTGTGTGTTTGATGTACATGCCAAAGGCCACTACTCATTTATGTTTTCCAACACCAGCCGGTGGCAGTTCTGGGCAGCCTTCTGTACTTACGGATTCTGTTGCGAAACTGTCCAGTCATGGAAAAGCGAAACCTTCAATCAGCATGTGCCCGTGAGAGTTAATGAAGGGGGAAAGATCCTTTGTCAAAGTTTTTTAAGAGGAGACTGAGATTATGCTAAGTCTGTGGCTTAAAACCTTGTTGGTTTTTCCTCCGTGGAGTTTGGGTGGTCCAGCAAAAGTGCCGCTGGGTTCAATGTCTTGGCACAGGTGCCAAAGGGCTTGGATGACCGAAAACAGTCTCCACGATTGTGTAATGCAACTTAGCCCTCTAATTGTGGGTGCTTCAGCAATTCAATTACACTGGATATGCTTTTCAGAAGCTTTTGCCAGGGGGCCTGACTGCTAAGAAGTTTAAAGCGAGAGGAAAACGCTGAGGACGTCCAACTTAACAGTTAGAAGAAATGTTGTGTTTAACTATAACATACTAATAAATATTTTAAATATCATAGTATACTACGTAATTAAAACTAAAGGAAACATGTAACACAATTGTAACTATGTGAATTATTTTGTGACTCCAAACTATGTTATATTCTAACGTCTCACATCTTTAGCGAATTTGCAAAATCAAACTTGTAATTTGTAAAACAAAAACCTTTCTTAAAAAAACGTTTTTATTTATTTATTTAGGAATTTCTATCTTGGCCTCTTCGGTTTAGTTTAATGATTAATTAAAGATTATTTTTTTTACATTTAAAAAAAAATGTTTTATTAAAAGGACCAAGTTGTCACAATTATATATATTTTAAACATAAATTATTATATGAATTATTGTAATGTATAATTATATATAATAATATTATGTCTATCAAGTAGAAAATAAATCATTGCTTGTCGTTTCATAAAGGTTGTGTTCACAATCCAGGTACATATAAATCCAGAGGTATTGCATTTCCATGAAGTAAAACACTGAATGGTCCTTCTCACTGCGCGAGATAGATAAAAGTCATCATTAGGACTACTTACCTGACCATGTCTCTGAAATTGCTGTGAAATTGGGTCTATTTGCGAGACCAAATGATCGGTAATAGCATTTCCTGTTTGCCTTTGAATCCTGACACACTTACATAGCAAACAGAGCCAGCGGTGTCGAACACTGAGTGTGACAGATCTGTGGCCCGATACCTGATTTTTATGACACTTGTTATGATGTTTTCAACAATTGCTGGTATTAGGGCTGGTCCCCCAATAGACATCCCAAAGTCAACATGAGGAAATTGTGTTTTATTTGAATCACCAGCCTGATCTCTCAGGAGTTTATGTAGTTTATGGTCATGATTATAATGGCCAAAAAAGTACATTAGCAATATTATTTCAATATCTAAAACAAAACTATATTAAAAATGAATTTGATGTTTATTTTGTTTTCTTTTTTGGACAATGAATCATACTCAAAATATGAATATTGGAGGTTGAGACATGTTGTGGCTCTTAAAGCAAAATGTTAAGTAAGCTTACTAGACGATAACATAAAAAACAACATAAAAAACATTTTGGTGCCCAAACATGTCTTCTGGTAGAACTCTGGAAAATATTAATAACTTTTGAGTTTTCATTTAATTTAATAAAATTAATTTACTGTAAAATATGAATATGAATTATATCAAAATTAATTATCTTAAATATATAAATTAAATCTAAAATAAATTGCTATATTAGAACCAAACACAGACTGGAAGTAAACTTTGGGCCAGCGTTTAGCTTCAACCAGATACTGATGCGGAATTATTTAGATTATCCAAAAATCCACAATTATTATTTATTGCAACACTCCTAAAATCATACAAATGATTCAGATATTAGAAAAAAGCTAAACTGAAGCCCCACCCCTAAACCCTTATCACACACGTGCGTGCTTGATCCCCAGTCAACTTCCGGTTTGTGTTTGTCTAATATTTATAAATATAACTATTTATATGTTATTTCATTTATGCTTATATTCATTTGTAAAATTATTTTGCAGTATTAAATAAACGATTTGCTGCATTTTGTTGCATGTTCACTTTATTAAATAAACAATTTGTTGAATGGGTCTTGTAGTTATGTCGCATTTAAACAAACCGTATGGTACATTGACATCTAGCGGTTGAGCTTGGTATCGCAGTCTAAATTCAAAATATTGGAGAGACGCTTGTAGCCAAGTATCGGTTCTTCTCGGGTTCTTTTGATTGTTATCAGAATAATCTACAGGCGCTCTTTTGTAAGTGTACCGGAAGTTCAGTTGGGGTCACAAAAGCGCGCATGCGCAGTAACGTTTGTTTATGTTGTTAAAATGAAACCGTATATGCAAAACATCAGGGATTAGGATGTGTTTTCAGGCATGCTTCTGGATTCTGTATACTATAGCGTAGGCCCTGTCAAGACGTCTAGAGGAACGCGAGTATGATGGCAGCAATTAGAGAAAATGATTTCCGTTATGACGTCTCTTTTTTATAAGAGGCCCTGTGAAAGAGATCTGCTAGGATCAGTTCTGGCACGATGCTGAAAGTTGCTGAGGTTTCAAAGCTCATAAAAAGTTGTCACTTTATTTCAAACAGCGACCGCACGGGCCTTACATCCTTCTGGGGAAGCCATCAAGAGCCGAGGTCTGCCGGTTATCGATGGGGGACGGAAGTGGTTAGAGGAAACTTTTATTTCTCTGTTGTCATTCCAAATCATTAAGACTGTTTGACCCACAAGCCAGAGAATAATTAGGGGTTTCTTATTCTTCGCCGCTACGCTGAACGCGCCTGTCTGGCGTCACTTGTCAGTCTTCTGAGGCACTGAAGATTATTTATGAGTCCGGCGGTGCATACCTGATTAAACTGTGATGCTTGCGAAGAAGCCAAGATGGGACCGTGAGGCCTGGAATAGCAAGCGTTGTGATATTTAATGAATAATTTCCCAAAGAATGGAAATTTGGTCATTGTTTGCTGTTTCCTTGCTTTCTCTTTTCCTCGGAATTCAAAAGATGAATTTTTGTGGCATTGCTCACAATTCTTTATACACAAATACTATAAAAAATAATATAATAAGCACAAAGTTTAATACTAAGGCATACTAAGTTATTCAAAAAAATGGCAGCAAGTTTTTAGCATTTTTCAACATCACATCACAGTGTCCATTGGAACCAAAAAACATATTTTCCAAACTGTTTCGACAAAGCTTGAAGCACAAAATCCTTTAAAATGTCACATTATACAGCGTTAATATTTGTTTGGATTGGAATGACTGGAATGGTTGTCTATCGGATGGGGTGTTCATACTTTTTGGCTGTATTGTGCACAGTAAAATTGTAAAACAGCAAACCTTTAATTCAACAAAATCATGCGATTGTAATCGACATTGGTAATATTTTCACATTTTAAATGTTGAGAAAACAGAGCTCGCTTGAAATCTGCAGAATGCTTGTTTCATGAGTTTATTGGTCTTGCAGTGAAGTTTTGGCGGGGTCTCTTTCATTGATCTGATTAGTTTGTTGGAATGAAACGCCGACTGAATTCAAGCGCTCTGCCGCCGCCAGAGCAGCGTGCCAGTCCGGTGGCGCTACATTGTGAAAGCAAAACAAAACACAAACCCAATTGAAGACATCTGGTCTGGCTCTGTCTCTGTACTGTACAGACTGTTACTGTACGCCTCTTATTCACAGCTTTAGACCGGGATCATAATCACACCAAAACATCATAATGTGTAAACGCACAGTACGGGACATTTGATCTCTCCTGCCTCGGGTAAACCATCTAAAGCATCGAGTAAGAATGACAATAGAGGAACCCAAAGGAGTCCAGCTGTGAAATATGTGTGTGATAAATATCTGGGTTTCCTTTCAGAGGAACAGTAGACTTCAGTTAAAGTCAACCTCAAGTTCTCCCACATAATGTACACACATCGGAACCATCGAAACTAACCGCTGAATTTATTAGAAACTTGCTTTATGTTAAAGGGAGACTCCAGCCAAAAATAAAAATTCTGCCATGAATTACTCCTCCCAAGTTGTTATCAACTTGTATACATTTCTTCGTTCTGATGAACACAAGGGAAGATATTTGGAATAACGTTAGGAACTGACATTTCCGGGACATCATTGACTAGAAATAAAAAATAATTTAGTAGTCAAAGATGCACTTGAACTGTTTGCTTTCCTGAATTCTTCAAAATGTCTCATTTTGTGTTCAACAGAACATTAAACACAATCATTTTCCCTTCTGTGGAAGTCAATGATATCCCAGAAAGGTCAGTTGCTAACATTTTTCCAAATATCTTCCCTTGTGTTCATCAGAACAAAGAAATGTATACAGCCTGATGGTGAGTAAATCACGCCATGATTTTCATATTTGGGTGGTGTATCCCTTTAAAGTTCCTATGTCAGGGTCAAGGGTTATCACAAAATCAAAATTCTTGTATGTATTTGCCCTCCGAATCTTCTTTTCCACGTAATTTCCACGTTGAAATTAGTTTGTAGATAAAATGTGTTCAATGATACATGTAATGTGCCATCCAACCCAGATTCACACACACACCATACGGTCAGGTTAAACATGAGGGTTGAATAAATGACGATATTTTTTTTGGGGGGGTTGAACTTACCCTACAAACCATAATCACTAACAGTTATATATTATAGCAGTTACAGCACGGGGCAAAAGTGATGTCCGGAGGCCGTATTTTTACAACACTTTCACTAGTTTGGTTAAGCCTTCAAAATATTAGGTGTATGGTACAAAATGGAGAAAACTTTACGGTTGTTTAAGTTATTTGTTTAACTATTATTTTTTTTACAAAAAAGGCAAACAATGTATCAGGTGTACAGGTTTGATTTTCATACACACAACATACTATGAATGACTAGCCACGCCTCCTTTAATTCCTCTGAAGACAACTGCACAACATGCTTTCAATAGTTTTTGATACATCTTTGATAATATATTTTAATAAAAGGCAAATACATCATTTTCCCTAAAGCTGGAATTCACTTTTGGTCATAAATGCATACAGTATCGTGGTTTTATGATTGAATGATGTGGTGTTTTTTACAAACACATTTCATTTCGCTGGTGTCCTTCTGAACCTTCGTACCTGCATATTTCATGATTTTTATTTTTTGTGATGAATCATTCTTATCAGTCAACCTTTATGTTTGTCACTGTGTTTTTCAAATGTCCATCAAACTAAACATATTAAAAACTGCTTGTAAACTTTGTCGAAACAGTATGTTATCATTGGTTAAGAACAGTGTTATTTTTCCCAATTCCCTGAAAACTGTGATTTCTGAGGTTTCAGAAGGAAATCTGAAACCAAGTTAAAAAATATGAAATATACCAGATACACTCAAAGTATCTATTTATCTATACTTCAATTGAAGTATAACAAAAACTTCATACCTAAAGAGGGCGTTTAAAAATAAGCATATTGTTTTCATTTAAATGGATTTTCTGAAAGCAGAGTAAGTTTTTCTATGATAAACCACAAAATCTAAAACTAGAAAGCAATTAACATATACGGTCATAGAAAAACAAGTGCACATTCACAAATAACTTAAAGGGGGTCTCTGGCAAATTAAATGATTATAAGATTGTGCCGACCACGGTTTTCAGATGGAATTAAGATAAATCTCGCCTCAAATGAAACACTTATTATGACAGCTTTCCCCAGCATTTGTTCTAGTGGTTTATAGTGCCAAGACAATATCTTCAGGCACATTCAGAACACACCGGCCCCTAAGATGACTTTACACAGACTGTAATTGCTACATTATTGGCGTTAAATGCAATATACACACGCAAGACCCCTCTGAAACTCCACGTGTAAAATTAAAGAATCTCATTCTAGCAGGACTCTCAGTCCCTTTTGTTTTACTGTTGATCTTTAAAGTTTTCAGTTTTGACAGGAGGAATGTGCGCATTTCATCATGTGTTTGACAGCCGGAGACTGCGCTCCGTGTTTGGATTGGACGCCAGTGAATAACAGTGTACGTGGAAAGGAAATTAAAAATGCAGGGCTGTAATTTACAGGAGAGTGGAACTGATTTAACGCACCCAGTTCTCTCCTCGGCAGTTTTTTTCGTGCCTCGTCTTCCAAGTCAAGCAAATGCGCTGCAGATGAGATGAGATGAGAGGTCACTGTGTGCTTGTGGCACAGAATCTGCACCGGATCTCCTCGACTGCAGAGGTGTGATGGAGCAGAAGGTAAATAAGTTACAGTATCAGATCCGAATGTTAAACATGATTTTCGTTTTATAGTGAGAATGCACATCATAAACACATCATATGGACGATATCATTAGGCCCATTCCTATTTATATTAGTGCGTGTGTGTATGTTTAATTCATGAATGTAATAAATATACGAGTGAAGCTATAGCATGACATTTCAAATGTTTTAAAAATGTGTTACATAATCGTAAAGTAAGTTTGATTTAAGTCATGTTTGTTAATGTTTATTAAGTTAAATTAATAAAGGTAATTTCTTTTGACAGAATGTAGCATATTTTTACAATTATTGTATTTTTGATATTTACATATATATTGTATATACTGCACTTAAAATATATGCTATATTCTCTATCTCTCTATTATATATATTTAATATATATATATATATTTTTATATTTAAAGATTTTTATATTCATATTTCACATATTCAAAAGCGTTTAAACAGTTTTTATTAGTTAACAATTATGTTGACAATAAAATATTAATCAAATCTATGTTATAATTTAGCATCTTCGGTGGAGTCCGATTTTTGGGAAAAATACAATTTTGTCATTTTATAAAGCATCTTTTTTTGGGCTGATGGAGTTTTTTGAATTTCTATTTAATATTTAGTTCAAGTAATTTATTTGAGAAAAATTATCTAATGAAGGTAAACATTATATATTGGCACAATTTTTTTGTCTACAAAATTAATTATTTTAAGTTATTTAAAGAAACTGTCTTAGAGCATACCTTTTTAGATTTAAAGATTTTTAAGATACAAGTGACCCTAAACTTTTGAACGGTATCTAATATTTCTGTGAAGCAACTCATCTACCTCTCCTAGCACACTCATGGGAAAATATATCTTGAGCACAATGGTGATCTAAATATCGTCACAGTTGTTAGTCATGGACTCTTTGACCATGATTGTGTCTGGTACCTGTTTCTAAGCTTGAATACAGGCCACAACAATGAATGCTCATAGTGTCACACCTGAACATCAACATGCGGCCTCATCATAAATCACCAAGAGATGGCGACATTGCACAAACATACATGTGTTTGACCCTCTTACTTAACATTTCCTCTTCCTAATGTCCTGTCCTCACTCTTCGCTCTGTTTTTAAAGTCTTTGAAGATGAATTATGTGACAAGGAATCACGTCTGCGCAGGTCCGGCCGTCACACGGTTACGCAACGCCGCTTTACCAATGAAACTGGTTTGAAACCCCATAATAGATATTTGATGTCTGCGGGACCAACAGAAGGTGAAGCGGACATGTCCATGACCACAAGGAGGTAAAACGGAAAAAAAATCACTAAGTTAAAGTTTCAGGGCAGGCCGAGCGAGATGGATGAAGTGGCAGCTGAGATGTTTGCGCAGGACAAACACAAGTCGGGGGTTCGCTTCTAATGATTCTGAGACGTCGGGCCTACAGGGTCGCGCCAGAGGAATTTTCCTAAAAACACAGACTCTGAGCAAGCCCACGATAGACAGGAAAAGAGCGAACAGTCAAGTCGGGACCCTCCAGAGAGCAGTGAAGTTTTTTTTCCAGCAGGGTTTGGCGTGTTCTCCTGGCGCCGGCATGGGTGTTAGCTGACGAGAGCTCGGCGTTCCCGGTTGATGTTGCGAGCGCTCGTGTTTTTCGCTGAGGGGAGGCTGAGGTTTGCAGGATGCAGAAACCCGTTTGCGAGTCTAGAGTCACAGAAGATGACACATTTGGTTGATGTGGATGGGAGAGGAGCTGAGGTCTAATACTTTGTGTCTTAGCACCGTATGATATTAAATCCTCATAAATGTGAAAGTGAAATCCCGCAGCTTGTTAGATTTCCTGCTGCTCGACTGAGAGCTCTGATCAGCTTCACCACATTTCCCCACAAGTGCCATTTCAATATATTAAAAACACATAAGCTCTATTAGACGAGTGGAGCTTATAGACGAACTTTAAATCAATCAATAACATTTCTGCAAATGTACTGAGCTATTAGCGTCAGAGCTTCTAGCGTTGTAGTTGAGACTGCAAAAAATATTATTGGAGTATTACAAATGTGCATCACAATGGTTTGCAATAACTCTACCAAAAAATGCTGGCTTGTTTTCAACCCAATCCTTGGGTTACAAAGTGACAAACCCAACCATTGGGTGGTTTCAACCCAAAATGCTGAGTTGTTTTAACCCATTGTTGGGTCGAAAAGAAACATTTTCTCGTTTCATTTGACCCATCAGCTGGATTTGTCCTTTTTTGACCCGGCCATGAGCTGAAAACAACCCAGCGTGAACTGAATGATCTGAATACATCACAAAAGTTAGAATTTTCAATTGATGCAGACACCAGAGAACCTGGCGAGACAGAGAAGCCGATGTTTGATTCCCAGAACAACAAAGTAAACATATACACTGTGTCGGTTACAGTATATAACAAAAGAAATCAAGCTTCAATCCATAAACTTTGCTTCTCTATCTGCATCTCTGTTTGAAGCATAACAACATTTTATAAGTGTTGAAAACATGCAATATTTTCATGTAAAATCCGATACGAAAACTTATAGACGGTTTCATCGGACACAGACCCAAAGTTAATTTCCGCCCCCTGTTTGGTTATAATATAACAATTTATTTTATATTAAAATTAATTCATATTAATATTTTATTTTATTTAGTGCTTCTCGATTATGAATATCAAAATCTTGATTATTTTAGCCAATATTGGGATCCTGATTATTTAACACGATAACTCATTACCTTTTAAAACAACATAGAAATATAAATGGAAAAATAAATAGAAAGAAATATCACAGCTGAACCACTGGTGTGCTGTGGATTTATACCACAAGAAAATAGAGGATTCTTGCTAAATGGAATGCGGCATAATAATCGTTTAACTTCGATTTTTTTGTTTTCGTAATTGTTGAAGGCGAAAAAATTGCCCAGCTCTAATTTTATTGTATATTAATTGTATTGTATTAAAATAAAACTACTCCGTACTAAGCAGTTACATATTCTTGACAGAGGTCTACCGGAAGTTTGGGCCACACAATGTTTGTTTATGTTGTTGCCGCTTAAACCGTCATCTAATCATTATCATATAAGCTTTTGCAAATCGTGGTAAGGAGACAGTTTTTAACTCTAACTTTGTTATGTCATTTTTTGCCTTCATACATTTTATATTGTTAGGAAAGTGGAGAGAGAGAGAAAGTTACTGGATGAGAGAGAGACTAATAGGAGCCGGGCCTCGAACTCAGGTCACCTGAAGATCTGCTGCACAACATTCCTTAATATAAAAAAAGTTTATTTGTCCACAAAATAGTTAAATTGGTTTAATTTCACAAACTTTAAGCATCATGATATTGAATATCACATTATTTAGCATGTGAGCACATCTCACATTTATCAACATCATGCGGCTCTAATAGTGATGCGAGGGCATAAATCAAACCGAATACATCTTATAACAGTAATATCATGTGTGATCCACCTACAATAGAGAGAATGATATAACAATCAAGACTTTCAACTCATGCATGATTGGTTGATCATTTAAATATGGTTTTCTAGCAACTGTGCATTGAAGAACCGTAGATGGAAGGATTGAGAAGGCATTCTTTCAGCAGTTTTCTGGGTTTGTGATTGACAGGTCTTAACAGAATAAAGGCACTTGGGTGTACAGTGCTGTACCTGGATTTCATTTAGCTCTCTCCAAACACTCGCCACAGCTGTTTGTTTTTACTATTGAATCGCGGGACGCTCTCTGACTTTTCATTTCAACAGAGAAAAAAGATTTAATCTACACCTGGCTCAAAACAAAGAGAACGGACGGAGTGTCCCAAACCTTGTACCATCCCAGTCCTTTCGTCTCTTTCACGTGACTGTGTGAGACTTTGATCTTCACATGGTAAGTGTTTTGTGGCAGGTTCACGGCGGGGTGATCGCCGAGTCGCTAGAAAGCAAGAAAATGAGAAGTATACACCATGGAAAATATGCATTTGAAGTTTGAACAGATTGTTTTGATACAGAGAGACAATGCGGACTTGTTGAATGTGGGCTTACAGAACTACTGTCTTGGGATGCTCATGGTTTTTAAATTAGTTCAAGAAGCGAAGCGCCACGGCAACAGGTTCCAGTCTGTTTAAGGCAAATAAACCAATAAAGTAAATATAAATGAATAAAAATAAATGATGTGGTGAAAATGTAGATGCAGAATCGAAACGTGTGGGGGTGAATAAGCGTGACAGCGCATGCATGGACAATTTATGCTAGTGTATACAGTGGAGTCCAAAAGTCTGAGACTGGATTGAAAATCAGGGGTTTGAAATCTGATTTAAGCCTTGTGATAAACAAAGTTGGAGGATTTTGTGTACGTTTAAATGTAAATGAAAATGTTCAACATTGTGACTCAAATTGAATGAGAAATATTTATGATTCTGCGTTGTATCCAGGTCGCCAGTCACATGTTGGGCATCGACCGTGTTAAAGGTCTAATGCGTGATTCTTTTGGAGGATCTATTGACAGAAATGCAAGATGATACACGTATATAACTATGTCTTCAGAGGTGTATAAAGATCTTACACAATGAAGCGTTCTGTTATTATGGTCTTAGAATGAGCTATTTCTATCTAAATACACTGCGGGTCCCCTTACATTGAATTCGACATCTTGTTTCTACAGTAGCTCTGAACAGACAAACTGCTCTACAGAGTGTGTTCTTTGTAAATTAGTTTTGTCCTTTGGGAAAGAAGCAAAACATGAAGACAAATGAGTTCTGTGTCAGCCACCGTAGTGCTTCGAAGGGGAGGAGTTGAATGAGCCATTGGTTGCAATTCGCTACCTCACCACTGGATGCCGCTAAATTTCATACACTGGACCTTAAAGGGGTCACATGGCCCGAACACGTGTTTTTCTGTCTTTGGTGGGTTATAAGTTGCCCATGCATGCATGAAACGCCTCCTGTAACTACACCCCACATATCCACGTCAATTTGTTGTATGATTCGCCCAAATGTATACAGAAGTAAGTTGGGTGTACTTGTCAGTGCAATTGCTCTAGAACCTGATTGAATATTTTACGAGGGGTTACATTTCCGTCACAAGCTTACAGTATTCAACAAATTACAATGCACTGGTTAACTGGCCAATCATAGCACACCTCGCTTTTCAGAGCAATGAGCTTAGTTTAAATCTGCGCATTTCAGAGAGGCGGGTCAAAGAGGAGATAAAAACATGCACAGTATGTGGAAAATACAGCGGTTTTGAGCCTCAATCGTGTATACACATTGTATTTCGTTTTAAACAAACAACAATATTCGTTTTAGCCGTGTCATATTACCCCTTTAAACCCTTCATATGAAATATGAGATCTTTGCCATCACATTTAAATTTTTTAGAAATTCTAGAATTTTTATTTTACATTTAAATGTATGCATTTGGCAGACAATTGTGTCCAAAGTGACGTATAGGGCATTGATATTGAGATAAGCCGTATAGAAAATAGAACTTGTTAATGTTGGTAAAAAAGTGAAATGCAGAATTGAAAAAAGCGTCTCAGACGTCTGGACTTCACTTACAAGTATACATGAAAATCTAAACATGTAGACCGCAGATATTAGATATGCAATATGTTCACAACTTTCTTTTAAAGACCCTCAGGTCTGGAGGTGTGTGACACCAGCAAAGCTGATAAATTCACCCGTCATCCTCCAAAAACACATCAAACCTCAGATGGTATGAATAAACATTCCTGTTTACTCAGGGGCTGTCCCGGCAACTCGCCGCTCGCGAGACTTTTAATCCGTCCTTGTGCATTTTTACACATCCATAAATATCTGAGTACGCCGAGTGGCGCAGCCTAACAAGGACCAAGCAAAACAAGCCCAGGGTAACCGAGATACAGAGACTGTGTGTTCTTCTAAAGCAGAGGAGGAATTCGATTGCTATACATTCATTAAGTCGCGGCCCACCGGCTTCTTTCGACTGACAGGTTGGAATGGTCACCGGAGGGCCGTGTGATTTTGTGCCAAGCGCGCGTGTGTGTGTTATACGAGTGATTTATGGAGCTCTCAATATGTGAGGGGGTTGTATTCAAAGGCGTGTATTTTTAAGCTTTGGTGCACATATGTGAACCTCTTAAGGCATCATTTATCCTTTATCGCAGTTATGTTGATAACATCCTCCGGAGCACATGAGGAAACATCGGTGGGGATTCTGGCAGCCGTCAGCCTCGAACAGTCCGACACAGGGCAAGACACATAAATAGAAGCTCAATGTTTAGGTCTCGGCCAGACTGCTTTTATTCTTTTATAATACCAGGATGTTAAACAGGAAGTAATAGCACAGTGTATTGAATGGTTTCCTTCCTGTACAGACTGTGCTCTTGTTTGGGACGTCCCATGACACGCCGAGTGACTTTCAGCCATGTGTCCCGGTCCTGTTGCTGTCTGGATGGAGGGAAAATTTGATTCATATTAATAATGAAAGTTGTATTAATAAAATGGAATTCTAAAAATATCTGTAAAATTAAGGCACAATATACTGTATTAATATGAAGGAATTTTCCGTATTCATTTTTTATAGTAGTTCTACCTGTTTTTTATATTTTGCACAGCATTTAGCATTAATGGAAATGTCCATTAAATCAAGGAAAATTTCCTGGTTATTTTGTGCCAGAACTTCATCGTTCTTTTTTAGGGAATATATAACTTTTGCATTTATGTCGCCATCTTTGTTTGAAACATAACATTGCAGGTTACTTTTCGTACTACATTTTTTTGAAAGTGTCATGTGAATTTGTGTCAAAATAACAGAATAAAGTGCCCTGATCACCGTGTCTCATTTCATCTTTTGTGTATGTTATTCCTTATATTTCCTTTTCTTATGTTCCACTATAAAATATAGTAAAACCTGCTTCTGCTGCAGCTCGCATTACTACCTTTCACTAATAATGATAATTATGACAATTTCACTTTAATTATGTTTATTTTCACTAGTATATTTTTATAATTGCAGGTTGGATTCAGTCGAGCACTGGAAACTTCAGATATCTTTTTCATTTTCCAGGACCAAAAAAAAATGATTAACTTATTTTGTCATGTTAATACCCCAACATTTCCATTTCAAAACCAAATGAATGACTCTTCTTCATCCTAAATTAGCATGAAATGGTTATAAGATATAAAATGTCTTCTGCGTTTCCAAATAACGGGCAAGACCCTGCCAGGCCGTGGCTCTTTTACAAGAAAATGCAGTGACCGCAAATTGCTCTCAACAATTCCATTGCTCCTGCAGTTGACCACTTTAAAAACGTCTTGCTCCAGGATTATAAATACTGTTTGATGGCTCCGTCAGAACGCCCGGGGCGGAGGGGGCGTAGTTGGCAGGCGGGGGTTCGCCATCTTGTGGGGTCAGAAAGGGTCGGGGATCTTTTTGATGTGGGCGGAGACTTTAAGCCCCTCCACCACAAGGTTCTAGGGTCTAAAACAGGAAGTACACGAGGAAGCAGGTCTCATAAAAAGACAAGCACGTAGCTCGGTGCGAAGCAGAATCAGAAACACACCAGGGTTAGGCTCAATTCACCCTGCACAAAAATACTACCATATTAAGTAAGAAAGAGCATTGTGGGAAATAACGTTCTTCCATTGTGTACCAAAAAGAAACATGTTAAAATATGTTTAGATTAAATACAAACATATGGAATCATTTCAAATGTTTTCAAATGAAAACGGGAAAGTGTTAAAACAGTGCAAATAATACTACAATAAAACCTGGGAGGAAATTAAGAAAAGTGTATGTGTTTTAATATGTACTTACGAGTAAAAATTCATGTTTTATACATTTCTTCCCTCTAGTGATATGCCTGATTCTCCTCATCAGATTCACAAGAACAAAAAATACCGCCTTGTGTAATGCCGACCAATCAGCATCGTTCCTCAAGGCATAATTTCAAAACGACCAATCAAGACATTGAAAATAATTTTAATAATTTACAATTTTGAGTTCATAATCCTTATTCGAAAGGTTATTGCTGCCAAATAACTTCATTAAACACTTTTGTTTAAGTTTTGGTGCCAAAACGTGGTATTTGAAATAATGTTAAGTTATTGTCTTTAGTAATGACAACATTGGGTTTTACAGTGTATTTATGATAACATGTTTATATTTAATTCAAGCTGTAAAATTAAATGATTAAAAATGTACAGTGCTTTTTGCAAATTTCCTTTCATTAAAATATTGTTCTTTTAAATGTCAATACTTATTACAATTATGCATCATTTTTGCTACATCAATTCAATTTCAGATCAAATTTGAAAACTACAATTGAATCAAAAATGAAAAATTTCATAATCAAATGCCACCTGTCTTCTGGAATGACACAAAAAATATGTTCATCTTATCGATGTCACCTATCTATGGCAACATGTTAAAATAGTTCAAATATGACGACACAATAAAATCATATCTCATTGGTTGGAAACCTGCATATGACAGCAATTGTTGACATGTTGACAAATTGAATATTTTCATATTTTTTATAATTATTTCTTTCAAGAGGAAATTTGGTACAAATCACCACTATAAACAAGCACATTCTCACGCCACACGCCGTCATGTGTTATGTGTTGCTCACTGAACATGTTCAACAGAACACTCATTGTCCGCACCTCTCATATAAACGTAAACACTCTAAACATGTTGGTGTGATGTCATCATCCGATTCACAGTTCATTATAACAGATGATGGGATGAGCACATGATACAGTATGCGTCAGCATCCGACACCTCACTCTTTCCATTGCAGCGCATTTCAAAGCTTTGACCCCTGGACCTCTGTCAAGTGCGTAGGACCAGCCGGTCAGAGGAGGTCGTATGGGCATAACAGTCACTTCTTAGATTTTTATTGTCTGCTGTGACACATGCTTCCAGTAAACAAGGCTTTAAGTTTGGTGAGCGGGCTATGAGGTCAGTATTGGCCAGCTCAGAGCAGAAGCCATATAGCCATCTCTCTCTCTATTGACTTATTTTAGTCAACTAATCATTTTTTCCTTCACTCTCATGTCTAAACAGTTCCGTTGCTTTTATTTTTAGATTACTGCCATATGCGAGTATGTTTGGTTGTTTTTCTTTGATGATGTGTGTTTGCTTTAATTGAGCCATTTCTCAGTAAATAAAAGTCATTTACTTGTTTACCCAATCCCTTATTACCGATCGAGAGAAAAACGTTTTAATGCAAAACAATGCTTAAGACTTTAATGCATTCATTTTAAACAGTTTGTGTAAGGCAGCTTTACAATTCCTCATTTATACAAACAAGTATTTATTTTGTGTCTCTCTATCGCCATCTCTGTTTGAAACATGACATTGTAGTTTACTTTACGAATTTATTTTTATGTCAAAAGGACCCCTTTGTCACACCTTCAATTAGAAATCATTATTAGCTTGTGATACCTACAGTTATTTATTTATTTTTAACAAAAAAGCTTATTGTTATAAATTATTAAAAGATAGTAGGATTAAGCCTACTAGAAACACATCATTGAAAGGAACGCATAAATCGTAAGACTGATTGAAAGTCTTTCAATTGTTGAATAAGAAGAGGGATTGTACTTTATGAATTGCATAATCCCTATGATTTACTGCATGCGAATGCCAAGAAAAGTTCTTCGGCTATAAATCTGTAGAAATATCTGTGAGCTGGGTCCTTAAATACAGACAATTATCCATTGCAAGTGAGAATCCAGCCCCCCTTCCTCAAATCAGAGGGGTAAAGGGACTTTTTTCCTGCTTAAATGTTCCCATGTGAACAGGCACACAGAGCCAGTGAGTAAATGAAGGGTTTGCATGAAGATCTGAGAGAAGCCAAAGCAGTGATTGATGGGACACAAGAGGGTGGGGAGCTTTTGCTTCTGACACCGAGAGCTCATCCAGGCTCTGCCCGAGATCACAAAGGCCCGAGCTGCTTTCTTTGCCCCGCGCGGCCAGCCGCGGAGACAGATATCCTCCTCCTATCCAGTCATTTATCCCAAACTCAATGTGCCTCTGTTTATAATGAGGTTCTGGAGAGAGCACAAAGGAGAACTTTTGATCGGCTTTAACGCAGAAACACCTTTCGGATATTGAAAATGCAATGAGAGACGTGTTAAAGCCAGTTTAACCGATGACATTATTGTCAAATGTTTTTTTCAAAGCCTAAAGTAACTTGTCGTTTTATGTCTAAGATTGATTGAATGTTGATCCTTTGATGTCAGCAACAAAAGAAATGTTTGATGTGTTTCTCAATTCAACATAATTCATTAGAAAAGAAGAGAACACTGTGGCTTTATCTGACTTATTTTGTGACTCAGTGCTTGGATTTTTAAAAATAAATTAATAACATATATCAAATTGTAGTATTATATAATTTTATAATATAATTTAATATATATTATTATTACTATAAAATATTAACAATAATACAAATACAATTATTTTTACACAAAGCAGCTTTGAAACGCAAGTATTGTGCAAAGCTCCAATATAAAGGTGAACATTAAAATGTGAATAAATGGAGTTATTAATTATTATTATTATTTCTGTAAAGCAGATTTAAAACTTGAAGTATTGCAAAACATGTTTTACCAATCAAGAGTTAATTTTAATCGAAAACTGAGTTATACCATCATTTTAATTTCCCTCAAGTTTGATCTCTCTGTATATATGTCCTTCAAAATGAGCCCAGACTTTATTACACAAGACAAATGAGTGCTTTGATGTGGGTGAAGGGAACTTCCCTGTATGATCTGGTCCGGTCAGACAGAAGGTCAGTTGGCCCTCGGGGTCTCTATGACCCTCACGGCTGCTGTGAACACACAGGTAAGAGAGTGAGTTCTTCCTCACACAATCACTGTAACTCGTCCATGAACATGTGAGGGCCAGCTGTGTGTGTGTTTGCGCGCACGCGTGCGTGTGTGTGTTCACCTGGACAAAGCCTGCACATGCTGTTAAAACTCCCACACTTCCAGTTCCTGCTTTTGAGGAAATTCCTGGTCTGGTATTACTCACAGGTCTGACAGTTTATTTCGTTTTCAAAAAGCAAACCCAGTGTGCCCCGAAAGACCTGCCATCTCGTTTGTGTGAGATATGAAGCAATAAATACTGAATATAGTAATAATTCATCAGATATATATAATCTGGTCCTTTTTGGAGCGAATCAAGATGTAACATGGATACGTGCATGTTGCTTGTAGGCAGAATACATGATATACCTCAATCGAGCAACACCCTGGCAACCGTACGGTGGACCATAGCAACGGCATAGTAAGGGCACGGAAACCACCCAGAACACTTTTTAGAAACCAATTGAATTCACATTTTCAGGTATCAAAGCATTGCGGTAGCAACGCAAGTCGTGAGTTCCGTTTCCAGGATATAAACTAATAGGAAATAACTGAAAAACTGAGTTTTTCAATCTGCAAAATGCATGTTACCCTCCCACCCAAATTTGCGATTCGCTCTGATCACTTACGATGTGGTTGGCAGCGGCCTTCAACCGCCAATCCAAACATACTAGAGACGCTGCTGTAAACAACGCGTATGCTCGTGATAGATTTTCCACAAAAGGTTCATATGAAGTTCCAACAAGGGTTCGATCGGAATCAAATCATTGGGCCTGCATTGACAAACTCTGCGATCGATGCCAAACGTGTCCCGTTTCCCACAAGTTTAGGTCTTTTGATCGGGCCACAAGCTCAGGACTCGCTTTATTTTCACCGGATCGCTACACAATGCCCCTTGTGCGCCAGAAACAAGCCAATTACAGCGTACGGTTACCCTGCTTTTCGTTCGCCTGATGTACTTGGAAGGCCTTGATATAATAAAGTCAAGAGAAGTTTATTCTGTTTAAACCCCGTCTGTTGCCAGAGTTAATTTCACTGGCGTGTTGCAGAAGTTGCAGTTTCTTACTATGAAGCGGGTAAACCCATGCACAGACACACAGGCTCCTGAGCATTAGACGGGCAATTCTCATGCACCACCCTAATCCAGCCGTCATCATCATCATCATCATTTCTGGGTGGCTTTACATGAAACGTCCAGAGTTTAGAGCGCTTAGAGGTTTCATGTACGATTTGTTTGTGTTCCCACCTGTTCACGTTTTCCCGACGTCCCGTATCAATAATCGTTTTTCAGCGAAGGATGTTATTTTCAAAAGCATCACCCTGGATCGCTGTGAGCTTTCGTGTTTAACGCCACTGATTGAAAGTGACACTCAGAATTACCTGAGGTCATTACATACGCCGCCATCATTTAGAGGCACGGCGAAATCTAACTCGCACAGAAAGTATTGTTTTCGTTTCGCCACGGGATGATTAGCACAGTCTCGCAAGGCAACACCGCTCTGCAATCTGAGCGTCGGGACATTTACTTTACGTTTCTGCCTTTGTTACGAGTCATTCTGAGCATGTAAGAACGCTTTAGTGTCGTACGAGCATAAAGTAAACGACAGCGTGGAAGGACTATTAAAACTGTACAGGAAGTCAGTGAATGGATCATTTCATGCTAGTGCGGTGCAAATATGTCAAAGTGTAACTTTGGTGAAGATTTAAAGACGAATGCTTGAGGTGAAAAGAGAAATTAGCTTGCGTAGGCACGAGTTATCAAAATGTATTTTTATCTTTAAGGGCGAAAGCCAGTTATAAATCTAAACTTGCAAACCAGATGTGACCGTTTCAGATGGAAACATTACGACCGGTTCACACTTTATGTACTTTTATCGTTGAATACATGGACTGTTAGACACGAATGTAAACATTCGGCCATCATTTAATCCCTCCTTTGTGGTTCAAGACTTGTATGTGAGTCTTTGTTTCAGTGGAACCAAAAATAAGATATTTTGAGAAATGTCTCAGTGGTGTTGTGTGAAAGTAAATGGGGGCCAGAGATGTTTTGTTGCAAACTTTCTTCAAATTATCTTCTTTTGTGTTCTGCTGAAGAAAGAAAGTCATGCAAGTTTGGAATGACAATAATAGAAAGAAATCTTTTTGGGTGAACGATCACTTTAGCATCAGTCTATTTCTGAAAATCTGAAAGTACAACTTAATGTTAAAGAATTGAATAAATAGTAATTTGGTCCCAATGTGGGACTATGAAAACGTTCTCCGATCTCTGATATAAATGGAACTTTAACGTCTCTACATACGCAAATATTTTGACACCATTAGAGAAAGCCACAAGTCACTTTACACCTCTTAATTATTTTAGATTGAACGTTTCTCACAATTTCTGTACAGGTGGCTTCAGGTTTATCCCTATCGGCAGCGTCCTCTGAAATCCACAAATGTGAAAACGTGTCATTTCCATCTTCACCGCGCTCAAGTAGAGAAGAGCGGAGCGCTTGTTCTCTGCTAGTGTTGCGTTAAACCAGTGGAGAAAACTTTTCATGCCCGGCTTCTGCTGCTTGAGAGAACTTATAAGCTCTCAGGGACTCGCCGAGACCAGAGGTGATTCAAACTAGTTAAAATAACATCACCGCCCTTAATAAGGACTTTTTGTGCTAATATTTTCACGCGGTGAAAAAAAGGCCCAGTCAGAGTGCTGATATGTTTTGGTCTGCGTTAAATAATTTATCATTTTTCATTGCCGCACATCTAAATTTTCCGTCTCCGAGCAGCTCGAATCCCCGCTGGCAATCAGACAGTCATTTATGGCGTCGCTAATTAGATTGAAAAATATTTTAACGCGCTCCGAAAACAAAAAACGGGTGCAAATTGACACAAATTTATGGGGAATTTTTTTATGGTAACGCACACATGCAGCGAGTCCGATATGAAAATATTTTGCTCCGTCACACTGTAACAGCCATAAAATCACAAAGCTATCGCTTAAGTATTAAACAATATTTTGACGCCTCCGTGGAGGTTGCTTCGCCATGTTTTGGTTGTTTCGAATTACATGATGTTTTTTCCACCTATTAATAACCGTGCAAGATCCCGGTTTTTAAATCACCATTCCACTCAAATTAATTCAGCAATCATATGGAAGCAATCTTTATGAGCAGACAAAAAACAGGAGGACCATCTTCCCTCTCAAGACCTCTCATGTGTTTGTATTGCTTATTAACTGAAACACCTCATTTATCAATGTCAGTTCTCGCACAAAATGATAGCTGTCCTCATGCAAATGACTAAATCTGACGAATGGTTCAGAATTAAGTGGCTGTGTTCTCATGAAACGCGCACTCTGTGGATGAACTGACCCCAGCAACCACCCACGACCGCCTTTTTTTCTGTCAGCATTTGAGGTGGAAAACTGCCTGAGTTCGGTGTGAAACCGGACTGATCTGGCACAGAACGACACCCGTTGCTCTCCGCATGATAGAGCAAAGAATGAAGGTGGTTACGACGAGCTATAAGGGAAACCTGTTGGTTTGTGTCTGCATGGACTGTCCGTTTGCTAAAAACATTAACAGAACGACGCTGATGCAGCCAAACCACAACGCTGCACAGAATATCTGATGTAATGACTAAAGATAAAAACCATCAAAGCATGTTCGTTCCCAGCTAATTATTTAGTTGCTATATTAAAATATAGCAACACTACTAGCTTGAATACAAATTCGGTGTGTTAGAGCAGCCCAGAAATGCTTTTTCGGTAACAGGCTGTTTTCTATCGAATCGCATATCACCTTTGACAAGGTTTATATTTCTCCTATAGAGAATGTGAAGCTGATGTCACGCCCTATGTTGCGAGTTGCAGTGTCGCCGCCATCTTGGGAGGATAATATTCCACTGCTATTATTGTTTTGATTTGTACCGTCACTTCTTTTGTTTGATATGTGGTGAAATCGAAAGTGATAGAACCATGGGCTTTTCCGGAACGACTATAGCTGTTTTTAACACAACAAGATCTACCATAGTTCTAACACAACACGACCTACCATAGTTATAATTTCGTAATCAAACAAGAAAAACAAAACACTGCATTGAACGCACTAGCAGCCGTCCTTCCAAGATGGTTCAACATTGAACACGGTGTGACGTCGATTAACATGCAAGTAAATACAAAAATTTACAATTATACCAAACCCCGCCTCCAAACATAACTGTCAATTGCGAGAACGCAGAGCGTATTAAAAATGTACAAGAGAAATGTACGAAATTTATGAGATACGAATTAGCCAACTTGTGGTCGTGATATTGTGTTGTCACACAACTTGACTGCTAGCTTTTTCAACAATCCACTAAAGGTAAAATGAATTTACAACTAAATGATATTGTGCTGAAAAAACATGTCAATGCTAGCTTTTATTTGGAGATGACAAATTTTGTTGCAATTAATTTGTAAATATACTAAAATATTCAAAAGTGTTAAAAAATTGTGATATGTTGTTGACAAATATATCACGTGTCCAAGGGTGTAACAGAATTATTTTTTAAACAAACTGTTACTAATATTTTATAGTATTAATATTCATAATAGCATAAGAGAGATTTATCTTCATTGTTAGTTTTTTTTTTTTTGCTGTCATCCCTAAGGACACATTTATGGTATTTTTGTGAACTACCCATATTTAGATGAAAAAATCTGTGTGGCTATTTTGTAGATTAAAACGTAGCAAATTTTGCACTTTTTTCAAAAAACTGTTGCTTAAATTGAATCTATAGTTTCACAAAACTCCCCCAACATTCTTATAGTCTGATATATTGTCTGAGGAAACAAGACATTAGTGACTTGCGTTGAGGCAAACGTGTAATTAGATGATCTTTTGATATAGGAAACTGCTGTTCATCTCATCATTTTTGAAATCCAGGACCAGACAGCATATCTCAGTCCAGCTTCTGATGGTTAAACAGTTTAATCGTCACAACAACTGTACCGTATAAACGCCAAGGTTAACATTGTCACAACTAATATGATTACTGGTTACGAAATGCAAGCCACAAATATACAAGGTAACACAGAACCTGCTTACGCTGACATCCTACCAAACAGACAAAAAGCTATAAAGCTGCAAAAATGGAACTTTGACCCGCATGTCTGAACAATAGCGTGCTTGTGCCTCGTTCTCTTCTGCTACTCAAGGTTAAGACGTTTCTGTATTTGTTATTCCCACTAAAGCTAGCAAACTGCATAAGTGGCCTCAGAATCTCCGAGCGGGCCCTGTAGGGCCAGGAAAAACCCGAAGGAGCCAGACAAATAAAAAGCGCGGAGCTCAGACGCCGCCGTTCGGCTCCGAATCTGGTTCCTGTCAGGGTACATCAAGGGAACACCCGCAACGCAATCTCCAAACTGCTGCCTCCCCGTAACCATACGTGTCTCGCTGACAACACGACTGAACCGTTGCCAACCCTCCAAAGATGATGCCTTCTTTTTTTTCCGCTGCTCCCCTTTTTTTTATTCCCTTTCACCCACCCACTTTTCTTGGAACTGACCCACATGGATGAAGATCAATTCTGGATGATCTGATAATTATGCTGTCAGTTCCAATTGCCTTGTGATGAAGTGAGAAATCAGGCGGAGGAGAAATACAAAAAGGATCTCGAGTTTTCTCGGACGAGATGTATCCGCACGTGCGGGCGGCTCTTGCCTTCACATGCGAGTTCAGAACTGGCTGTTACTTGTTTAAGACCTGTTTCATAGGCTGATAAATCGACGTTTAACGGATCACATGTGCGCGAACATCGGATTTCTCCTGTCCGTTTCTTTGTAATGGTTGTAAAATGGGGACTAAAACAAGGTTAAAAGATCAACTAAAGGTCTCAGGAAAATAAAAGCTTTCGTTTGGTTAAAAATTAACAGTTAGCAAAACAATTACGTCAAATCTGTGAACTGTCTCCTACCCCACTTCATAAAGATAGACTTATAATATTGAATTATATTTTGAGGTTGGATTTCATAGGAAATACAAATTCAACATCATTTGACACATATAAAGATATGCAAGTAAAGTAAGCTGCAATTTTATAGTTCCAGCAGAGATGGCGATGTAGAGGCAAGTTATTTAAGATTTCAGATTAAATGACATCAAATTCTGATCTATAAAAATGCAACTGGAAATAAAAAAATCAATTGAACTTCTTTAAAGTGATTTTTGCAGAACATATTGTTTTAAAACAGCTAATCATTTTATTTTTATTGCATATGCCATCAGCATTGTTGTAGTACTCGATTCACATAGATCACTGCGCAAGATGTAAACCCTTTTTTCTGTATTCATTTTTACAGTTGCTTAACCTGTCTATTACATTTTCCACCGCATTAAATTACATTTGAACATTAACAGAAATGTCCGTAAAATAAAGTAAATGTATTGGTAATTTTATACATTATACAAATTGTATACATTTTTACTGGATTTATTGTACAGTGCTGATCCAGAAACACTTTATTTTAGTTTTAAATCTTACATATACTGTATATTAAAATCTAAAGATATTCATTTAACATTTTGATTCGGTTATACATGTTCTGTTGGTTATATTCTGTTCAAAGATTTGTGTAAGCTACTGTTAAAAAACTGAAACAGGAATTTCTTTGAGGCCAGCGTTGTTTGTTTTCCAATGCGGTCTATAGGAATTATGAGCAATACAAAACATTTTGTTAAAAATATACATAAAAATTAGTATGCGTGTTTGCTTTCATAACAACCAAAATTAATTCATCTAAAGATGCATTTTCGACGTATTTAACCATAAAGCTTATGCACAAAAGTGACGCAACAATTTATCCATTTCAGCTCTTTAGCCTCAGGGCACCTCAGAAGGCTGCCCCTGTAAATAACATACTGTACCGTACGCTCCCGCTGGAAGAATCTGCTGGTAAGAAAAGCAAGTAAATGAAATCTGTATTAGGAAAAGCTGTTCGGTCCATTTCAGCTATAGCAAAACAGGCAGAGAGGATGTATACAGTAGCCAGTGTGAGAGCACCGGTGTCGGGCTGATCTATGGTCTGTACGCTGGCTGGATTTGTTTAACCCTGAATGTCAACCGGTGCTGTCTGGAGCATGTGTGCAGGTAATATGTACCAGATGACTGCTGTTGTAGCCAAGGCAGACTGAATATAAAGCCAGTGTGGAGAGAAAAAACCTGACAGCAGGTCAAATCTCTATTCAGGAAACTTGCAGAAGCAGGTAAAGGGTAAATACTGCGAGTTTAGAAGCTTTAATTAGGAAGAGACACTCTTATAAGACAAATACACTTGTATTGATGAGTTTTAGAACAACAAATGCAGTGGTTGCAGATAGATAAATACAGTGGATGGATGGATAGAAGGATATATTGATAGATAGATGGATAGATGTACAGATGGATAGATGTATAGAAGGATGGAAAGAAGGATGGATAGAAGGGTGGATAGAAGGATGAATAGAAGGATGGATAGATGGATAGATAGATAGATAGATAGATAGATAGATAGATAGATAGATAGAATCGATGGATAGATGGATATATTGAGAGATAGATGGATAGATAAACAGATGGATAGAAGGATGTATAGAAGGATAGAAGGATGGATGGATGGATGTATAGAAGGATAGAAGGATGGATAGAAGGATGGATAGAAGAATGGATAAAAGAATGGATAGAAGAATGGATAGAAGGATGGATGGATGGATGGATGGATAGAAGGATGGATAGAAGAATGGATAGAAGGATGGATAGATAATATATGGATAGAAGGATATATTGATAGATAGATGGATAGATGTACAGATGGATAGATGTATAGAAGGATAGAAGGATGGATAGAAGAATGTATAGAAGAATGGATAGAAGGATAGATGTACAGATGTATAGATGTATAGAAGGATAGAAGAATGGATAGAAGGATGGATAGAAGAATGGATAGAAGAATGGATAGAAGAATGGATAGAAGAATGGATAGAAGGATGGATGGATGGATAGATGGATAGATTCTGTCGTAATTTACTCACCCTTTTGTCATTTCAAACCTGTTTGACTTTCTTTCTTCCACAGAACACAAAAGAAGATATTTTGAAAAATGTTTTTAATTGGACCCCATTCAGTTGCATTGGTTTTGTTACTATACAATAGAAGTGAATGGGCTCCAGTGTTGTTCAGTTACCAACTCTCTTCAAAATATCTTCTTTTGTATTCTGCGGTTGAGTAAACGTGACAGAACTTTATTTTTTGGGTCAACTGTCACTTTAAACAATGCACAGTAGTAAAAAGTTAATTTTCAACATAAGAGAATGCATTTGGAGATCCAATAAAAAAAACTGTATGATAACAATAGTGTGTTCACACAGGTGTCCAAAAGTAGCCACATGTATATTTCATCATATGATCTTTGTTCCACATTGTTTGAAGAATCCAAACATCTATTAACTTTGAATAATTCATTGTTCTATCATTTAAATTCTTATAATTAATATTAAAACTGTATATGTTCCCATTGGACACTATCACTGTGCTGCTCTAGAACTTCAGTTTTTGTTTAGGTCATATTCAAATTAGGCCTCATCATTCAACACTGTTGATATCTTATTTCCTATTTCTGTGTTGCACTAAAAAAAGCATGCTTATACGCTTGGAGAACGGCGAATCAATGTTTGCCCACTAAACTGAGAGTGTGCCAACGCAACATGGTCACTGCGTATGCCAGCCAGCCAGCGTCTGCGCAGACCAACCGCAGTCTGAATGAATAAATGAGCCGCTGTAAGCAAGATGTTCTGAAGAAGATCGCACTTTCCATTATGCATATTCATCCTTAAAACAAATAAATAAATCTCCCAATCAAAACATTCCGGGGGCATCTTTGGCGGCCCAGCCGACCACCCAGACTGCCGCAGGGTTCGGTTTTTAAACTCTCACAAACACTCAAACAAATAACAAACATGACCAGCGTAGATGAGCGAATGAAATGAACTAAAAACGGTATTGAAAGGCGGACGTGTGTCTAACTAATAAAACGCTTAGTTTCTCTCAGTGGCAAACGGTTATGGCTTTTTTGTTGCATCAATAAATCTGTAGCCGATAAATAAAGACTAAAGCTCTGGGAAATGCTTTGCGTTATTAGTTTCAGGAGATACAGTAAAATACAGCGATCCTCACAGAGCACAATCTCCAGCGAGTCGAATGAATCTCTACGCCATCCTTTCCACTCACTAAAACGATTAACTTTACAGGCGAATGTACCATAAGAAAAAAAACAAATGGAAAATTCAAAGACACACACACACACAAGACGAAAAAGCACCGTCTGCAAAGACATTTTACAACCCAACTACTTGTAATTAAAAGGATTCGTAGAAGTGCATGTTTTACGTGAGCATTTAAACACATTAATCATGCGCAAAGACACGAGGGACCACATAGCATCACCCACCGTATTTCACAGTGCCGGCCCCCCAAGACGGAGAAGAATAAGAAAACAAAAACTAGGCCCATGGGTTTGATAAAGATGTAGGGTGATGAAAAGCGACTTAAAGCGGTTGCCTGCGGACCGGAGTCTGGCCAACTTTTGCACCTGGCTCCGACGGGCCAGCTAAGCAAACTTCCTCGTCCCGTTGTGACGTGTTTTAACATCCAAATTTTGGCCTCTAAACGGACGGGACAGCTACAACTGCTTTCAGCTACCACCAAGACTCAATCAACAGGACCGCAGGTTTTGCTGATGGCGAAACTTCGTATGATAATCGGACATACGACACGGGCCGTCCAGCATCTGCAAAAGTGCAACGGGTTTGCTGCATTTCATTTGGACTTCATAATGCAATCTAATGGACACAGCGTCTTCACTTAAAAGCATATCAAGGGAATGTGTTTTCCTGTAAAAACAATTTTCTCGTGTTGTCTCTAATGACTAAAAGACTTGTTAGAAAGCACTTACATAACGCAATTTTGACTCGAACGTAATGATCCGAATTATTGCCTGCATGATGCTCTGCAAAGCAGAAGAGCATCATTATTAGTTTTGCGTATGATTTCTCAACGTGCGTTTGTAAAAGTACTCGATAATTGCAGGAAGCTTATAAAATGATGGCATTAAAGTTTCCTGAACATGATTATCAAACATTTCGATTAAATATATAATAATATGCATACTGATCAGATTAATTTCAATTATTATATGCGATAGAAAGCCATAAATATTCAAAGACATTTCATTACGCAATATAAAAAGTAGAAGGGATAGTTCACCCAAAAATAAAAATATCTGCAATTTTTTATTGTGCAAAACCTGTACATACTCTAAATATTTCTTAAGTGGAATGCAAAAGAAGATATTTTGAGAAATGTCTAGTGGTTTTGTGTCCCTACAATGGAAGGCTATGAGGGTCGATGTTGTTTGGTTACCAACGTTCTTCGAAATATCTTCGTTCGTGTTCAGCAGAAGAATGAAGTCATACAGGTTTGGAGTAACATGACGCTGAGCCTTTTACGCATTTCAGTATGTTTATTGCACTTTGTCTTTCGCAAAACTTAGGTTACGGGAGCAATGAAATAACTCACGGGTCAGGGGTCGTGATTAATTGCCTTTAACTAATTATCTGCACCTTATTAACACTTGAATTGACAATTTGAGTTGATTGGGAACGTGCAGAGTACGGCTCTGATCTTCAATACCAGCGCTGGTAATTGCACTGTTGGTTCACATTAATCAAAGTGTCAGCCGCAAAGAGCTAAAAGCTTTGTTTTGAAAAGGGCCTCCACCTAACTTTTACCACAGTGCATCTATTAAGGGGTTAAATAAACACTATTTGCTAATACGCCCTTTATTTCGGCTTAGCGCAAGGAAATAGAGTCACCGAGTGTTTGCAATGCAGGTATGGAAGCAATCTCTTAAAGCAACGCAAACATTCAGGACTATCCACAGAGCCTCCATCTGTGTGTGTGTGACAGTGAGGTGGTAAAGCTACTGCAGATGCTGCTGTGCACACTGTCAGTTGAGGGCTGGGGATGATTGCCACATCTGGAGTGAATTTATCCTATAATTCAGCGTATTACTGGCGCGGTCTCTATATAAGTAGCATGACCACGTTTACAGTCCAGTTCCTAAGTGGCCTCTGCCCTATGCTAATTTATACTTGTACAGAGTGGAGAGCAGAATTCATTATACAATCTACACTACCACGGTACATGTTCTAAAAACATGTAAAGGTCACAACACTTTTTATTATTCTTATAAGAAAATGAAGCCTACCGAGACTCATGGTATGGAAAATTAGTGAAGAATGTAGAGCAACTAAAAGTTTTGGATAACTTATTCTTTTTATTGCTTTTATTAATTACTGATAATTAATACCAATAATGAATATTATAATAGTTATGTTAATATATTATTCATATTAATATATTGATATTAATATAACGCTTACGTTATATAATGTTAAATATGTAAATATAACACAATATAATATTATTAGCTATAGACGATTTCATCAGACGCACGCCATGGCCAAAGTATTTGATTTTTCATAATATAATAATTTATTTTATGTTAGTATTAATTAATATTAATATTTATTGTATTCAATTAAATTAAAACGACACAACATTTCTTGATTCTTTGACGAGGTCTCGCCCCTGAAACCGTGCTAGTGTTTTCGACCCCAATTAACATTTTCAAATCCACCCTACAGAATTCCACACATTTTTTCTGAAAGCAGCACAAAACAGATTTCGTCCAGGCCTGTTGCTTTCTAACCAAGGTTACACTACTATGCAAAGATTGCTGTATCATCTAATCCAGTTCATCCTTACAATAAACAAAAAATGGTGGCTGGGCTTTGCCTGGAGAACTTTAATGAGACACTGTTGTGTCTGGCTGATGATGAGGTAATAATCAGGGTCTTATATCTGTTGATATATTATATCGCAAGTTCGTTCCTGCACAGGACGGCTGTGCTTCTGCCAAAATTCAGATCAGAAAGCCCTGTTATGAAAATCTTATGTGTTCTTTGTAGAACACTGGTGTGGATATATTCCTCGTTGAGCAAGTTTTTATTACGATGTATTTTTCTGTTTAAGTTTCCATGATTGGAATAACGAAAAAACACCAGAACATGATTAATATCTCCCTCACATGTAGACGAAACATGAAGATTGATTTCACAGATTATTATTATTATTATGAAATTATTATTTATTATGTCAATTGTACATGCCTCTAATGACCCTATTTGGCATCTTCAAGCGTGTTATTTGTATTAAAACGTAATATCGGGTGATTGTGCGATGTTCTGATGTGTCAGACATCAGGAATGTTAACAAAGCCCATGGGCTAATTTGACAGACTAATTTGCCAGAGCGTAAACACATACTCAGACATAAAAGATTGGAATAACTTCACACAGTGGAGCAGGAAGATGTCCCGGCTTGCCCAGATGTGTATCTGTTGAAGGAAAGATGAAAACAGTTACCTTGCAAAAAACCCCACTTGATTGACACGAAAACATTCATGTAGGTTTGGACTGGTTAGTCCTGGGCTCATGGAAGCCCGAGGAAACATATAAGTGTTCTTACAAAGCTCAGAATACATAAAGGGGTTTTTAGTTACGCTGTATTTGAGTTAAGTTTGCTCTCAGATGTTTCTTCAAAAATACTTCAGCAAAAACAAAAACACAAATGAGACACACCTTAAGAAAAGAAGTTCACTCATTTGTGCTATATGTATACTTCTTTTGAAATTAGAAAGTACACTTTTTGTCCACTTTTTATTAGAAATATAAATAACAATAGTAAACAATGAGTACAATACTAGTTTCCGTACTTAAAAGTTACATACTTGTAAACTAGCTAGCAGTGTACTCAAATATTACCACTGTTATTTAAGTTTACAAAACAATACTTAAAAGTAGATTCACCGATATATCGGCCAATAATCGGTATAGGTCGCTAAAATAAATTTTTCACGCTATTGGCCGAAAGTTTCAAAATAATCCTGTCAATCTAAAGAGGACAAGAAAATTCAATAAATTTGTGCTCTGTATTAAGAAAATGTTTAGAAACATCACCAGTTCAATGTTCAATATTAAAAGGCATTATATGAATGAAAGGATTGATGAATTAAAATTACAATTTTAACCCTAGCTTTTATTATATAAGAGGGAATCGTATTTACACGAACACCATGTAAGTGTCAGAACTGAAAACGCCCTTGTTACTGAGATTACATCTGTTATTGACACCAGGCACAGCGAAGGCCAGGTTCTGGAATGCACCTATCTATGACGACATTGATAGGTTGAACACCGCCTACGGAGAAAAATATCAACGACAACTTCTCTAGCCCCGCCCACTGGTTCACGCATTACAGAATTGAAGTACCACGAGTGGCTCGGAACCAGATAGAGCGAGCAAACCATAAACAAACATGCGGTTAAAGATAGGTAAATATTGTTCAATCCCTGGTTGCGGAGGAATACAATCGTTGCATAACCTTCCTTCGGATTCCGACATTAGGAATGCAGGCTTAAAGTTTGTTTTTAAAGACGTTCCAGCTCATGTGGGAAAAACATGGAGCGTTTGTTCGTTTCATTTTTCTTTGAGGATTCCTTCGTGAACAAGGCAGAGATCGACACTGTATTGTGGAGAGTTTAAAATTAAAAAGCAGTGCTGCGCCTTCAATATCGGATCAGATAGAAATGGCGCAGCAATCTTATGCAAGTAAAACATTTCCTACTCTGTGTCACTATGGCTTTGTTACAGATCGCTTGATGTGCCCTGAGCAATATTCGCACGAGATTAGTATTACCTTGGGACCTCTAGTCATTTGTAATACTTGCAGAGGTTATCTCTGATCTTAAGTCCGTACGAATCGCCATTTCTGTGATTTGGCGTGCTCATATATAATTTTTCAAGGTTTTATCCACCGTTTGCGAATAATGGAGGCTGTATTATTCGGGTGCTGGGTGATATCCATAAGTTACCGGGAGTCTCCCGTTTGTTTATCTATCATGAAAACTCTTGTAACATTTGAGAGCCCTGATCGTAGTGATCTCTTGTCCGGTTTGGGATCACTGGTCTCAAATGCTGACAGGTACGGTCATACATACGCAAAAACTATACGCAAAGCCTTGCCATCACATCCAGGAAATAAGTCAGTAAATTTGAGTAAAATCATCCCGTGTGAATTCGTCACATGCAATACTGATGCTGGGAGTTAATTTATAAATCACAGGAGGTCTCCAGATAATACTAATACCGTGCGCAAACTGTGAATGTCATTCGAATTCTACTATTACTTACTACATTAAAGGAGTAGTTCACTTTAAAATAAAAAATTCACGTTAACCTTTCCAAGCTGATTGCGTAATGCGGAAATCATGGTAGCGCATCCTAGAGGCACTCCGAGGCAGTGCAAGCATATCTTTATGTTTAAAAAAGTATACAATTTTATAGTTTTCTTGGAAAATGATCAATGGTTTTGCTAGACAATACCCTTAATCATCGGCGGGTATCATGTAGAGACTTTTAAAGCTGCCATGAAACTGAAATTGTACCTTTACCAACTGCCCCCCGTTGAAGTTCATTGTAATGATAAGAACCCTGGAAAGCTTTCCTCAAAAGCATCAATTTGTTTTCGACTGAAAAAATAAACACACGGACGTATGACATTTGGATGAGTGAATTAAAATGAATTTTTTTTTAAGTATACTTAAAAATATACACTGTTACAAAGGGTGCTTCACAATGCTGTAGGAGAATTTTTTGGCCAAATGGTTGCATCAAGAATGTTTAACAAGAACTTTTACAGGGGTTCTTTGTAATTTGTACTTTTGCTCAATAATATGAACCTGAAGTTTGCTCATGTTTTTGTACTGACAATAAGTGCAACTGTTGTATAAATCTGAGAAATGTGTAGGTTCTTATTAAAACTTCGTTGATGCCTGATTTGGTATATAAGTCATATTTGGTATCTTGGCAAATCTGAGCACAATGAGATACTTTTGAGAAACAAGGCACAAATGTGAAAAGCAGTTAAGCAAACACCCCCATTAAGGCTCTTTTTAATCTCATTGCTGTCGTTCTGTTAAAAAGATCTGATATGTAATTGGACTTTCTCAGAAGACATTATTCTTCAGTTTTATTGATGTTACAGTACATCTAACGGTATCTAGAAGTGTTTCCAGACACAGGGTCATGGTTTTGATTGCATAAGGGAAAAAATGGTTTTCCAGTATTCCTTAAATAGGAAAATAGTCATTTAGCACAATGGTTTACCCACCAGCTAGCAGGTGATGAATTGTTTCCTGACAAAGCGAAGACGTAGAAAACCACATGTAAAGATGCTCATATATAGTTTAATTAGAGACCTTCGAAACAAGGACAAAACAACAAAAACAAGATGTCATTAAACGGCGGTTTCTTAGTGTGTGACATTTAACAACCGTTCTGAACAAGACAAAAGACATTTGATGTGAATATAGGCACAAATCAGCCAGGATGTGAAGCAGCCACCAAAGCACAACTTGAAAGTCTCTTTCTCGCTTCGCATGTTTTGTCGCCTGCATCTGACTTCGACTTCACAACATGTAAAATGTTCTGTTTCTTCTTTATTGTAAAAGCAACATGACACATCCAACAAACTTGTAAAATGTTTTTAACTTTCCATAAACAACAGAAAAAGAAAGAGTTAATTGGGAATGTTTTTTCACCGTTAAATGAATGTTACGTTTTTTGTGCATCATAAAACAATGTGTAAAAAATGAATTCTGCCACCATGTTGTTCCAAACCCGTAAGACTTTCTTTCTTCTGTGGGAAAAGTGTTGCTTACAGAAGTGTGCTCAGAGTGTTTCTGGTATGCTAAAAAAGGCCAAAAGAGCCACAAAGGCATCATCATCAATGACTTGTGTATATACATCGCATTCAAAGAAAGACAAATTACAGTTGAGATCTCCTTTATTGGTCCTAGACATCAAAGACAGCAAATGAAAGGTAAAGGAAAAAAGGAAAGGTTTGCTTTTGTCTCCTGTGACGTATATTCATCCTGAGAAAGAGTCTCACAAATGTCTCCTTTAAAGTTTAAGGAGAGATCTTGACAATGTCTCAAACGTACCACAGATTTACATTGAAATTACATTTATGTATTTGGCAGACGCTTTCATCCAAAGCAACTTGCATTGCTTTATCCTATACATTTTATATGGGTATTTGCAATACCCTGGGATCGAACCCACAACCTTGCATTGTTAACGCAATGCTCTTACCATTGAGCTTCAGGAAAGCTTTGACAAGTCTACCATCAAAAGTCAAGATCTCAAATATTTCGCATCAAATTTACCCAAACTTCCTCTGGGTGAAAACAGTGTTGACATGTGTATATTTTGATCGAGTGATTTTCACAAAACCTTATACACACGATCTTTAACATTTTGTTTGGCACTGAAAAAAAGAAGTTCATATGGGTTTGGAAAGACACGAGGGAGTAAGTAAATGAGATGGTCACCAACGAGAAGATCCACATAAACAGTGCTTTTGTTAAGTAAATCATGACAAAAAGAACAAAAAAAACATCCAGTTAAACTTATTCTGAGCTGAATTTCAAATCTATGGAAGATTTATAAAATCAACAGGCAAGTTTGTTATCCTTGTGCTTTTGCTCTTCTTGGTTAAGGAAATACCCACACACAGGTGTGGAAATTAACCATGCATGCCACCCACACGCCAGCCATGCCCGCTGTCGGATACATGGTCTGCTGTGTTATGGAAGTTGTACGGATGTGTTTATTCTGTGTTTTCCAGATTTGGATAAATGCGTCTGCCAAATACATAAATGTAATTTCAATGTAAATCTGTGCTAAGTTTGAGACATTGTCGAGAACTCTCCTTAAACTTTAAAGGAGACATTTGTGAGACTTTCTCACACAGGACTCTTTCCTCCCCTCAACATGCTCTTAATATTAAAGCACTTTAGACAATTTTACACAGCGAAACCTCGCAAGTGTCTTCCAGAGACCCAGGAGAGACTCAATATGAGACGATTCAGTAAAACACAGAAACGGTGAGTAGGCAGAAACCCTGGAAAACCATAGAGATGGTCTGACTCACTTCTCTTTACAGTGTTTCAGGAAAAAGAGAATCAAAATATACACGGCTGCTTTAAAATGAACACCAAGCTTTTCTGGGGTTACAGAGCTCTTGGAGGAGCTCGGCTGGTGGTCGTGTTTAAACTCAACAAGGTGTGTCTGGAACAACTGAAGGTGCTGTAAATCTGAGTTTATGTGTTCCGAGACTCCAAACACAGTCAACTAAAGCGGGATTGAGTTTACATCTATTTTAGTTTTCTTTAGAACGAAAAAACTTTTTTTTATCAAGCACCATTTACATTGCTTTCTTGAGTTTGCTTTTGATTTTCGAGTCGTTTGATGAGTTCCTAATGTTACCTTCTTCAGAACTAAAACTATTTAATTTCTTTTATATCTTTATTACATCCATTTCTCCTACATCAATGAGAGCAAAAGAAGAGCAAATGGAAACTTTTGGTAAGTCTCCATTTGTCTCAGATATTTCTAATGAGAACGAATAAGAAATCTCACAAATCCAGTTTCAGGAAAGAGGTCAACGTCTCAAACTGTGTTCAATATTATTGAAGATCTCAATATGAACATTTTTCATCAGATTTACCCAAATCCAGATTATTTTACCTCTTAAATCTACATTCACTTTACACCTCCATACTGTTCATGCATTTGAAGAATTGGATCGTTTGTTTCTTTATTTATTTCTCTCATAAGCAATTTTAGGAGAACATCTGAGAACAAATTGATACCTAAACCAAACACAACTGGAACTCCATCAAATCTCCTGAATTATCAAAGACTCAAAAAAAGGAAAATAATCCATCTGTCTTAGAAACTAATTTATATACATTATAGCCTGACGGCAGACCAAAGCTTTGACTTTATTTACAATTCTTTACCTGATTTTTGGTCGAGCACCCACTTGAGTTTGATGTTCGTTCTTTTGTCTTGTTTTCAAAAACTCTTTAAAAATAGGGCACAATATACTGTATGAATATGAAGGAATTTTCCGTGTTAATTTTTTTACAGTTGTTTTACCTATATTTTACATTTTGCACTGCATTAAATTACGTTTAAGCATTAACAAAAATGTGCGTAAAATAGAGGAAAATGTGATGGTAATTTTCTCCCAGTACTTTATCCGTTTTTCTTACTGTGTACCTTATGGCTTAAAATAATTCAAATTGCACAAGACGCCATTAACATGCATCAATTTAAACTTAAATGTTATACATAATATATTGAATGAATTTTTTGCACAAAATACATCCATATATTTCATCCTCTGACTGTTCGCAGATGACACTGGGCGTTCAACTTTGTGTACATGTGGTGTTCAGAGACTGCTTCTTATGATGGTGTGTATAAACAAACCATCCCACTCTGGTTTATAAAATCAGATCAAACCGTTGACATCGCTCAGCAACAGAGATGTTATGAACACACTCTTTTTAGCTGTAATCGTAATGGAGTTTCTCAATAGATACCACCAGTTAATTTGAAGAGGATCAACGCTGCATCTGGTTCGTAAATCCGGAGTGCCAAGAACCCAGTGATAAACACATGTATGCTATGAGTTGCGTTCATAAACCATGACCGAGTACACTGTTATCTTACAATACACAAAACTACAGAATGGCTGCGTATCAATAAACCGTCTTGTTTGGCAGATTTTTGTAGTAGCCCGTGAGTGGTAAAGCCTTACAGAGCTTTGTAGGCCCAGCCAGTGTTTTGTCTATGGAGGAAACCCCCCTAATGCATAACAGTTTTGTGAATTTCTCCGTTTGTTAGTCTGTGTGGCTTTTGATCTGGCACAGCAACGCACAAACAGCCTTTGACTACAATCGTTCGTTTGTCTTGGGGTGAAACGCTAGAAGAAGAGAACAGAACCGAAAACGCAACGGCCTGTTTACAGTCTGTACCGTATTTATGAGAGCAGACTTAACCCGCGACACATCAAGTTTGATTTTAAAGGCGGACCACCAAGGGAATTACGGGGAAATACGTTCGACATACAGGGTAGAATACATTATTAAATATCATGATATAAAATAAAATAGATTTAAAGGTCACAACTTACAAAAATGCTTACAAAATGACTTTTATAAGACTAGGGCTATGCATAAATGCAGGTGAGGCATAAGCACTAATATTTGTACTTTTCTGTGGCCTTATATTAAAGGAATAGTTCACCTAAAAACAAAAATTCAGTCTTCATTCACTCACCCTCAGATTGTTTGCTTCTTTGTTCTGCTAAACACAAAGGAAGATATTTGTAAGAATGTCAGGAACCAAACAGATCTCATCCTCCATTTACTGCCATAGTATAATAAATACAGATGAGATCTGTTTGGTTACTTCCAAATATCTTCCTAAGGATGAGTAAATAATGACAGAATTTGGGGTGAACTGTCCCTTTAAATGAATGCTTCCTTTTTCAATAAAATTTATATTTTTTGCATTTTATATATTTTATGGATTTTCTTATGAATATGAATTATTAATTGTTACATGCACTATACACAACCAGGTAATAAACACATACTTTTGGATTAAAACAGCGTGAAAAAGTAAAGAATGGCAATTTTTTGTAACAAAAATGTTTATTTTTTGCGTTCAGTAGAACTTTCACTCATCGCTTCTCTATGGTTATTGTTAAGTGTTTCTCCGCTAACATAATCAGACAAAAGCATGCAGTCTCCAGGGATTCTAGCTTCCAATGCTCTTGGTAATTATTCTCCAGATTGCATGCAGTCATGATGGGCTGAAAACTGTAACCAATAGGAAAAAGTGCACGTGAATCATCTGAAATAGAGTATTGTATGCCTGCCCGATATTCCTTACAAATCACTGGCTGCCTGCTGCATTGCTGTTCTACATCTTCTGGTGATTTATCGGTTCAAACGTCAGCTATCTATTGAAACCATGTGTCTCATATTAAAGTCTTCCCCTCCACTTCAAATAAATCAAGCATACTTGACACTCGACTTTATTGAAGCCACATTACTCAGAGCCAGGCGGAGACTGCTGCCTCCTAAACATTTACATATTTGGGATGACAGATATTTAAAAATACAAAATTATACACATTGAAATCAGTTCCATGAAGACGGATTGATATGGATGCAGTTAAACTGACAACGATCGCGAGCGCACCCGCAGAACAAACACACTGGCCGACGTGCGTCTCTATCGGGTTGACTGAAACGAACACAACAAAAGTGCAGAAAAAACTTGACCGGCAGTTTCTCTGAAATGACAGCGACTGGAATAATTGCCTTTTTGATCTGGCTTTGAGTCTTGTCATTTATGGCCTAATGCAATTACGAGGCTTTCAACATTTGAACGGCACACCTCATTAAACAGCTTCCTGCGCAAATATCTACATCCCGAATCAAAGTCTGTCAACACCGAAAGGTCATTTGTTATATTCGCCCCGTTCCGAGTTCATACAGACGTTCACCGAAAGCTTGCAATAAACAATTTCTCTTCTATTTCTCTCTTTAAGCTGAAATGACTGATATAAGCTAACATCTTGACAATGAGAATATAAGTTAGCATTAGCGATGACGGAGGTCCTTTCAACTTTCTTCTGTTTGGTGCCGTTCCATTAAATATTTTGAAGGCTGTCAGTTAATGCTGAAATAGCATAGATACGCTGTGTCCGGATAAATAAACAGCATCGGCTCGTAGCCCTCCAAGTGAACGGGCTATTTTGTTCGTTCCTCTGGCAGGCCTCGGTCATATAGAAACACTGCTTATTTTGGTATGTTTCAAAATATCAAACTCGTGTCTGTTAATATTAAAAACAGACACAAGCGTTGCACGGCAGGCTGTTTTTCTTTGGCACCGCGGGGAGGGAAAAAAACAGCGAAAGATGTATTTAAAATTCCTGCCGAAAATGTAAACTGCATGATTTATATTTGACACTGGATTTGAAACAATGTTGAGGTCCAAAGGGCTTTGGATGCAAACGCTGCCGAACTAGATAAGTGCTTAAAAACCCCACTATGACTAGGCCCACGCAAAAATAGCACGGTGCATTCCAAACCAATATAACAGTGGCAATACACCATCACCAGACCACAGTAAATGGTCAAATTATTGTGCGCCCATTCTGGGGCAGGTCTAAAAAAGACCACTGTGTCCGCACGTCGTACCGCAAGCATCAGATAGCACTTAAAAATCCCTCTTTTAAATGTATGACTAAACATTCTGCCCGCTTTCCAACAGGACAGCGAGACCCATTTTGGTATGCCCTGTCACAATGCAGTAAAGCTGCCATCCCTTCAATAACAGGATATGGTCGCAGTTCGCAATGCTTAAAATGCGCATAAGCTGCGCTGCCCACTTCCAATGGCATTTGGAATTTTTACTTGTTTTTACTCTTTAGCCAAGCGTGCCGTGCCAATGCGTTCGCCGAGGCCGAAATGCGATTAAGAAAGGAAGAGGTTCTTATTACAGACGGAGAGAAAACTCAATTAATACTGCCATTAGATTACTTTAGAGCAACAGGAAAAGGACAGACCTCAGTAGGTCACGCTTTAATGCTGTTAATCATGGGCTCCACAGCGCGGCCTTGATCCGCATAGTTCTGGTGAGGATCTTGGGAGTGTCTAACCCACAGCAAAACCAGAAATATATCTGCACCGCAGTTGGGCTTCGAACCACCCACTTAAAACTTCCTCAAAGGCCAAAGTGAACCCAAATGACATTCCCACACATCTTCCATCAGTGTTTTGATATATCTCAGTTCTGTTTGTTTATTTGATTCGGACGTCGCCTCATTATCGCAAATTCTTGACATTCTCATGCCCACCCAAAAATTAAATACAATTTCTTTCATTACTTTCTCACCTTTGTCAATCGTTGGTAACCAAACAACACGGATCCCATTGACTTCCTTTATGTGGACACAAGAGTCATATGCAGGTTTAGAATGACATGCAAATAAATAATGGATGCAAGAATTTTTCTTTTTAGACTTAGACTCTGATGAATCCTTTTAACTCTAAAAATCTCAAAACTGTTGACATGTTGCAACACATTGTCAAAGCAACTTTGTAATTTTTTGTTACTTAAAAGGGATAGTTCACACAAAAATGAAAATACGTAATAATTTACTAACTCTCCAAACCTGTATGAATTTCTTTGTTTGGTTGAACACAGAGAAAGATATTTGGACGAATGCTTACCAAACAGTCCTTGGACCCCATTCACTACCATAGTAGGAAAATTACAATGGTAGTCAAAAGTGCATCAGAACTGTTTGATGTCCAACATTTTTCAAAATATCTTCTTTTGTGTTAAACAGAACAAACTTATAATGAAATAAAAAATTCTGACCATGGGAGTCAATGGGGTCCAGGAACTATTTGCCTATAATTCATCAAAACAAAGAAATGTATACGGATTTGGAACAACTTGAAGGTGAGTAAATGATGACAGAATGTTTATTTTTTGGTGAACAATCCCTTTAATACATTACTAAGATGTCAAATTACAGTGACGTGGGTTCATTCCAGGACACACCTGTACAAGTATTTTTAATGCAAATATGAGGCAAACCCCTAATCTATCTCCAGATTCTTGAAGTGTCAGTTCCAGAATTGTTGAGAACAAAGCGCTGAACAAAGTAAAAGCAAAACCCTTTCAGAAAATACAGACCTCAAATCCCATGATTTAAATAATCCAAAAATCACACTTCCATTTCGAATTGATTTTGTGGCCTTCAGACATTTGGCCTTTCTGAACATTTACCATATTATAAATTATAGTATAAAACTCAAAGTTGAGTCTATTAAACATCTTAATAAATGTCTCTCTTACTTCGTTTTTGCTGACATAAACGTTCCACGTATCAAAATCCTTTTTTTCTACATTTCTCTCGAGGCACATTTCTCTGCCGACGAAAAGTCCTCAGTGAGTCTGTGTCATCAGTCTAGCTTACAGTATTTCTGATTGGAATAATTGGGTGTTTTTCCTCTACTGTCCCCTGTATAACTGCCCGTTACTTACAATACAGCGTCAAAACGTGTGGTAAGCCAACAGACCGCGTACTTGCACAACGGAGCCGGCGGTAGATTTATTTCACAGAAGTGATTAACAGCACAGGAAAACTTGGATAGTCAAAAACACATTCAGTGACTAAATCTTAAAATGGGCATTTTCAGGCTCAAGAATGAAAAATTGGGCCACAGAGTATTATCCTCACTGTATTTCATACTAATACATGTTCCATTCAGCGATTCTTCATTAGACTCACGCCAACATTAATTACTCTGTCGGCTTTTAACTTGAGTAATATATTTTTAGTCTGTGCCATTAAACACACATCTATAAATCATGGCCAATGTCGGGTGAGGACCTTGGACCTTGGCTAGCGAGATATGGTGCGGAGCCACGTGGATGATAGACCAGGATTTGCTTCGCGCATCGTCTGGACTCCATTACTCAGATTTGCCAATGACTCTGTGGGTGTACTGAGACTCTTAGATACTGCTCGCTCGCTCTCATCGGCTTTGCCTACAGCATTCAAACCATATGTGAAATGAGAGACATAGGGGTGTCATTTACTGACGAATCACCTTGAAGCGGTGTGCGTTGTGGTAAGTGTTGCTTGAGCGTTACAATGGAGATCGTGACTAGCGGCATATGGTTTGGTCCACCTTGCAGCTTATCATCATCTTCTAAACTAAGTGTTACGTGATAAAGCGATAAAAGAGTGAAAAGAGTGCATCATTCAATCGCTCAATCTCTCTTAATTCTACAGCCACAGCATTACAAAGAGTGTTTACAGATCGACTTGAGATTCGATTCACCGCGAAACCAACGAATCAGATTCACGTAAACGTCATCATCAGCGAGTGTCATTTGTTTTTATTCACTCTCGATTAGATTTGACGATGAGCTTCAGTAGCTAAGCTGGGCTTCTCCAATAACACTTCATAAACAACAGACAAACTCTAAAGCGCACTTGTAGCCTCTTTCTCAGAAATAAACATGCAAAATTTAATAAAGCCTAAACGTTTTATTAAATAATTATCATTATGTAATGTGCATGACTATTAAACAGCAGCAACGCTGTCAAAGTGAACTCGCATCAATTTTTATCAATTGTATACATTTTTCATATTGAAGTAATTTCAGGAACATTTGTGATCGTAAATGTGACGGTAAGGCCTATGCCGGTCTAACATTTTGACGATATGATAACCTTAAGCAATGAAATGTTTTTGCGATATGACAGTATTGCAACCTTAAAAATGTTTTTTTTTTCATGTGTTGTCTGGTTAAAAACTGCTTTTTTAATTAAACACAGTTTGTAAAGTAATATATGTCATGCTAAACATGTGATTCCCAAACTTTTTGAAAGCATGATGCCCCTTTCTACTAATTATACTTAAATGTATACATAAATGTAAATCAATTCATTGCAAATGAGCAAACAACAAATTTAGCACAGAACCTGATGGATTCCAGTGCTTTCCATCTTTGGTGAGATAAAAAAACTGCTCATACCTCAGGAACGGAATAACGGGGAAATTGGTCTTAAAACCACGTTTTTCCCCCAATAAAATCGTGTAATACTTTGAAACCAGCAGTTTGCCCAAGCCCAATCACATTATTGTATTCCTAAAAAACTAGTTAAGATACTTTTGTGTCGTTAATAGTTTGACATTTTAAAAAACTCACTAAATATCAAGGGAAAAACAATATCTAGAAATAATATGTTTTACAGACTGGTATGTTTTAGTGAAGATTTGATATCTGTTTCATTACAGTATTAATATCTTATTTACATGCAGTAATTTATGAATATGGTTTTATTATGCTGTAGTCACTCACAAACCATTTCGCATTCATACTGACACCCAGAAGCATTTTCATTCAGCCCCTTATACACATCACACATGCGGTGTTATTTATTTTGAAAAAAAGCAAATTTAAGTTCTTAAAAATCGAAACGATTTATAAATAAAAAAGGTACTTCTATTTATTCACTTTAACTTGAAGTGTGCAAATAACACTACCATTCATGTTCATTAACGCAATATGTTGTGTTATTGAATAGCGCCACATGTCTAATGCACCGTGAAACAGGCTGTGTTAAATAGATCAAGGTAGAAAGTGAGAGACATCGCCAAGTACAAATCTAATGAAGCGCACAAAGATTTTATGGCCGTAGCGTATAACAAGTGTAACTGCTCTCTTTACATTACTACAAACTTGACCCAATGACTGAGACCTGCAGTAAAACCATGGGGGGAAATTACTAATGTCCTGCCTCCCGAAACAGAAATTAAAACAGCAATACAGAAAAAGGGAAAAACATATGTAATAAGTTTTCATGCAGACTGTTTTAAAAGTCAAACGGCCCTCATTATGACCACCCACGAATGAGGTGTCACTTCATCTTACTACAGACCATGCTGAAGATTTTCACAGCGGCCGGCGTATATTGACCACACACGTAAGTGTAATGGTAAAACAGGGAAGATATTAAAAGGAATAAAATAACACATTTCCATGAAAGGATAGCAATAGTGGAAGGTTCTTTTGAAATGAACACTGTTTCCGGAGTCAGCAGCCCTCCAAGGTTTGCCCTTAGGCTTCCAAAGCAAGCAATCCGAGAATATCGGATACCGACTCACGAGATCTTTCCCACAAAAAGAACAATTCGGCAACATTAAATATGACACATATGCAAAATAAATGAGCGAAAGAAAGGTGCTCCGGGTCGGGGCTGTTATTGTTGTCCTTTGTATGTCGAGAGAACTGGGTCTTAACGCATGTGTTTTACCCCCATGCCTAAAGCCAAAATTTATGCATACTGTATCTGACATGTACTAAAGTTGTTTTATATAATATGTAAAAACTAATAAAGTTAGGTCACAAGTTAATCAAACCTGCATATTTTAGGTGACGTTAAAAACAATAGATACTCACAAATAAAGAAGTTACGTTTACATGAAGAGATAAAAACATCAACACCGAACACTTACATTTACATACAAAAATATATTTTAAAAATAGTTCTTACTTAAAATGGCCTTGACAAACTGCACTCCGAAAATGTGTGATTAAACAGTGATTAAAAATTTACAAATATTTAAATAAAGGAATTAGTAAAAAATCAAGAAATACTAATACTAATTTGTTTAATCTAAAATGTAAAAAGTTCCTATACCCCCCTCACAAATGCCTTTACAGTCTACGCTAAAACAATTATGCAAAATAAAAATAATAATAAACATCTGATGCCTTGAAAGTCATTTTCAAGTCATGCACAGGTCAAATGTACTGTAAAATGCTGTTTGCTACCGATACAGCCAAAAAAAGCAAAATATGATCTGGGTTTCATTACCAAAAGTGTAATATGTCTTCAGACATGAACACAACAGAATCAGCAGCTATAGCTTGAGGTCAAGGCAGAATTAACCAAACCAAGAAATTCCCCTGTGCCTTTTTTTAGAAGAGCTCGGTACATTTTGCATGCCTAAACAAAAACACTGTTTTTCCTCAACTGAATGTCTAAACGAGAAAAATCCCTTCCATGTGTTTGGGCTGAATGAGGACATTTGGTTAAAAGAATGTCCTGCAATCGGCAGTATGAACAAGGTCAGTCACTTATATGGTCATCTTTATAAGACATTCAGCCTTACAGTTTCTAGCTCACGAATAAATAAGCAGGACACTAAATCCCCGTCAACGATCAAACAAAACAGCCATAGCCATCAATTAATTTTCCTAAAATCGTACGTTCATAAAACTCGCCATAACGGCATCCAGACAAATTAAAGTTTCAATGAATTTCAGTCCTGAAATCCCAAATCCAGTCATCTGTGATCTTCATCACCATTTAGTACAACGCTAAACATCACTCTCCACAGGCTGTCTTCCTTACCCATAATCCAACACTAGCTGAAGGGGTGTCAAGAATACCACTGAATCAAGATCTCTCAGGGCGATAAAACCATCCGTAATGTATGAACTCTGAAGATTGAGCAGACCACCAAAACGGAGAATAGCTGGCACCGAGGCAGACGCTTTGGTGAGCCCATTAAATCATCTTTGCCTGGTTCCATCTCAATATAGCAGCAGAGTAAATATTTGAGTAATACTTACTGAAGGTAAAGTCCTGGGCCCAGGCCAAAATCACCACTACAGGCTAAATGACTGAATAGAGAGTATTCACCAGCCACAGATCATCAGAAGAATTCTACATCTCTGTATCCCTTGAGTAAACGGGAATAAAGCGTCGCCGGTCCAAAAGGATAGACCTGAGTTTGGACAAACAAACAAACTAATCAGGAAAAAGCCGTAAGCTCTTCATTAATGAAGGGGAATGGTATTTGCCGTAACAATTTGGAGTTTGTACTGCTTCACAGGTGTGTAATAAAATATAGTTGAGTGGTGTTCCTCTCAACCCAGAAAATTGTGCAAAAGCCTTATTTTACAATTTAGACTATTTATTTGGCTTCTACATTATTAAAAACTTTACTGTAAAATAAAATGGTCTGGTTTTTAGTTTTAGGCCCTTTAACTGTAATATTGTCCTGTTTTCAAAACAGTGCAGCGTTGGAAATAACCAGTTTACTGAAGTTAATCAACAACTGATTCACTCGGAAATTAATGGACAATTCTTTAGCAAAATAACGAATCGCATATAACAAATCTTGTTAAAAAAAAACATAAAGGTAGCTTTGTGGTTATTGTTGACTCACAAGACAAAATAAGCATTAAAGTTCTGCTAAACAAAATAAATGAACGGTTCAAATGATGATAAATGAAAATTCTGTCATCATTCACTCACCCTCTAGTCTTTTCAAACTTTTTGACTTTCTTTCTTCCGGAGAACACAAAAGAAGGTGTCCTGAAGAAAGTTTGTAACCAAACAGCACTGGACCCCATTGCCTTCTATTTTATGGACACAAAACCAATGCAAGTGAATGGGGTCCAGTTAAGAACATTTTTCAAAGTAGTAGGAAAAAATACTTTTCTTATTGTTCTGTTGAACACAAAAAAAAGACATTTTGAAGAATGTAGAAGAGCAAACACTTCTGGGTCATTGTATTTTTTCCTACTATGGTAGTCAATGGGGGGCAACATCTGTCTTGGTTATAAGCATTCTTCCATAAATTTTTTCTCCGTGTTCATCAGAACAAAGATATTGATTAAGATTTGGAACAACTCGAAGGTGAGTAAATGATTACAGAATTTCATTTTTGGGTGAAGCATCCCTTTAAGTAAGGTCTTTATACATCTCTGAAGATGATAGTTATTATATTGCATTTCTGTCAATATAAATTCCTAAATATTACACTCTTCACCTTTAAAGCATGTTGAATAACACAATCTTAGCACAATCTAGCTAATTTAACGCATGCTGCTGCAGGTACACTGCATGTAGGCATGTTTTGACCCTTATCTCCACAAGGTATTATTTTTTCAACATGTTTCATGGAAAGATGCCCTTATGGTGGTAACGTTCAACGTCTAATCACAATGTCAGCAATCCTACAGTACACAAAGACCCTGCAGTTTAACCATACTGCGTATCTGTTTTGACAGAATATCTGTTTTTTATCGATCTAAATCTTTCCAAATAAAAAGCATTAGCTGGACATTGGTTGCATTGACTTGCGGCACAAACATTCCTAATTGATGCTTTTATAAAATTCCTTCAAAGCTGCTATTATAGGGAAAGCCCCTCTGCAGTAACCTGACGTTCCTTTGAAGCAAGTCATCTGCGTCCGTATTCGTAACACCTTCAGGCAGCAATTTCAGTGGTGAAAGTACAGCTCCGACTCTATCTACTTGGTAAATGGGTAAGACTTAAATCTCAGATTCTATTGCAAAAACTAATTTTAATTCTGAAATGTGACAGCAACAGTACCACAATTTGTGCTTTGCAAAAAAATCATGCAAATAAAATAGTGTTTTTTAGAGCATACTGTCTTTTAATTTAGTTTTTTAGTGACATTAGCTGCATTTTTAATAGTGTCTGACTTCTAATGAAAGAAGAGATCATGTACAGGCAGCCGGTTGTTATCGCAGAAATAATCACGCCCCCTGTATCACACTGATGGGGCTTATTTTGCGATAACAGCCGGCTGGTTTATCTCACTTATTACACGGCTACTTGGCACATGAGAAAGAAACTGGACGTGAAATGTGAAATAATTTAGCTAATTTTTACAGACGGAAGAACTTCCTTTAGGCAATGTCATTTACTTTCGTGTTTAAGCTAAGAAACAACATTCAAATGTCACGAACAGGCAATTTGGTTTTACCATTTGTAAACAAAATGTCATATGTGTTATATTTTTATTGACATATTTATATTGAACTTGTCACAAAAAACCTGTCAAAATGATTGGCTGCATCAGGGTTGCATTATGCGTTTTGAGAGGTTGTTATCAGGGAATAACGAACTTGCAAATGTTGGCCAATCAGAAAGAAGCATTCCAACGAACCTTAACAAAGGTTGTTAAATCACCCTTGAGCATCAACTGTACAGGCCATAGACACTCAGAGATGAACTAATAACAGATTCCGACAACAAAATCTATATAGTATATATACAGTATAAGTATATATAGTATAATATAATATAATATAGTAGGTTATATTAACATAAACTTCATGCAATACGTTTAACTTAGTATATAACACCACCATAAACTGAAAAGGTATTCTATAAAATGACACAATTGACATTATAACACCCTGATAGCACGCATACATCTGGCTTACGTCTATTTGACGTCTGCATTTACATCTTACAGACATCTGCAATACGTCTTGGAGACGTCTGCTGTCAGACGTTATATAGACATCTTGAAGACGTCTGTAAGATGTTTAAGATTTAGAATGGATATAAATCTGCTCTTTCTAAGATGTCTAGCAGATGTTTTTACGCAGCAAATCTCAAGATCTTTAGCAGACGTATTACAGACATTCAAACGTCTCCGAGACGTATTGCAGATGAGCAAACTACGTATTGCAGATGTCTGTAAGATGTAAATGCAGACGTCAAATAGACGTAAGCCAGATGGATTGTGCTTTCTGGGCAGTGACTCGCATATATTTGCGATGTAACTTACGAGTTTCCACACAGAGTCAATGACTATATTTCATACTAGTAAAGTGCAGATACCTTACTTTCAAGGTTAGGCAGTCGTGAGGATGAGAAGACGTCTTCAAATTTGTGGATATGGTGCTTTTAAGTCAACTTGGTGGGAGAAGATGTGTAACGTTGTTGTACGTAACGAAAAAACATTAACATTGCAGTCGCAAATCAAGCAATTTCGCTTATAGGCTACAGACTAGGCCTATACGTTTCAGTATCAGTTTGCTTCTTATTATATATTTGGATATACAAAACACCAAAGCAGCATTTAAGATAAAATAACATGAATAATATCGTCAACTACAGACGTCAATTTCGTGTGAGTTGGCATTGAAACACTCACCCTCTTGGAGGCTCGGGGCAGAAAATCCAACTCGTCTTTACGACATATGGTTCCGTTCATGTAAATTCAGCACAATTCGTAAGTACGACATAACATGAACGCAGTATAGACAGGCGTACACGTGAGTTTTCCAAGTGCGCGCGCTTACGGGAAAGATGATCAAATTGAGATTACGGGATATTGGTAATATATTGGTAATGTTTACCAATATTTGGTTGCTATTTGCCTCATTGCTGTTAGTCAAGAGAACTTGAAGTCATGGTACTACTGAGAAGAAAGCAAAAACACTTTGAACACCACATGGTCGCTCACCACTGCTGCGGTGCTGTTTAAACGAGACATTGTTGCACCTCGGAGTGATATTTTGGAAATACAACGACAGCTTATCAGTCACTTATAAAAACAATATAAACTTCTGAATCATTGCAAAAAGCACAACGGTTCTAATTCGTAGAACTACTGACTGCCGAATTTTACGTCAACATCGGCGCCATCTTGGAACGGGCAAAACTATGCAGAAATCGAATACAAGTAAGTGGAGAGCTGCCGATTTTCTGTAAAAAATATTTGAATAACCTTTGCATTTCGCTAAAGCTTTGAATGGTTTACTGTCCGGCATAGTGTACTAAAATTATCTGTCTCTATTTAATTAAAATCAATTCAATTTCAAGATTATTTATGTAGCGCTTTTCACAATGTGCATTGTTCCAAAGCAGCTTTACTGGGGCAAACAGGAAAAACAGAAAAGGTAAAACACAGCACAGTACATGGGGTTTATAGAACGAGCAAGGTCCTTCTAATAAATAATATCTAATTATTAAATAAATAAATAAATGCAGTCTCCCGGTGAGCAAGCCAACACCGCCCTACTCCAAATCTCAATATAATTCATTGGATAGTACGTTATTGTTTATCATAAGAAATTTAAAAAAAATCTGAAATGTCAAACATGAATGTGGTTTATTTTCTTGGTTAGTAATTGTGAAGGTAATGTAATTTAGTTTATTGACATTTCGTCTAGGTGTATGGAAATAGTTGACAAGACGTCATTTATTTGCTTCAACAAACAGACAGTCGCAATAACATGTATTAGAAATGACAAAATAAGTTTCTTCTCTAAAGTTTATTGACTTCTCACCTATATACACTGTATGCACCAAAATATTGCTTTATATCACACTTCAAACAACTTGCACAAAGACTAAAGGCTCCGAATATATGTTTGGAATCAAATATGTGTCTAAATGTTCACTCCATATTATGCCTCATTTGACGAAGGAATGAAAGTAAATATTCTTCCATAATCAAGTCAAGGAGACGTTTGTGTTTTCAGACTTTCCTGGGACTAATTCAAACAAACTATGTTCCCCCATCTATCTTGGTACACCCAGTTCGTTTAAACAGTGTCAGAGGTCCGTCTTGATGCCTGTCACATTTGGAGAATCATTGTTTAACTATAAATCTGAAATGGAGTCACTCTCCACCCAGTGCACTGTCATCCAATCTGTGTAAAATAGCTCTTTGAGCAGACAGACATCTTTTTGTTCTCGTTTTTGTTTACCGTTCGCGCAGTGTCATAAAGCCTTGTTTCTCTTTGAAGTGAAGCTCTGTCAGTGGAAATATTGTGCAACTCTCTTCGCATAATAACTAAGCACTCTATCTGTATCTAAATTAGATCTGTTTTTAAGTTATTCTGCTGGTGTTGTAGCTTGATACGAATATCACATTTGTGCTAAATGTCTGTGTGGCTCAAGTGGACATTTAAAAATTGTAGATAAATGAATTGTATGCTGAGCATTTACCTACCCACAACAGCCTCAAGCAAGTAATTAAACGTGCAAAGGAAACCTTGGAAATCATCACTTTAGCTCCCTTGAGACGCTGGCGTTTTGAACTGCTGTGTAGATAGATTTGTGTTTGTTCTGGACGGGATTCTTGATTAAAATGGCAGAGAGGAAGAAATTGCCTGAGTTTGCAGTGGTTTAGGCCACCAAACTAAAATACCGTCTTTAGCAAAATGTTGTTGCGCTGTTTCTAGACTTTTTTCTCTTGAAAAAGTTTTGATTTAATTTCAACTCCGGGAGTTATTTTTAAAGCATGTTGTAATTGTAAGAGAGCCATTCGATATTAAACATCCCCTCCGCCCACCCACGCCCTCCCCCCAAACGTACGCCGAGGGCGATTTTATTTTCCTTCCAAGCTGCAACTCCAAAAACAGTCGACCAGACGCCACAAGAAAGGCCCTCTAGGTCACTCAAAGATGTAGACTCATTGGACGGCAAAAGAAAAATATCTACTTTCATTTAAATTATACCTTACAGACCATACCGAACAATTCCCATCAAATATAAACATCCTTATGGAAATATTACCTCAGATATTACGTTACTCTGCTTGGCAATGCCATGGACCTTCCAGAAGGTGAACGCTACTACGGAGTCCATCTCCTGTTAAATACGGCAGAGCTTTCGAATGCATTTCTTAATATAGTATATCCCCACCTTCAGTGATGCTCAATATTTGTATTTGTAGCCGCTGCCAGCAGGAACCGCTTGCAAGTGGTGTTTGTTTCCTATAAAAGCATGTTAATTCAGAGGCGGCCACAGTGTAAACTAGCCTGGCGTTTTACAGATGTTGCCTGTTAAACTAAATCACTGTACCTGCCTGTTCGTTTCGTCTTGCGATGGGCAGGATATCAAACCAAATCTGAACACGTGCGTGTGTGTATATATCTGTGTGTGCGTGTGTGTGATCTCTGTTATTGCACATTTATTTTTAACATTTGGAAAACATTCTCCCTGCCAAATTGCTCCCTCATATTTACATATTTTAAATATCACCTCTAAAATTAACAGCCTTAAATGAATTGGGGGAAACAAACTTTTGATAAAAACAAATCCTATTCATGCACATTCACAGCATAACTGTACAGCTTATTTTAGTGTATTCCACTGGCATAAATGTAAACAAAATGAATAAAATAAATAAATATTTTTTCAGGTATTCAATAATATTTAGCTTTGTTGATGACATGGAAACGAAACATTGTAACTAGGTAGGTGTACTGTGACTACACTGTAATTTATCATTTATATTATCCATAATTTATAATGTTAATTCATGCATTCATTTATAAGTGAATAAGCTAACATTTACATTAGCGTGATGCATTTAACGGTGATGGGGGAAAATATTTACAAAGAAGATGGTAATGAGTTTTTTTAATGGTCTTCCTAGCACGAAAACATTAAGGATGAATAGTAGTTTTTTGCATACTGAGTTCACTGTTTGTCTCTTCTCCTTCCGTCTACACTGCTAGTGACACTTGGAAGAATTTGGAAAATACCTAAAGCATTCCTCACATTCCAGACTCTCGATCTGTTGGTATAAACAGAATACCTGATCTGTTTAAACAAATAGCGACAAGTGTGGTCAAACAACCCCAGAGCCATTTCCAGGCAACAGTAAGCGTGTCGTGTGCAACCCGTGAGTCAGCGTGCATGATAGCGGTCGGTCACATGTTCGCGAAGCATCTTTTATTCACACACCCAGCTGACAGGTACAACATAATATATTGCCTCTTACAGGAATCACTCGCTTCGGTTCCAACCTGTTAGAGAACAGAGAGGCCGACTCATCCGAGCGACCGCACATGCCTGCATACTGAAAAAGATGCACTTAAAAATCCTTGTTTGCTGTGTACTGACACTATGTGATGGTATTTACTTTAAAGTTTCAAGAGTTTTTACTTACGTTAGACAAAGTAACACAATGAGATCAATGAGATTTTTTTCTTTTCGCATGATTATATTTGGCTTTCCGATACCAGTAAACTAGTTAGAGAATTCATTTTTTGAAGATCTAAGCATTTAAAACGTACAGTTTCTCACTTCCGCTGATACAGATCTGTGACTTTTATGACGTGATCCTGCACTTGAACTTCTTATCAAATTCCAGGCTGTGGCTCAGGTTTCGAGATTTCATTTGTCACATACTCAATGATATAAATATACAAGCGGAAGTGAAATGTAAATCTGACATACTCTGTTTCAAAGTTTTGAAGTTCTCTCATTGTGAACAGCTTAAAATAGATTACTTAATGCTTTAGGCGATGAGTTGTCTCACATTCTTTGAGTTGAATTGATGCATGGTTTACGGTGCTTTCCAGACAGACTCATGAATGTGTTGCAGTATGAAGAAAACCGAAGGAACCACCAAGAGGCTGAGCCTTCAGGCAGAAGCACAGCTCCGTATTAAAACCAGCTATCCTCACATCACCTCGGGGTCAGTCTATGGCTCGACAGCAAAGGCACCGGCATGCCACCCGGCAGGCTCCGAGAGCACAGAGAAAGAGACACGAGGAGAAGATGGAGAGGTAGACAGAGGGCAGGGAGGAAAGAAGTCTTCTTTGCTGAGGCTGCTCAGCATTCACGCCCCCTCCGAAGCCTCATGACTCACAAGGGGTGAGTAGCATCAAACCCACCCCTTCCCTCCCTGTGGCCCCTCCTGAATGCCAGGAAGAGCCGAACCACGCGTCCCCAGCAGAAGGAAAACAGAGGAAGGCGGCGGAGGATGAAAAAAAGGAGCCAAAAGCCACAGCAGCAAGTTGGCCCACACAACTCCGTTGCTCCCGTGATGTCACGAGCATGTGACCCTGCTTCTCCAGTGACAGGGAATGAGAAAAGAGATTTTTAAAGGCTCGTGCCTTTCTGGGTTTGTGTGAAGGCTCCGCTCACCTCACCAGCTACCACAGAACCGCAGAAGTTCGGCTCAGGATTTTCGCACGGGACGGCGCGTAAATGGTTAATTGTCATCGGTCAACATCAGGTTTAAGGAGCGCACCAGCCAGTAAGTACACTTCAACCGCACTATACTCTGCAGTACGCTTAGCTCCATCACGTCCAAAAAGGCGACATTTTTTTGTACACCAGACATGGTCATTACTTGTGGTCATGAAAATAGTTGATACAGAAACGCATTTCTAGCGGATGTTTTTTTGCATCTTCCCCTGGCATGCTGCATATTCCTTACCCAAGACGCATCAAGGGTCAGCGAAACCGCGAAGCAGCAAAAATCTGTACGCCAAGTGACCAACTGTGGCGACATGGCATCCAACAGCCTCTTCAGTTCTGTGACCCCGTGTCAGCAGAGCTTCTTCTGGGGTAAGTGCCTGGCAATTTACTCTGTTTTTGAACATTCCACGTGGTAAACTTTTTAAAGGATCTGCATCTCATGTGTTGATGTTTACCAACATTCCCCAAGAGGCCGACAAGCTGAATGGGTGTATGAACTGTTTTAGAAAAGCCTGAATACTGGAGAGAGTTTCCTAATGGATATATATGTAATGCATTTAAAAAAGTATGGTATATGAAATCCAATATAAAGCAAATAAGCAATTGTTGGACATGGACTGTTGGGTAAGTGGGTGCGTACAGGCTTAAAGTCAATTTGTGGGACGTAGCTGTCCTCACATGGGGTAAGGTAGAGAAAATAATTTTAAAGATTTGAGATAAGCTTTAAAATTGTACAAGATTTTTTACTAGTGTGCATTTATTTTTATTGTGAGCTTCAGAAGCTAACTGTTCGTTTCAATTGAAAAAACTCAAAAAGGAACAACGTTTTTCATTTTTAATATTATTTTGTAGCAGAAAAAATATTATAATGCAAATGTTATGATTCTTGACACCTGATGCTGAGCAGAAATATAAAGGAATTTTTTTTTTTCTATGATATAAAAAATAATTAAATAAACACAAATCTATCAGGCAGCCACAAGCGCAAATCCATATTGTGCATAAAGAAATACGACTTTCCCGTGTCACACGGAGGAAAAGTAAGAGAGCCCATTCATTCAGGGCTGATCTATGGGTTTTGCTGATTCCTCCAAGAGAAATGTTGTAAAGCAGTTTTCAGGTCTCAATGTCTGCTTTCCAAACACAGCTGTGCGAGGCCTGTTCCCCTCAGCGTGCGCTGAGCTCTGTCGCATGCGTGCCGAGAACCACAGAGAGCCACTCGCAGCAATCAGCAGCCTCTATTAGCATGTTAACCTCTGACCCTCAGCAGGCTCTCTGGGGTACGACTAGACCAGGATGAGAGGAGCACAGAGTAAAGCTTAGCGCCTGCTTAGGATGAATATGTCTTTGCTGTGGCTAGCATAGAGATGTGCAGATGAAAAGAGTTTGGGTTAGACAAAAAGACAGAGCCTCACATTTGTAATGTGAGATGTACAGTAGGTTGTTTAAAATGTTTTAATTTCCACAACACAAATGTTGGTTTTGCACTCAAAGGATAGTACACCCCAAAAATAAAAAAATATGTTACCATTTATTTACTTGTGTCATGTAAAACCATGAGTTTTTGTGGAATACAAAAATTATATTTTGAGAAATGTATATACAATGGAAGTCAGGTTCATTCTTCAAAATATCTTCTTTTGTGTTCTGCAGAAGAAAGAAAGTCATTCAGGTTGGGAATCACACGAGGTTGAGTAAACAATAAAATCTTTTTCATTTTGGGGGAAGTTATTGCTTTAAAGGAGCAGTTTTTAATGTTTCAAACGCAGTTCGGGTCCTTTTTTCTCTCATGCGTTAGCTATAAAAATGTTTTAACTTTTACTGTACTGTAATGTTTAACAACTCCACGTGCACGTGTAACTTCTAAATATTTTTTCAAACTTGAATATATTCTGCCTTATACCTTTTGACCAGAGGAAAATACTGAAATAGTAAGTTGATACCTAAAATTATAAGTTGGGCTATTATTTTATACAGCATCTAAGAAAGTCAATTGAGGATCAACAGAACGTGAGGGTTTAAACAGTTTTTAATAGCACTTAGAATGGCGAGCAAAACTTTTATCATTTTATTATTTCATGCATTACACGTGTTTAAATTATTTAAATCTAACTCTTAGATTTCAGGCTTCCCTATAGTGTTTTCTACATACTCAACATAACGCAAAAAAAAAAAAAACACAGAACAGAAACAGACCCAGACACATTATATTTCATTCAGGCTCCACTATTGAGAGATTTGGATTTAATTAAGTAGAAAACATTCTCTGTAACTCTGCCTAATGGCAGATGGGTGTGGAGTAATCGTCTACATGTGTGGCATAAGACAGACTCGCTCAGTTTCTCCGGGGCATATTTTGTTGCTCATTCGTAAAAAAACTGAGCTACAGTATTGACAATTATCCCATGGTAGCAATTATCATTTAGCGAGAACGCCACAGAGATAGAAAGAAAAACCTAAAACTAAAGTCTGATGAAAGAAAATATGATTATTTAGTTACTCCACGAGCAATCCAAAGAATCCCAGATTCCTAAATTAGTTGAGAAGGAACATCAGATGAGTATTAAAAGGCAGCTTCTGTTGCCCGCTTAGATCCCGCCGCTGACATCTTAAAAGCGAACCAGACAACGTTTTTCCAGAGCAGGGAAACCTTCTCATCAATAGGTAATTGAAGCGGGGGGAAATCTCTAAGAACTGAGGGCAGCTTCTGTGAAGGGAAGGACCATCTAAAGATATCATCAAAGGCATATTCATTTAGAGCTATTTAATTGTAGCTGGCGAGCAAACATGTAATTTTAACAGCAATTTTTAGATATTGAACGCTCCCTGGACTGTATTCATTTGCTAATAGGCAGATTTCGTTTGCATGTTTGTGTGTGTGCACGTTAAACCCCAGAGGAAAGATTTGTGGCTCCAATGTTGTTCTTTAGTCGCTCATTAGACTTTATGCAGTTCTCATTTTTGTTTTATTCAAGTATCACCTTTGCTTCAAAGGGTTTTCTTAAAAAAGATTAAATAACAGAGACACAAACACTTGTTATAGAACTATTCAATTATTGAGGAAGGCACACTCTGAAAAATGGATAAACCCAGATGTTTTGTTAAATTAACCCAGAACATTGTTTATATTTAACCCAACAATGGGTTGAAACAAGCCAGCATTTGTTAATGTTCAGCCTAACATTTAGGTTTGTGTCTTTTGACCCAACACTGGGTTGAAATAACCCAGCATTTTTTTGCGAGCATAATTTGGATAATTTGAAATTTGATGAGATGTTTGTGGTTTTTCTCGAAATTTATGACTTTTGGTTGCAGTCCCTGATATTATAGAGATATAGCAGAGATATTGTCTGTGATTTGTCTTAGCTGTTAAAAAAGACTCTAAGACTTTATATTTAATTTTTATAATATGAATATACAGATCATGTTGCCCGATTGTGTTCCCCATTCTGTAGTTTCCTATGAAACAGATCGAAGCATCACAGGAACTCGTCATTTATAACTTGATTGTTTATACACTAAATAAGAATTAGCAAATATTTTTGTTCCTATGTCGATTTAATCAATTTAAATGTTACTAATTTTGTATCCATCATCCCCATGAGAAAGATAAATTACACATGAGATCTCTTTAATATGTCAGTTGTTTTTGTTAGACAGCAATGATATTAAATTGAAGGCCAATAAGGCTCATGTGTCGTCATTTATTCACTCTCATGTTGTTTAAAAACTGTATATGACTCTTTTCTTCTCTGGAAAAATCAAAGAAGATATTTTGAGAAATGTCTCAATGTTTTTGTGTTCTTACCACCGAAGTCCATGGGGGCCAACGTTGTTTGTTTACCAACATTCTTCAAAATATCTTCTTTTGTGTTCTGCAGAAAAAAAGTCATACAGGTTTGTAATAAAAAGAGTATGAATAAATGATGTTTTTGGCAAACAAAAAAAATATAACCACTACCAAAAACTCCTTGTGTTTGTTTGATCAAATGCTAATATGCAATTATACTAGAAGCCGTCTCGCATTCTTATCAGATAAATGAGTAAAATGTTACATTTTTAATGTGTATACTTACATAATACTGGAGGTTATTCTACACGTTGGGTGGGATGTATTATATTGTCCACACAGGCTTTGATCTTGCTTAGGAACAGATGAATGACAATAGGAAAATGCAATTTGATTAATGCCCTTAGTCATACAGCGCAAGAACATAATACTAATCCCTTTTGTCACAGTCAGAACATGTGCAGCGCCGGAAATGACGCTGCATAAAAGGGGTGGCCTTACAGTCACGATACAACAAGCACCATCTCCTAATTCGGTTCAATTACCAACCCACACACTCCCTGGAGTATAAAGGTGTTAAATGCATGGGTTAGATCAATTGCACACCTGAAAATTAATTTGTTGGCATTGGAGCGCTAAGTCTGGCGACGGACGCCCACACAAGCCCCATGCTGTAATCTGAGCCGACCAATGACAAGAACAGGAAGTTGTAAAAAAGGCAGGGATCACCTTGCGCCTCAGAGCTGCTCCTGTAGTGTCACAAGAGATGACCCAGCAGATCAGACGCCACCCACCTGCTTCGCCGGCAAGAGGCCTTTGTCCCATCTGAACCGCCTCCCCCGCATTAAAACGCGATAGCTCAATCGTGCTCGGCACAAAACCCCCATACCTGTTGTAAAAAAGCCCCTTAAATCTCTGACATGCCACCTGCTCTGCGTTCTGGAATCGGACACAAAGGATTCTGGGAGGCGCTCACGCCCACAGCAGCCCACACACACGCTGACTTTCACAAAGGCCGGAATGAAATATGCATGGGGCACAAAGCCGAATTCGAAGGGGAGAGCGCACACCTTGGCACTCCGTTCAGCACTTGCCTTTGATGTCGCTTTAACAATGTTTGAGGTGTCCTGAGGGACGCTGGGAAATCTGTGCATGGGGAGAAATGGGGCGGGGTGCTTCTTTCCAGCTCCCGTTTGACTTTTACTCAGCACATTCAGAAAGGATTCAATGTAAAAACAAATCTTTTGACAGCACTTTGAACTTAAGTCACAGGTTTTGGCTGGAGTCTGTTGCATGTACATAGAAACGATCGCCCTTGACTTAGTGGGTCTTTTTACACTTCGACAGATCCAATAGACGTTCCCTCGAGTTTTATTTTCGACGCTCTTTAATGTTCTTTGTATAGTACCGACGAATATGCTCGGGCAGCAAATGCTAGAGACTTCAAAGCGTCGATGTATAATTGTGGCACATTAGTTGATTTGTTGGTGGCGTGCATGTCTCCATGTGCGATGTTTCCATGTGTATGTGGGAAAAGGAATGTCTGCGAGAGAATGGCACAGGACGGCAAAAACACAGATTTTACAAGAAACTTCCCAGAGGAACAAGAAAATGAATATTGTGAAATATTTTCACATTGGCTCCGTTCCAAAACCTAGTGAGCTGCCTTGCCGTCTACTTCATGAATACGCCTTCTAAAGCAGTATCACAACCATTATTGTACCTCATAAGAACCTTTAAAAGTATAATATATATGTGTTTATGTATATATTAGTTATGGAATTTAAAACATCATCATTTCTAGATGTATTGTGGTCAATCCAGTCCAGTGTCTGTTGAATTTCAACAAAATTAAACCTCAGGATTGACAAAGTCATCAATGTGAAACACCGACAGCATGACAAGACACATGAAAACTGTGATTAAAATCCAGGTTATGCAATAATAAATAGTGTTTAAACTTTTCCTTAATACACGTTCTAATATGACTTGTTTTGCTCAAAAGAAAATATGAACTTGTTTTCTTTGCAGACTCTGAGGTCTTTAACAGTACAAAGCATTTATTTTAACCTGTTTATCCAGTTTTAATTTACTGCAGAAAAATGGCAAATAATATTATTATTTGAATTTGGAAATTGGATGGTAGTTCGCAGAGTGAAACAAAAATGAAGAAATTGTCTTTTTAACATTTTCCACGGCTTATGTGATTGCTTTTTCCACACTTGGTCACATTTGGTCCCTTACAAGACAAGAATACAAAAAGATTATGCTACCTTCACAATATCCCATGAGGCCTTACAATGTTTACTAAGTAGGTATCTCACTAGGACTGGGAACACAGACATCACAGTCACAGACGTTCTCAACTCAACTCAACTCAACTTTATTTATATAGCGCTTTTTACAATTTTCATTGTTACAAAGCAGCTGTACATGAGACACATTGAATACAAGTAAAAAAACTAAAGGCATATACCTGTAAAAACAAGACAAAGGTGAAAACAACAAAGACAGACATACAAATGCTCCACACACATAATATGCAAACGTACATACACACACACACACATTGACATAGACGCACACACACACAGTGAAAGCACACATTGGCGATAAAGGAGAAAGAACCACAGGTCAAATATTAAACGGACTATAAATTCTTATATGCAATATTAATTATGTCTAATTTCTGAATTCTAAAGCAGCCCCCCCGGCCAGGCAGATAGTGCAAAACAATATGCAAACGGTGGTGAGGAACCCAAAACTCCCATCGAGAAAAAAAACCTCAGGAGAACCCAGGCCCAACCAGGGGATTCCAGTTCCCCTCTGGCAAAAGCTGCTGCCTCTGCACAAGCTCAACAGTGCTTGCACAACAAGGCTAAATAAAAATAAAAAATAAACTTAATAAGGTAAATGATAGATTTAAGATTATCATTCACAATCTAATAACATTTGAAATGTTGTAGGAAAATCAAAGTTGTGGCGTCCTTTATCCAGCTCTCGTTCTGTGAGAAAATGTCTTCAAAGAAAGAATGACAGCTCTTAAAAGACAGCGGAATTTTAAGGCCCGTAGCGTTCTTTTGAAGGCAGATTATTCTTGACACATAAACATGTTTTCTCCATGTCTCTTTTTGTTTTAATGGTCTCTCATTTGTCACATGCCTTAGTTTAAATGAATCAAAACTAGTTTAAAAGCAACAGCCAACCGGGAGAAACATTTCATTCTTGGTTATTGTTGTTTGCAGAAAACAAATCTCTCAGGAGAAGTTTTTGCTATAGTTTTATTTTGACCATTTGACTGTCGTTTTTTTCTCCATGGAAACAAAGCAGCCCTGTTTCATCTAAAAGCCCTTAAAATAATCCCACATATACTGTATGTGAACATGTTCTGGCCACATGTTCATACCAACCTACACAACCACCGGGATACACACTCAGCCTACACGCTGCCCATGTTCTTTCCCTTCAGGGACAGTGAAATTTATCTCGATGGTAAACAACACCCAAGTGGCGGCTGGGATACCTCTCAAGGCCTCAAAATTACAGTGCAGCTTACCCAAAAATACAACAGTAGAGTATAGCATTTAACCAAGACCGTCGCTTGACCCTTGATGTAATAAAATCAAAAATATACGATGAAGATGATGTCATGTTGAGAGCGTGCTGTCATTGGTGGATTTGAGTGATTTTTGATTAATAATGAACAAAAATACAGACATACATATTTATTCAATTCACCTGATGCCCAATGCCATGGCAATGTATCCTGTATTAACCGTTAACCATGGTTAATTACTATTAATAACTTGTCGTGGTATGATTTTACAACATATAACTTAAAAAAAGAAAAGAAAAGAAATAGTTTTTATTTAACTGCAGATTGTGTTCGAGTCTAGAGAGAGGTGATGCGTCACTGTAAAACATTTTGGAAAGTTTGTCCTATCAGAACAGACCTTCCACCCTAATTGCTGATTTACAGTTTCTGGAGGGGAAATTCTGAAAAGGTTAGCGTACTTGTGTTCACTGTGTCTTTGTTCAGTGCTTGGTTTATTTTCATTCAAAGTGTGAAAACAGTGTTTTCTACTGATCAGACACGCTGACCCTGAGGGAAGGTCATAAAATAACATCAGTGATTAGTGATAATTAAACTGCCCTGGGGATCTTTAACCAGTCGACTACATTAGCTTGATTTAATTCAACTTAGATGTGTCGCATTATCTTAATGAGCATAATTGAGACCAAATCGTTTTTCCATTCACTGCTTGGCTTATTAAAATGCCTTTCCTTTATTTATATCCTTCTTTGATTGTTAAGAATAAATGTTCATGAAACCGTCATGCGTGGAGATTGTATATCAAAAAGTAAAACATTTTGTCATAAGGTCAGAAACGTTATTGTCGCAGTTTAAGAGTTAAATGACAGTAACATCTGAGACATCTGAGATCCCCTGACTCGAATGCCAAATAGTCATTTTGGTCAATTGTGAAAATGTGTAGATTGCATCGGTATGTCACAAGCGAACCGCAGGCGTATCACTCCTAAAGTGCTGCGATTACCAATAATATAAATTCTCCCGATGGGATTCGGGAAGTCAGTCAAATGATCCTCCGTGGGCTACAATCCCTTTGAGTTTCCTAAATTAGATATCATTTGGATTTCAAAACGTGGCCCAAACAGGCCGTTTGAGAAAAATGACTGCGTCTCGAGGTACGTTTAGTGAAGTTTCACCGCAAGCATTAATCATTTCAATCTTTACAACCTGTTCCAGTTGCGTTCCGTCTTGCTTTTAGTCTTTCGTCCAAAGGACTCGCGGACAGTTGGTAGCTTGTGAGGAAAACTCGGTTTCATCCCGATGATGCATTATCAGAATGAGACATCTGTGCGACGTGAGCCAGTTATTATTTGGAAACATTAAATTCATACGATGGCCGTACTGAAGAGCAGTGGATGTTCTAACGGGGTGAGAGAGTTCAGAGAGGTTGGATGTAATCCGTGCAGGCTGGAGTCGGTTCCTAAAGAAAATACTCTCAGACCCTAAAGACATTGCGGTAGTATCATTACCCTATACTTGTAGTAGCGTTTTCTCTCAATTACGCCACCCCACCCCCAGACCCCCCCCCCCCCCCCCATCCATCCGATTTGGCCTGTTACCGTCTCGAGAATCGGAGACTGGGAAGACTAAACTATGTTTGAAACGTTTTCGGGTCGTGTTACCATTTTCCCTTAAGCGTTGGGAACGAGCAGCCCTCGTTGAAATGTCTAGAAAGAATAGAGAGCCGGACAGATTTGCGCCCCATGAGAATGATTCGATTTCGAGCAAACAATGGCGGCCTTATTTTTATGCGAGAGAAATATCAGACTAGTAGCCAAGCAAATCACCTGGTCCCAGTGATTTTTGACGGGCTGGAATAATTCATTTAATCCACCGCTGTGCACATAGGCCAGGTTACATTTTACCCCCTTTACCCCAAGGTTTACCTTCATGAGAAATGCTTTGCACGAGCGAGCGCAGCTGCGTTCGTATTCCTGTTTTTATTTCCTTTTTCGAAACACCTGAGCGAGAGCCCTCCCGCTTCCAAACAGGGAAATAAAGCCGGAGCTGTGCGAAGCGTTGAGGTGATAGGTGATAGCTCCCTCGCGAGTCACTTTCTGGATACCTGCCTATGGGGCGTCCTTCAGTTACTCAATCCATCAGTGGTTCACATTATACAGCCAATAAATCATCCCCAATCTACTGCGGGACAAGGTGAAATCCCCCAACATAAATCTGCTGTTAGTTTTACCTCGCGCGCGACGTAGAACTAACGGCTGTGGATACATGAGAACGGCGTAATAACTATAAATATTTTTCAACTAACCGGGCCGTTTCAGAAAGGAAGTAACGCGACGCAATCCACAACGGAAGGGAAAAGTGTGAGGTGGAATTCTGAAGGTTAATTTGGTCCAAAATAAGCACGCTCTTGCAAAGACTTGATACCCGAGCTGCGTTCGGCGGTGCCTTCTGTGAAGGTCTGCTTTAGACTGATCCCGTGATTATTCCTCAAACTCACTAATCCACAATCGCTCAATTACACAGGAGATATTATTTGGTAATGCGCTCTAGCTCATGCGTGTAAAAGACGAGCCTTTCACCTTCTTCTTTAAAATGACCTCTGTCCATTTAGGCATGGAATTTACGGCCTCAAAAATGCAAAAACAGGGATTGGAGAAATAATTTAACATTGGAAAAAATACACACTTCAGCTGTATTATCTAAAAGTGTTTATAAAAAGTGTCTGTTTAGATGCATTAACGTGTGTATTTACATTTGTGCGAGTATTTACATGGATGTGTGCATGTGTGTGTCTGTTTAGATGTGCATATAGGTGTGATGTGTGTGTATTAAGACATGTGTTAGCATTTAGATCAATGGTCCGTGTGTATTTAAATGTCTGTGTGTGCATGTGTGTATTCAGATGTGTGTGCTGTGTGTGTGTTAAGAGTGTGTGTTCAGACGTGTGTGTTTGTGCATTTTGATTGTGCCTATTTAGTTGTGTACATGTGTGTGTCTGTTTAGATGTGTATACTGTATACTGTGTGTGTGTGATGAGTGTGTGTTTAGATGTGTGTGTGTGTGTGTTTGTGTAAGTGAATGTATTTGTTTGTGCACATTTGGATGACCGTGTTGGCATTAAGATCAATGGTCAGTGTATATTTAAATGTATGTGTGCGCATGTGTGTATTTAGATGTGTGTACTGTGTGTTAAGAGTGCGTGTTCTGAAGTGTGTGTTTGTGCATTTTGATTGTGTGCATCTATTTAGATGTGTACATGTGTGTGTCTGTTTACATGTGTATACTGTGTTTGTGTGATGAGTGTGTGTTTAGATATGTGTGCGTTTGTGTATTTAGATGTGTGTGTGTTTGTGAATGTGAATGTATTTGTTTTTGCACATTTGGATGACTCTGTTAGCATTTAGATCAATGGTCGGTGTGTATTTAAATGTATGTGTGCGCATGTGTGTATTTAGATGTGTGTACTGTGTGTTAAGAGTGTGTGTTCAGACGTGTGTGTTTGTGCATTTTGATTGTGTGTGTGTCTGTTTAGATGTGTGTGTGTTTGTGTATGTGAATGTATTTGTTTGTGTACATTCGGATTAGCGTGTGTGTGTGCGTGCGCGTGTATGTATTTAACTGTGCATGTGAGTGTTTGTTCACATGTGTATACTACATGTTTGTGATGATGAGAGTGTGTATATGTGTGTGTCTGTTGTGTGATGTGTGCGTGTATTCAGATGTATGTCTATGTGTTAGCGCATGCATTTTGATTGTGTGCGTGAGTAATTAGGTGTGTAAACCCGTCTGTTTAGATTTGTATACTGTGTGTGTGATGAGTTTGTGTATTTGAATGTGTGCACATTTACAGTAGATAAGGGCGTGCATGTATGTGTGTGCATGTGTGTATTTATCGCTTTATATGTGAGTGTTTGTTTATATGTGTATACTGTATGTTTGTAATGACGTGTGTATATTGTATGTATACTGGACTTGGTTTTTATATGTTAGTGGGGACCTAAACCTGAATGCACACCAACTCATGGGGACCCGTGTCATTGTGGGCACCAAAATCTAGGTCCCCAAGGGCACAAAAGCTACAGAACGATCATTTTTGAAAATCTAAAAATGCAAAAAGGGGTTGGCTTAGGGGATAAAATATACAGTTTTCACAATATACAACACATTACAACATTACGCCTATGGACTGTCCCCACGGAGATAATAAAACATTCATGTGTGTGTGTGTGTGTGTGTGTGTGTGTGTGCGCGCGCGCGTGCGTATGTGTACTTAGATGTGTGTGCGCGTATTTAGATGGGGTGTGCGCATATTTAGATATATGTGTGTGTGTGTTTAGATGTGTATGCACATGTGTGTATTTAGATGTGTGTGTGAATTTAGAAGTGTGTGCACGCATTGTGTGTGTGTGTTTGCGCATGTCTGTGTCCCAGGCCCAAAGTTAACTTCCAGTCTGTGTTTGGTTATAATATAACAGTTCATTTATTATTTCATTAATATCAATATTTAATTGTACATTCATTGTATTATTTATGTAAATTATTTATGTAAATTATTTCAAAACTAATCAACCGTTATTGATTCTTTGCGGTGGTCCACCGGAACACATTTTGTGATTCTCTTTTATATGACCCACTCAGTTCAGTTAATGCGCTGCGTCCCAATTCGCGTACTATCTGTCCTAAATAGTATTCGAAAATATAATTATTATATCCGAAATCCTGGTATGCTTAAATTATTATTCTCAAAGTACACGGATGGCCTACTGTTTCCATTGCGAATCCATGGACGCTTAATGGGTGACATTACCCACAACTCACTGCGAGAGAGTTTGGTGACGAAACAAAACAGTATATACTTTAAGGGCATAGTGAAGTAAGCAGGCGAATTGGGCCGTGGCAGTCTTTCTTTAATGATTTGAATCAGGCGTGTTAAATAAGGGAGACGTATAAAATGGGCACCAGAGTTAAGAATTCCCCTAAACCACCATTACATAGCGCAACTCACATCCTCACCAAAAACTCCTCATAAGGTAAAGCTTCCTCACATCAGGATATCAATATGACATCTTCCTCCAGAAACTCAAATGCTAGTCCCGCACATACTCTGAGAGGGTGGCAAAACTCCTAGCCTTCGCCATGGCAACAGACTTCCAACGACCCTCTGTCTCCATACTCGACTTCACTGTTAAAAGTTATTTAATGGGAGCCTACGTCACATATTATGACCCCCCCACAAGCCACAGAAGTTCCTTTTCTGTTCCTATTTTTATGTACAAGTGATCTCAATTAAAGACCTCCGTGAAGGCTACAGGCGGCAGACGGTTATGCCAATGAGAGCAAAGAGGAAATTGTCTTTGTAGCGCACCACCCCCCCACTTCTCCATCACCACCACAGCCCCCCCACCACCGCACTTTCCAGACCGAACTGCCATAACGAACACAGCACTCGTCCAAGGAGAGCACACATATTCCCCGGTCTGGAAATCACCCCACGCTTTCCCATTTCCTCCTGGTTTGTCAAAAACTCCACAATCTTGTCCCGCTTTCGCCGAGGTCCTCGCGGTCCGCTGATGTCATAAACCGTCCAATGACAAAGTCACAGCAAGTCAAAGGCTCAGATAAAATCTCAGGGGTCGAGAAGGTCTTCCCGATGAGGTAAAGGGTTTGATTTCCTTGTCTGGATCCCCGTCGTCTCCCTCTCGCCATCGCTGTTCTCCAAAAGCGTGCCAGGGATGGAAAGTAACTATTTCAAATTGGAAGCCCCATCAAATTGCTCCCCATAATTAAGTGTCTCCAAAAACGCACCGCTGTGAAATGGAGCCGTGATCCAGGGATTTAAGTGGCTGTACTTTTCCTCTCGACCGGCGAAAGAATGTGAGTAAGCAAAAAAAAAAAACATTCATGTAGCACGTTACATAATCCTGAGGCTTTATGAATCTGAATTGGAGTCATTTGGATATCATTAAAGCCCTGGAGCTCAATGTCTCTTCATGTTTACATTACCAGCCAACAATGGTGCCTTTGTTTTGTGTCATCACTTGTAATGCCGTGGATCACTGTGTGTTTGTGTCGGGGGGGGGGGCTTTGGCTGGCTGATGATTGTATGACCACTCGTCTGGTTGTGTCGAAACGGTCGTGACAGTACCTCTTTCAGTAGACTCCGCTCCAATGGCCGCTTGATGAGCCGGATTACGCTGTCAACCCCGTTACAAGCTCGGCGTAGGAGATAAGGGTTCTGTTACATCTGGCTTATCACATCATCAGTGCGCATGCTGGTTCTGATCCAGCGTGAGTGTCTGGTGACGGAAAGCTCGTGGTAATCCCGGGTTCTTGCTCGGTGGACGTCTCCTAACCCCTCGTCTTTGCAGCACATCATAGCCAGCTGTGTGGGCTCCCCTCGGCTCATTAGGAGATCAAACGAGACGCCCGAAAAGAAGTAGGCAGAGTCCCGTTCTGGAGTGAAATTACGTGCTCCACGTCGATATTGCTGGCAGATGGCGGCCATATACCGTGGGGCAAAGTGGATTCAGATGTGACACATGCTTTTTGATATCTTCGCGTGTATGTGATTTTACACGCCTCTCTGTTTGGACGTGTTTGACAGGCGCATTATTTCTCTTATTTGGCTTTATTTGCTTCATTGTGTTGTCTATAGCTGCGAATCTCACACGGACCGTAGCTGACCGGTGCTTAGCGGGGACGGACAGGTTGGCGTCCATCTGCGAGGCATTATCGCGAAGACAAACATAAATCATTGAATATTCCATCGGGATTTATTAAGAATCAGACTAACTGTCAAATGTCCGTGACTGTTTGAATCCCATGCAGAGGAATATTAGTTTGGGTGTGTTTGGAAAAACTCTTGTGACTTTAATTACAGCTATTCTGATTTATCTTTATATGAATTGGAAATTGATCTTCAATAATGTTAGCCAACATTGGATATTTTCTGCGCTCGGGGCAAGCAGAGAGGGAGTGTAATTTAATCGCAATATGTATAACTCAGACTACACCTTTTTTCCTGCGTAATGATGTGCCAGACACATGTCAATGAGACGTTTTTATATCCCTCCCACATACAAGACACACACACGTCGTGCCCAAGAGACCCTCCCTCCCTCATGCCACCCTGTCTGTCACACGTCAGTCCTGCTCAGTTCTAAACGCCACTTTACTCATGTACAACATTTGAGATTAAGGTTTTGTCACGTACTTATCAACTTTTTTATTGAGATATTTGTCCTGTTCCTTATTCGGGAGAAAGTTCCAAGCATTTTACACTTCATTTGTACACAACTGAACAATGAGAAAAACACAGACAAACATGACAGAATTTGATTGACAGGCATAAGCCAATTAAGAGTTGGACCTACAGTATTATTTGAAAAATTTTGGAAACGTGTGAAACCTCCTGCAACACTTCTGGCTTGAGTTAAGAGCTCCATGAGTTGGTAAGTTGGAGGCAGAGATTGCCATCTACAGTAACGCTGAGAGACAGGGAGCTAGCGTACTTCTACACAATATGCATTTTATGGACCTGTTGTTAAAAAGTCAAAAAGGAGTTTTCTTAAAAAGTGCAAAACTGCTTCCTTTTATCCAGTAGATAAATAATACATTTACAGTACATGTAGATCGTGACTTTTTATACAAGGACATGGGACAACTTTGAGTAAGGCATATGCAAATAACTTGATTCACACTATAGTAAATGTGCAGTGGTTGATCTATTTATCTGCTCTCTGTTCATGCAAAATATTGGTATTATTATATTTAAGTATAGTTTATTTATCTAGTTACATTTTTATTTTTAATTGCTTGTAGTACCCCCTGATTTTTATTACATTTGAAAAGATGTCCAGTATCATAAAACACTGCATGTTATTGTTTAACTCTTATGTTCTTGTGTGAAATCTCCATGTGGCTTTGGTTTCTGTGAGTGCATATTCCATTAACTATTTGCATATTTAAATTGTAGGCCCTGGACTTGTGATATAATAATCTTATTGTGACTGATTTGTTGTATATTTGTAAAAATGAGATGGCATTCGTCAAAGTTATATTCACTCTAGAGAGAGAACAAGAGTGAAACAATATTTTCTCATTATAATGTATAACTTTTCCAAAACTTGGAAATCCAATGCACCTAAAACCCCACGTGGGCAGTTCGTCCTGTTTGAAATCAAATGTTATATGTTAAACGGCCATGCAATATAACATTTTCTAATGCAAAAGCATAGTGCGATAAAAGAGTTTTTATAATGTGACCGAGGCAGCACGTGTTGGAGTGCCATCGGTGTAATGATTGCACGATGCTGGAACTACATAAACCACACCAAAAAAAGAAATCTCGGTCTTCAAAGACCAACCACATTGGAAGCAACAAACATTTCGCCTCCTGAGCTCCTTTCATCCTCCTTACCGCAACTGTCTGAATTACAGAAGCTTAATATGACCCTGCGCGCTCTCCAAGGAGTTCCCGATTACAGAGGACTGCACCCTGACACACCAGAAGCAAAATATTAAATGCCTTACAATTTATTTATTATACTCCATGTTGATGTAACAGATATTGTTGATGTGCGTTGAAATCCTACGTGTTTATTCGAACTCCGTATACGTCAGTGCGTAATTAAGCAGTGGTGTTTCCCAAATGTATTTTGTATATCTCTAATCTGCTACGATAAGATACAGTCTTGGAAACTTGTTTGGAGATATGACCAAATCCTACCCGTTTTCCTCGTGAGGGTGAATTAAGCACCTTTTAATACAGGAAAACGTCGTTAATGACGACTGCGCACAAAGCGCCAATTGAAGTCTGGTTGCGTGTGCGTAACCCGCAGCACTTCCTAAACTCATCGCAGACTGGCAGCGCAGCGCGCACGGAGAGGGGCGGACTGAGCTCCACTCAGCAGAGAGTCGCTTGTCTTTGCCTTGCCGGATAGTTTTACCTCTCTTTGGCTAATTGAGACCGTTGTGATGCGCATTCCCGTAGATCCCAGCGCCGGCCGGAGGTTTAGTCCGCCGGTATCGGTGAAGATGAACGAAATGAACTCGAGCGCAGGACAGCAGCATCAGGACGGCGCGGTGGTGCCGAGACTCCGCGCGCAGGAGAACCGTTCCATGGCCGAGATCATCGCCGATCACCCCGCCGAACTGGTGCGGACCGACAGTCCAAACTTTCTGTGCTCGGTTTTGCCTTCTCATTGGAGATGTAATAAAACCCTTCCGGTCGCTTTTAAGGTAAGAACTTGTTTTTTATGTTTATCTGGGACAGGAAATGTTTTAGAGTGTTTTATGAGCGCGCGCAAAGACGCATGTCAGGCGTTACGTTAGTGTTAATTTTGTTATTTATTGAAGAGTATGGTCGTATTTAAAGATCAGTTATGGCTATCTGTAAATGTAGGGATTTGTTTTATTTAAGCGCAATGTCTTCGGTGCCTATTTGGATGATTGTTGTCCGTTTTTAATATAGACCTAACTTTATGGAGAGAAAATATTTGCAATTTAGAAAGTCGTAATCTACACGTGACAGAAAAGAAAACTATTAAACAGAAATGATAAAACATGTTTCATGATTTTACAATGCACCTAAATATTTATGCTTGATGACTGTCAAGGGATGTTACAAAAGCAACAGGCGGATTATTATTTTTACCTTTTAAATTCATTTTGTTAATATGACATTTGCTTTCCCTATAGGGACACATCAGCATTCACTTTTTAATAATTTTAGATGCTTGATTAAGGTTTGTCATGCATGAAGAGTTTTTGATTGTCTTTTAACTGTGTTTTGGGGTTTGTAAAGTGTCCCTGTGTCAGTGGACTGAACTCTGCCCCACACACACAACACACAGAAGCAAACGGGGCCTTTCTTATTAAGAAATATATCAATTATTCTCACATTACCGAGTGTTTTTGATGAGTAATTCTGGCAGATTGATTGCTCTTGGCTTGTGTGTTAATGGTCGGGTCTATGCAGGTGTGGTTAAAAGTATGAAGTAATTGACGGATTAGTCATGTTGAAATAGTAAGAATTTCATAGAAGAACATATTTAATCATATCCCCTTGGGGAGCATTAATGAATCAGATTTAGTAAATTATGGTAAATAACAAAATTCATTTTCTAATTTTCTTTATTTTGTATAAATGCACTGTCACAAATACTCGTATGCATAGAGCTTATACTTAAGGACGCTTCCAAAGAAGCTGTTGATAAACATAGTGTCTGCATTTGTGTTCACACGCACAACTAGTAAATATGCATTAGAACGGTTACGTCATGACTGTGGCCGTTGTCGTCTGTGCAGGTGGTCGCCCTGGGAGAGGTTTCCGATGGGACCGTGGTCACGGTGATGGCCGGGAACGATGAGAATTATTCCGCAGAGCTCAGGAACGCCTCAGGTGTTATGAAGAACCAGGTGGCCCGCTTCAATGACCTACGATTTGTGGGCCGCAGCGGAAGAGGTCAGTCTTCCCTTTCTGAAATATTTACAGAATGACTAAAGTCAATTCGGTAACTGCTGGAGCTTTTAAAATCCTGTATGAATGCTTTTTTTACATTTATCAACACGACATTTGTGCTTTTTGGCAGTTTAATTATTCGTCACTCATCGCACGATTTTAACCTATTTTCCAACACCTTTTACTTTTTCCTACATTTCAAGAACTATAATGAAACTGAAAATAACACAAAGAAATAAAATATTTTAGCGTCTTTAAAGTGGTCACCCTTTGAAATGTAAAAAGCTAGTTTTGTATAGAAAATTATGTCAAACCATATGTGTTTACCTATAAAACTATATGCGTACAGGGAATCTGGTCCAAACCTTAGGAAGCTGACATGCATTTAATTTTTACTTCTAAAGTGGTCAAGGTTCACCCTTTGTAGTTTTTTATTATTAGACCTCATTATTTATAATGTTATTAAAATACATACAAATGTGATGTGAAGCAAAGCTGCAGGGAGCTGCAACAGCCACAAGGTCACACAGGGACGCATGACATTCTCAGAATAATTTTAGTCAGTCTGTGTAATCTGCTATCGGTTACGAGTCAACACCGTTCTGAAACCACATCACCAAACTGACGGTAAGAATGCACTCATTAAATTACAGGTCTGCGAGCGCTCTTTCCTTGGGTTACTCATACGGCACGCCAGCAGTAACCTTCGTCGGTGCCCGCCTATCACTGTCAGTAATGAATTTTGTTTAAAGACTTTTATTGAATGCATTTTGCTTCAGATATGTTAACCGTTACCAGACGCTTTAATTTCCTGGCTGTTTTGTTGATGCTTTCCAAACATTTCTTGTGTCTCTGATTGGTCAGACGAACAGATAGTCCCGCCCCAAGAAAATGTTTTGATAGCAACACAGTGTAATATTGTACATTGTCGTTTACAAAAAAGTATTAATAAATAAATAAATGAGCAGCAGGAATCTTTTGCTTCCTTCAAATATTTTATTCATAAAGCTTCAGGATATTCGATACTTGAGGTCTATTTGATTTTTAAAAGATTCCAGGCCACCATGACATGTCGTATATTGTATTACCAATGTCTTCAAATTATTTTTACGTTTTTTGGTGGTTTTTTAATATTTTATAATCGACGGTCTTATGAAATCAGTGTCAGCAGATTTGTGGTGCCGAGAGTCCCGCCAGCTGTTTCTCAACGTTGCCAAATCATTCCACCCACCGCTTCCCGTCTCCCCAGCAAACCAGGGGCATTCATGAGTAGCAACCATCGGAGCGTCATGTTAATCCCTTGTTCCCCCGTATTAAACCACCAGAGAGCACAAATTGTCTGGAATCTTTGTTTAGGGAAGTGAGCTGTCGGACAGACGCCAAGATTGCCGATGCCACGCTGAAGCGTTACACAACTCTAAGCTAAAGTTTCCCAGCAGCGCACTGCCTTGTTTACGGCCAGACTTTATTTAAAGCATATAAATAAAACTATTGGATACACACTCTTCTTTTGAGCCTGAATTGCCCCGGTGCCTACTTAAAAAGGTGTATTTTAGGGCGGCTGGGCCATTTTGCACTTAACAAACTGAAGTAGTGCAAAATATATCTTTGTTTTGATATTTCATAATGTTGCAAGGTTTTGGGTTTGATTTCTAAGGGACACAAAAACTGACAACATGTAAACCTTAAATGCACTAAAGAGATTTGTTTACTCATAATTTCTTTGCAAAACACAAAAGAAGATATTTTAAAGAATGTCGTTAACCGAAACACACTGGCCCTCATTGGACACTAGACACAAAACGTTTCTCAAAATATCTTTTTTTATGTGTTCCAAAGAAGTGGCGGCCAAATACATGAATGCAAATATTAATATGTCATGCGTATTATTTTTTATCTTCCTGCTGATTCCCACCCTAGTACAACACAATACAGAAAATCTAGCTTCTCATCCCAATTGTTGAAATCTTGAAATGTCCCGCGGGTTCTTAAGTGTCTGTTTGAGAGGTACATTAGGAGTAAAGCCCTTAAACGTGTCTATGTTTACACAGGGAAGAGCTTCACTCTGACGATTACAGTATTCACAAACCCACCGCAAGTGGCCACTTACCACAGAGCCATTAAGGTCACGGTGGACGGACCACGAGAGCCCAGAAGTGAGTACACGTTATATTTCATCACTTGCATGTTCACCTGTATCACATGCACCTCTCCGCTGGGCCTCAGTCAAAGACTTACGGCTGTTGAGTGATTGATTTTCTTGCTAAACCTGATATTATGTATTTATTGCCAATGCGTTCAGATCAATGCCTGTGTTTTAATTTTGAACAGATAGATGATTGTTGTCGTCCTTATAGTGGGAGTTTATGTGGGCTATTCAGCTTTGAAATACGGATAAACGTACAACAAGTGCTTGTGACTTAGGGGTGTAACAATATATCACAATACAATTTTTTTCTATAGAGATTTTGTATTTCAGAGTTATGGTCTTCATTTTATTACATCTATTAAATCCTATTGGTTGAGCGGCAGTGACATTTGAATACATTGATAATGTTTAGTGTTTTGTTTTTTCCTTAGTTTTGAATTAATACATTTTCTAGGGTTTGTTTCGCAAATTGTTTCGCAAATTTATTTTTTTATGTTAAATGCTTTTTTAGTGACAGTCCTATTTAATATTTATCGATTTGCATACAGAAGGTTTAAATAATGTTGTTAATATAAGTTGTAAGCATAACTTAAATGTTAAGGTTATTGATATAGACCACTTTGGAAAACTTAAACAAAGCTAAAAGAACCTCTTGTTTCAGCTTTCAGAATATCTTTAAGATGTAATTATATATGTAAGACTCAAAGGAGCAGTTCACCTTCAAAATGAAAATTCTGTCATCATTTACACGCCCCTCTTGTCATTTCAAACCTGTATGACTTTCTTCTACCCCAGAACACAAAAGAAGATATTTTGAAGAATGTTGTAAACAGGCCTTCATTCACTTGCAGTGATTTCAACTGAAGTTTGCTGTTCTGTTCCCAACATTTTATATAAGATATCTTCTTTTGCGTTCTGCGGAATAAAGTTAGTCATGCCGGTTTGAAATGACATGGGGGGCGTGTAAATGACGACAGAATCTTCATTTTGAAGGTGAAGTAAAATAAAAAAGTCTTTCTGGACCAGCGTTTTCATCTTGCGAAGTGGGCCATTCAAAAGATGCTAATGTTCTGTGAACCCAGCGTTGTGTGTTTTATTAAACCGTGGGTGTACCGTTACGGCACTATTGACAAATATTGACATTGTGGATTTATTTTAGCAATCGTTTTGATGACCTTTCTGTTTTCTCTTTGAGAATTGAGGCATTAAACTATGACGAAACTAGATGACCAGAGACAGGTGGTTGGAAGGGTTTAAATATGAGCCATTCTGTTTGGTTTCCCACTGTAACAACAAAATCTGTAGTGGTTCACTATGATGAATCTTGCACAATAAGACCAATATTATGCATTTCTTTTTTAAGAAAAAAAAAACATTGTTTGTTTTTCTTCTTTTTATAGTAAAACCATTTCAACCACAAATTTACCACGGTCTCACTATAGCAACCGTAGCTTAACCATGATATTTGTAGCTAAACCGTGCTTCACACGGCAGTCGAAAAACCTGCACATCACTTTTACTATAATCGAACTCATGGTTCATTTTCCTGAGGGCTGAGAAACGATTCCATATTCAGTTCACACATTTTTCCAAGTTGTGACTTTAGCCGTCCGCTCTGTTAGTGTTATCTTAACAAGATGTCTGTCTGGCCATACGGTTCGTCTGCACAGAAGTTTCAGCGCAGTAACATAGTGCTTGCATCAGCTTGTTTTAAAGGCCCTTATAAAAAGAGCAAAAAAATATATGCTACATCTGTCAGTGCCAACCGGTCTGGCAGGCAGCTGTTTCACTTTATTATGAAAAAAATCGACACTTTCATCTTGGCGTGGAATTCAAGCCTATCACATCCCTAGCAACATTTCTGCTTCTCTCTTTATTTCTCTTTCTCTCTCACTTCTCACTGAGCACATATGGTACTAGGTACTCGGATACAACGGCGTGTATATGGTCTTGATTCTTCATTGTATTACAATGGCCTCTAGCGACTACAGGCCTCGCCTTTGATGTCGAAGACTTCCTCTCGTTCTGCCTTATCTATACGTGAAGGTTTGAAAGGCTTGCAGGCCGTGTTATTGTGTGTGGAGACAGATGAAAGCTTCGGTGTACCGGAGGTCTTTTATAGGCTGTTTTTTTGGGATCTGATATTGTTAAGCTCCTGCCTGGGCTGCGTCTTAACTACTCTTGTGTGCTTTGCGTTACGTTGTGAGTTTGCAAGTCTGAGTGCCACATTTTCAAGCTTTTTATTATAATATTACAAAGTTTTCGACATTTTTAGACAGCGAGTGACTTTAAATTCTGTACTGCCTACTGGATAATACACTGTGTGCATAGTATACTTCTGACTTTTTGAAAATAGTATGTGAAATAGTATGCGGAGGCAAACAACAAGCAAGTGATCCAGTTATTTTAGTTTTTGAAGGCTCTTTTTTCCTCTTCGATAAAAGGAAATTAAAATCTGTTACTGGAGCTGATTTAAAAAGATAAGAGTAAAATTATGACATATTATTGTTTATTTAAGTGCTATCAATTAATCGCGATTAATAGTTTCAAAAATAAATGCTTATTTGTGTGTGTAAAATATCTGTATGCCGTGTTTGTTTATATGTATATAGAAAATGCATACACGTGTGTGTGTGTGTGTGTGTGTGTGTGTACTGTATATATAACAGAAATTAACATAAATGTATACAAGTGTTTTTTAAATATAATTCACATTATGTATAAATATGAATATATATGATTCATATATGTCTTAAATATACAAATTTTTGTGCATTTATATACACACATAAATATTAAACACAAAACACGATTAATCGATTAGTTGGCATTCATTTTATCAATATAATAAACAAATAAAATAGAATAGCCTGTATTCTGAGCATGTGCAGATCTGAATGCGATCGCTTGTATAACTAATCACATGCCTCTTCTTAATAGTTTCACATTTCTTCCCCTGCGCTGACTCCATCAATTCTGCCTTATAAACCTCTAATTGGTGTTAATGAGCAAAAGTGAAGTACGAGGCCGTCCCGCACATTCGGACAATGCCCACAGTGTAAGGGCGTGCCGACACATTCTCTGACAAAGTGACTCTTCTGTCTGTAGCTGTAATTTTGAAGAATCGTAGAAATAACTGGAACATGTTTTCGTACATCCAATTATTGTTATTTCAGTCCAAATGGCCCGCTCTCATTACGCTCTGTACGGGTGGCTCTAATGTTCAATTAGCCCGTGTTTTTCCTTGCCCACCACACAGACCTCATTCTGAGGCTAATATCCAGCGCAGGAAGCGTATTAATGTGTTTGTGTATTTAATAGATCTTGATGGGTGCCATATGAATTCTGCCAGAGGACGAAACTCAAAGCCTCGAACCGTCGAGAGCCCGGTACAATGAGACTGTTGAGTGTGTAGCTATGACTGACCTCCCTTCTTGATCGGCTCACACGCGGGATGTTCTGGTTGCCAGAAATGCTCGTCTGCACACCTGTTTTTTGTTGCCCGTCAATCATAAGAATGCAGGTCTGTTGTCGTAATGCTTGAATAGAATGATGCAGAGAGGTATTTGTAGTTATTGGTGCCTATCCAACCACAAGTTTTTTTGTAATTTTAACCACAGAGGGCATTGATATATTAGTGCATGTGTACAATAAACATTGTTGTCAAACAAAATACAGAAGTGTTCATCTGAAGCCTGAACATGCTTATATGGAATTTCTATTCAGCCATGTCACTTTTAAAGAAAGCATGCATTAAAAAAATGTGTTATGTTAAATAATGCGAAGTATGATATGCGATACGCTTTACTATAATGCTTTTTGCAAAATCAATTACTATATTTTTATAGTAATTAAAAACGGTAAATTATGTAGCAAACATACGTTTCACATTATTTATAATGCACCTGTTGGCACTAACATTTGAATTCTACTTTCGCTGCATCGGCCATAAAGACTTTTTGTTATTGCAAACCCTTGATATATATGAATATGATATTCACATTTAAAAAATTTGGATAATTTGGATAATATCGATTTATATATATTTTTTTATTCAATGGTATTCAAAATGTAATGAAATATGCATGCTTACTTTTAAGTTGTTTTTTTGCCTTTTTATATGTGGGTCAATGACAAATAAGGTTTTCAAGAAGAAAAAAAAAATATTTTAAGCAAAACAGTTTGAAAATGCATTTTTATGTCCAAAAAATTTATTGTGTTGATTTATATTGGTTTTTACAGCATTTTAGGGGGCATTAATTCATTATTAAACAAGATTTCTGATTTTACCACCCAGAAAATGTCAGGTGGTGCGACCATATATTAATTTAAAATAATATACATTTAGTGTACTTAGCACTACTGAGACTTGTAAATATGAATCATTGTAGTGTCTAAAATGCATATCAGAAAGTAAATTCCCTTTCTATTTCTTTATTTATTGACCTTTTATTCCAAATCATATAAACAGCTGCTTTTCTGTGTGTTCAAACACCCATTTTTCCATAAGGACTTTTTATGTTTTGTTTTTAACTGTAAAAATGATTTGTATACATTATGTAAAGGTTTACATTTATAATTCTTACTTCATTTTGCAATTGCAGTGGGAATTGATACATTTAAATGTACATTTGCTGGTTGCACCACCTGACCATGACTGGTCGCACCACCTGACGTTGTGAACAATAATGATTGATATTCACAAAATAAAAAGAAATATATGTCAATTAATTTTATTCAGGTTTTAATTGGCTTTTTTATTTGAATCCTCTGACCAATTTATACTCTATCTCAATAATATAATTAAATGTAATTAACAAGAAAGTGCAAAACAATACTGCATGTTATGATAACATTTGATCATCGTTTCTTAAAAAATATAAATTTGAAACCTCAAGAAACACATTTAATAAATGAGAACATCTTTTATATGAATCTGAAAATTAGTGCAAATATTGGGCCCAGAAACATTAAGGGCAGAATTCAATCTACTTATCAATAGATTCAGTAGTAACCGTAAGTCAAGATAAAGAACAACTCTTTTCAAATATAATTCAAAATCATGCTTTCAGAAAGCACATGCAATGTACAACACCGATCTCTATAAAAGATACATGGTTTCAGACCCCTTCTATTTTTATTAAATGAAAATTTATGGGACATACAGGTGAAACTCAAAAAATGTGAGTGTCCTGTAAAAGTTCATTTATTTAAGTAATTCAAGTTAAAAAGTGGAACTAATATATTATATAGACTCATTACACGCAAAGTGAGTTATTTCAAGCTTTGAAAACCTTTTCACAATATTCTAATTTTGAATTTGCGGTTTTCTTAAGCCGTAACCCATAATTATCAAAATTATAACAAAGGCTTGAAATATCTTGCTTTGCATATTATGAGTCTATAAAATATATTAGTTTCACCTTTTAACTTGATTACTGAAATAAATTAACTACTGCATGATATTTAAATTTTTGAGTTTCACCTGTACTATATCATTTTTAAAATAGATTATTTTAGTTTAAATATTTAATAGAATGGGTAATGGTTTGTTAATCATTCGAATTCATTACTAATAACAATGCTTTTCTGTAATGCTGTATGACACTGCTATCAAGTATGTATCATTAACATGTAATAACTGTAATTACCACAAAAAATATAACAGAACACCATATTAACTTAAGTTGTAATGTATCTAGATATACATAATGAACACAATTCCTTGCTTTTCTTTTGGCCCTTGCAACGGGATCACTTTTTAAATGAGCTCTATGTCGTGCTGTTTTCTCCTTGCTTGATAATGGCATCTACAAAAACAAATTAAAATAGATTCATTTAAAGATGCAATTGTTTTAGTATCAATGTTGATTATACAGTCCTATATTCTTGAAGAATAAGACTTTAAGATGGACTATGTGCTCTTTAAATTGTCACTCAAACCATAATAAAATAAACAAATATATATACATATGTAGATTGCACCTTTAAACAACTTAAAAGCTTTATGTATTTATTAAAATGTATTTAATATTTTCAAAAACATGAATTAACATGACTTTTTTTAGTTGGTTTAACTGTAACTCTGGTCGCACCACCTGACATTTCAAACTCAATTCAAATCTAATAGGCATTAACTTGGACGCCTATACAAATGTTTGACCATGTGCTCAATGTTATACATACATTTCTTAAATCAAATACACATTTTTATAATAACAACACATTTTCAAAGTTTTCCAGGGGTCATACCACCTGACATGATAAGTTGAATCAACCTCATCATTACTCAAAAATGTCAAATTATCTAATATTTATGGGAGGTTGACTAACCTTGTTACTGCTTCAAAGGGTCCTCTGGAGTCTTCTGTGAGATGTCATATGCTGTCAAATGGTTTTCTTAAAGGAACATTGAATAAAATTGCATTTTTATGTCGGTTGCTCTCCCTGACATTAGTAGAAGTACATTTTCCGGACAAAAGTTTTTTAAGTAATAGATTAGTTTTGAAATGGGACCGATACACTATTTCCCCTCATTTATAAGGAATTTAACATAAAATCATGCCAAAATATTTGATTAAGAATTTTATTGAGAAAATTAACATTTATTTCTCAGTTTTGTTCTCTGTTTGTATGTTCGGACGGTCGCACCACCTGACATTTTTGGTCTTTGAAACACCAAAACTCGAAAAATCTATTGAATTTCAATAAAATGAGAAGGGTTTCTTATAAAGGACATATTGTAGATCCATTTGATATATGGCATGTATTTATTCCAATTCTTTTTAGGAAAATAATGAATTTGGACACAAAAAATACACGTCATGTCATTGACCCATATATAATTTTTCGACGATATTTAGACAATTGGAAGTGCTGGAAATGTTTTATATTGTGTATATCTTTAATGTTTTGTTTAATTTCTTTTTATTTATCTCGAGCCTGCAATTTAGAAAAAAGAAGTGACGTTATGTTGCCAACTTCATTTATTGCTTATTTTAAAGACTACCCAATACATTTTTGCTTTTCAGTGTATTGCAGACAGGGTAAAAGCGAAGTTACAGTTCACACAGCCGTAGAGAAATTTCAGTACGTGTGAAATTTGAACCTCAGTGTTCCGAGCGGTTGAGTTTTGTCCTCCGTCTCTCCGTCTTCCACTGTCTAACAGAAGATGACTGCTTCCAAATACCAGTTGTTTTTCAGTAGGGATTAAATAGGGATTTTTTATGTGCTGGAGCTCTGTGGGTGATTTTTAGGGGTGCATATAACAAGCTTATAATCGTATTAATTGACAAACTGTAAAACATAAATTGAGAGAGTCATTTGCTATTAATAATCTCATCTAGATGCCAGCAGTGTGATAAGATATAATCTTTCTGTCCTTGTGTCAATATGAAACATCTTAACTTATTAATAAACATTATTATTAGCATTATTTATATTACAAAACTTCAAACAACATTAACAATGATTAAAATGACATAATTTGGAAGTCGAGCCTCACAAAAAGGTCATTATGACCTTAAACGTTAAAACAACATTGCAAGCAGACACGCGGTGCATTCCAAACAGAATATATCTCCCTCCGAAGGGCCCTCCGAGAAGGGGACACCATACCAAACGTCACTTAATCCAAATAAAGAGAAAATTACCTTGTTTTTATTGCTCCAAGTGAAGTTGCATATAGATACGTTATTTCCGCGATTATCAATGTAAGTGTACACACTGTCAAAAACAGTAAATTGTAACTTAAACGTGAGATTTATACTGGGGCACTGCAGATTTATACGGGGGGATGACACCAGTAACACACATGCGGGGAGCAGAGCCAGGCCCTGGCCCAATTTAACCCCTGGTTTTCAGTCGCCTCCATCAAGTATGTCTGTGTGCGTCTGTTTGAATCTTTGTGTACACACGAAGTCTAATAGCGCTCATTAAACATCATTTGATCTAATAGTCGGGTGGGGTTGGTTAAACTAACACAGGGGGCCCTGTGTGTAATCATAGATTCTGTGTCACCCGTTGTAACACCTTTAGGAAGCACTTTCTATGCATCTCTGTCTACGCCGCTCAATCCCAACAGTCAAACGGCCCGCTAGAAGTTACGCAGACCACAAACGATCTGCTCCAAACCCCATTTCGAGCAGATTAGCTCGAACCGAGAATTCCAAATTCAATGCATACATCTTATTGTTTTGACAATCTCACACACGATGGAGTTGAAAAGGGATAATAATTTAGATTTAGCAATAACACCGGCTGATATTACAGTGAAAAACGGCAGATTTGGCGCCTCGCTTTCGAAGCAGACCACACAAGACCGAGAGACATTATTTAACCTCGCATTGAAAGTAAAAAGAAGTGGGTTTCGCTCGGCAAAGGCGTCACTTTGGGGCGAGTCAAGTTTACAATGGGAACTGCGCACATAAAACCAACCCAAACAAGAAAGAAGTCTAGAAAAACAGAGCCGCGAGTCTCCAGTTTGGGTTAGCGCCGGGCCTGCGCATGAAGGTGCCAGTCGCCCGTGTCTGTGTGTGTTTGCATCGGGTTGCTTCGTACACCAGTGCCGCATCATTAGAAGCTGAGAAAAACTGATGGGCTTGTGTTCCGAGTCTCGCCGCTTTCATATCCGTGTGGAGGTGATGAAGACGTGTGCCTGCGGTTTGAAAAGGGCCGAGGGCTTTTTGGTGTGTGCGTGTACCCCGTCCCCGCTTGGCTTGTTTCCTAAATGCTGAAACGTACGGACCACACAGACACCTGGCAGCGCTCCACCACAGCCTGGCTTTTTTTCTCACTTTCTTTTTCGATTTCCCCCCTCTCTCTCTTTTCCAGTTTATTTCACCTTTCCTTTTTCCTCTGACGTTCTCAAAAAGGCCGTTGATGACGGGCGGTGATAAATTTCCATAATTTCCGGGCCCGTCCCGTTAACACACGTGGATCGGCACGCCGTCTGTTTCCAGGCGTGCGTTTTTATTGGAAAGATTAAAACTTGTAGAATGTCTCTTAGCATTACATGTTGAATGCTAGGGTGAACATTTCACAGATGTTTTGGTACATTTTAATGTTGTTAGTACATAGTGGATCGGGATGTAAATGAGATGATGCAACAGGAATAGTTCCCAAATTGAGCTCGTTTCTAAAATCTTTTCTGTGGATTACAGGGATGCTGGTGACCCGACCAAATCCGATTTAAATGCACCTTTAAACTGATGTAGAACAGCAGACGCGGTCTTATTGTCTGTCTGCAGAATATGCAAATTAGGAATTTTATTTAAGCATTATCCATAAACGCCACTGTGTGTTTTGATTGGTTGTCAAAATATTAAGTATTATGGAAAAAATGATCTTCCTTTTGTATTTTTGTTGTCACAGTTACACAATTAAAACATGTAAAACAATTAAAAAATAATCATAGTTTGCATTACAGTTATCGTTCTTGGTCTGATCTCAAATTGGTCGGTTCATAATAAAACCGAAACTGGATGCTGATTGTTCAATGACGCATTTCACTCATTCTTAAAATATGTGATATAATAACAGCACCCGTGGCTGAGAAGTCACCGTCGAATTCACACACACTGTGGTCTAAATTCATCCCTAACCGCTTTTCCTTCATCTTCTGTCGGAAGCGCACAGCTGCTTTCCTAATTCCAGCGATTTGCTATCGGATCGTCAGTGTTTGTTTAGACTCGCTTGTCCAAACAGACCCTCGCCCTGATCTACAAACCCCCAGATCATATATTTCACACTCGTTTCATTTTTTTTTCATTGTCCCCGGATCAGTTAATCTGGATAAACAGACTCCCCAGTCATCGCAGAACTCCCGAACACAGGAATTACTTTATTATAGCCTGATCTGCGCTCTGTGATTCTCAACCTGAGATAAGATCTGTGTCAGCAGAGGACTGGATCACATCCCACAGGGCCATTTAAACATCTGGAATGAATGTGTTAGCGCTTCCGCTCCGTGATTGGACAGGGAAGTGCTGGCTATCAAAAATCTTACTCCTTCGGTGGGGGGATGATGGGAATTTTGGGGACTTTCCCTCCAGCGGTGATTTCATCTGCTTTCCTGGACCTTATAAATACGTTTCCTCAAACAAATGACGGCCCTCCGGTAATGTCTTCACTGGGATCTTTTATGAGACGATCGAAAAGTTTCATATTATTATTTAGAAAATAGGGCACAGTGTTTTGAAATGGCACAATCCGGGGTTAAAATTGTTGGGATTCTTTGTAAATAGCACGGTTGATGTCAACCTTTTAGACCTCTTGATGTCTGAATGTGTATTCATTACAAAAATAACCAAACAATAAGAAAGATCTCAGTTATTTTAGATTGTTTAATGTTTCGTCTGTTTGAATCAAGTTCGATCATCTTGGAAATCTAGACCTCCTTAAGTTCATAGAGGCCCTCATGGACCCCAAGTTTCTGGTTGTGAAACAGTTTTTAGCATATAGATATTTAAAAAGCAATTTTACTGATTTGTTTTATTTTGAGCTGTGTCCGAGAATGGCTTTTGGTTTGCATTAGAAATAATAATGTTTGGCCCCCCCAGTTGTTTTTCTAATAATCGTTTTTTGTCCCCCCCACCATTTTTTAAAATAAAAATATGAATTATAGTCATGAGAATATTGATACAGTAAATTATCGTAATATGAAACATATTTTGGTAAAGAAACGCTAAATTATTATGATTAAAATGCTAAATAAGTCTTATTTAAATAAGTTCTTATGAAATGATAAATCACAAAATGATAGAGGTGCTTACAAGGACGGCTGCCTTAAGGCGACCTTGAGTTTTCTGCTGTTGAGACAGTTCAACAGAATTGTGATGGAGGTAAGACTTGTTACTGGTTCGCATTTTATCCTCACCTCTGGGATTGAACTTAAAACCTCCGTGTTAGCAGCCCAGATTTTTAACCGCTTGGCTGGCCTCACCTCTCCCATGAGACGCTTCTCTGGAGAAGGAGCGTAACCAGATGCATCATCCAAATTGAGATGGCTACACAATATTTCAGAATGCGTAAAAAGCCGCTGAACATTCTCTAATTCCCATTGTAACTTCTGACTTTGTGATTTGGAGTGTCTCGGTCTTAACAACCCCTGTAAAAAAAATGTCTTCAGGCGCCTTCAGCAGACAGAACTCGGCTCTCATTTGCCATCCGCATGGAAGCACATTGAGATTTACTGGTTCACCGTTTCCAAACGCGGAACACTGTGTTTAATGTGAATCTGTAGGAAATAAGTCCACACAAAGCACATCTTTGTCCGTTTTATTTCCCCGACAGAATTTATGTTACTATCAGTGTCTGAATTCAGCTTGTCGTGAAAAATGATAGTTATACACATTGGCTTTGTGTGAAAGTTTGTTTAAGCACCGCTCTTCCCAGTGGGTTATGATATGTTTGCTTTTACCGTCGACATACGTCATGTTGCCTGTTGTTTTTACTAGCACGTTCACGTAAAGAGTACTGCGCAATAATGTCATGATCTTAGTCTCATCGGGTGGGCTGTGCCAACAAGGATTACGTTTAAATTATATCAAGGTTTATTTGATCATTCCATTGCGCAAAACTTTAAAACTTGTTTAGAAGTAATAGTGGTTACATTTATACTATAATTTTGATTTTGGTTATTATTTTATAATTACAAATACGTACTATGAATTATATAAATAAATGTTATTAACAAAAAAAGGAATCAACTCATGAAGGGACATGATGGTCCAGTCGCAGTAACCCAACACAAATCTCATGGCCATTCGTAACTATTTCACGAGGGGAATAATTCGTATGAATTCCTACGATCTCATTAGTACATTTTATTACGATTGGATTTTAAGTCAGTGGCGTTTTAGGAAAGGGGTTGGAGAGAAGCTTCAGTGTGGCATTTTTCTGTAATGGAACGAATTGACATGAATTAGCGTTGCGTACTGTAAAATAGTAACGAATTCCCATAAGATCATGCTAGGAAACCACAAGTCATGGCAAGTTAAGGTACAGAATTTGTATTTGCTTTTCTTAACTATTTGGACACTTAACTCTAAGATTCTGTAATTGTTAGGTAGTTTGTTAAGATGGCAATGGGAAAAATCAAACTTTGCAAGCGATTTGTGAACGCTAGTACGCTTGTCGCAAAGCTCGCAGAAGCTTTGCTCTATCGACATACAGTATAAATGTTTCATTTTCAGTTTTCATGAAAGCTGGACAATATGTACAGACCATGTGTAGCTGAATACAGCTGAGATGACTGGAAGCCATCAGGTGCTTGGGATTAATATGAAAACATAAAATGTAATAACAGTGATTTATGATCACAGGGTGTGAAGTTATTGCCTCTTCTTGTTTCTTTTCACTTTATCTATTTATGCAAATTGTGTTTATGGCTTGTCCATAAAGTTTATACGCTTTATATACTTCTATACAAGAAGCAGTTTATAGGATTAAATGTAGACATTTTTATATCCTTTGTGTGCAAAATTAAAAAAAAAAACTTGTTGTTATAGTTACACAGGTGAAGGTTTAATCAGGAAACATCTCTCTTTGTTCTTCTAGTGCAGTCCGGTTACTTTAGATCTAAAGGTAGCTGGCTCATCCCGTGCCAAATGGACTGCAGCCAAATCCAGCAGTAGTTTTTTCTCTCTCTTGCTCTCCCTCTCCTGTTTAATATTTACTTTACTGCCTTTTCAGAAAAAAACGAGTACAGGCTGACACAGGGCCATTTTAATGTGGAAAAAGGGCCTAGTTGTGTATTGGGTTTATCCCTCGTCTAATTTGCCGAGAATAGACTTCAGGCTATGGACTCTTAAATGCTCTTGTAATGGCTTTCCAGAAAGACGCTAGCCAGTGTCAGGACATCCTACAGCGAGGAAGTGCACGCGGTCTTCTATTATATACGTTCGGGAAGGTTGAGTGTTCAGGTCGTGTGCCAACTGCGTGTTATGCCAAGCATGGCACTTAATTGTCAAAGCCAAATGCCCGGGCTGATGGGACGGATTAATAGATGTATTTGTGGGATACGGAATAAGTAATACGTGAAGCTATTTTGGAAATGATTTTAGATGTGGTTTGCTTCCATAGCGGAGTCATAGTACACTGTGGCTTAAAAGGCTAAAATGCCACGAGCAGAAGAAAGCTCTTATGAGGAGGGGAAATGGAACACCTGTTTCATTATCAAACCTGTGCCGTATACATCATGGTTACTGTCAACATGAAATGCCATTCACAATCCAGTTTTCTGCTATGTTGTTGTATATTTATGTTGCAAAAATAGACGTTGCAAAGCAAAATGTCAAATAAGAGAACTTCATTATTTCAGGTAAAAAATAAAGCTGATTTAAAGATTCGTTTATGCTCATATTTGTATTTGGTCTTTATCATGGTCGCAGGACACAGACCAAAGCTAGACGACTCGCCGAAAGCCGGACTGTTTTCAGACCGGCTGAGTGAACTGGAGCGGATTCGACAGAGCACGATGCGGGTTGCCGTGCCAACGCAGACGGCACGGCAGACGCTCAGCAGTCCGAACTCCTTCAACGCCCAGGGACAGACACAGATAACAGGTACAAAATCAACCGCTTTGTGTGCAAGACCTGAAATCATTCATGTACAAAGTTGTGTTCTCTTCAGTCCTGCGGTGACGTGCTATAATCCATGCAAATGTATATCATGAGGCATTTCAAAGTCTTAAAATTACACAACAAGAGACACAACATGTAATATTTGTACTTTGGAAAACCAGAATTGTATCATTTTAGCGTTTCAATTTGCATCATGCTTTGAGAATGGCTTGTGCTTCAGAGAAAGCAAGAATAACATACACCATGCCACCAATTAGCACGCATTTGTTTTTGTTTGTGGCCTTCGAATTGTGCAGACACATTGTATTGCGCTTTACAGCAATCTTTTGGTCCCCACTGTATCTGCATGTTTATATCATTTCTTGAGAAACAAACTTCTGTCATTTAGATGATATAGATCCTGCGTAATGGACGGGAAATAGCAGTAGAAATGCACAAGTTACAAATTGATGTAAAAGCCTGACATCCATTAAATTTGGTCTATAATTCAACATAATATTACACAATGATTTTCTTGTTTCGGCATCACAAGCAGGCAAATTATCACTTACATCAGGAAGAACTGCCAACCTTTAAAAATATTATTTTCTTTTGCCAAGTTTTCCTTTACTTTCATTCATTATATTGACTCATCCGCCCATGTCAGTTTATCCAGTCCGTGTAACTCTGAAAGCCTATTCGTCTTGGCTCAAAGTAGTTTATCTACACTGAAATCGCACACTGTGACATGATGGACACGTGGAAACCGGACAGCCCGGGGCAGTGCGATCTGTCACAGTGAGAGAATGAGATATCGCCTGTCCTTTAATTACTGATCTGAGAGCTTCTGTAACTGGACCGTGTGCTGAATCTCCTTGAAACATCTTTTTTCTTCTTTCAAGCTGAGCTTGGCATGACGAGTGTCATTGCATGTTAAATGCATTCTTTGAAACCAAAGCAATTATTTGACCTGTTCTTCATCCGTTCTCTTAGATCCACGTCACGCTCAGTCTTCTCCGCCGTGGTCCTATGACCAGACCTACTCGTCCTACCTGAGTCCCATGGCCTCTCCGTCCGTGCACTCCACCGCTCCGCTGTCGTCAAGCCGAGCCACGGGCCTGCCGTCCATCAGCGATGTGCCCAGACGTCTCCCAGGTAACCTTCAGCCTCAGACCTCAAGCAGGTGCGCCCCGTACCCCTCCCATAAGACACTGCAGTGAGGGATGGGTGGGCACGTGTTTTACCGTGATTCACACATCTGGGTTTGTGACACTCGTGCCTGTGGTGCATTGATAAAAGCGTTTGACACATGTGACTCCAAGAAAAAAAAGGTTTTCTCTAATGGTCTGTCAATCATGTTGAAGTATCGTAGACCTAACCGGTCATGTCATAATTCATTAGAAACACAATCTCACGTTTGCTCAGGTTTTATTAGCTAATAGCGCTGTCGATATGTAAGCCGAGATGCTTTTAAAATTACACTAAGCCGAGAGCATATTTTTAAAACTCGGGGAAGAAAAAAAAGACGGTTTCTTCTCTTTCCACGACTTTCATCCTGCGTAGGATATCGTTAATAACAGACCGAGACATAATAACAGGCCAGCGGCGGGCAAATAAAGCAACTTCATAGCGGAGAAATGTTCCGAGAGAACTTTCGGGGAACTAAGGGCCACTCGGTGCCCGCGTTGCACCCCATGAGCTGATTTGTCCTCCCGTGCCCCACACACACCCAGAAACATACCCTGTAAAAGAATAAATGTAGACAGACAAGTTTCCGCCATCAAACACCTGTTTGACTCGATGCCAGGTAAGAGTTCTCCCTCTTATCTACCGGCATTCTACACCCTTTTCTTTTCTGAGAACCTGGATTGATTTAAAGTGATTAAATAAGAATCTCCTTTACCTAAGAGCCGGTCGGCAGGTTTTGGATACCGTCCACACGCCCTGTCATGTTTAATTAATTTGCCTATTTCATCCTTTCATTCCGCGCTGGCACACTTTGAGTTTTTGTTAATAATAGGTTTAATGTGAGGTAAGGACACGCTTCTTTGATGTGTTTGGCTGTGGGTGCTTAACCGTGAGGAGTAACTGTGAAAATATGCATTGTTGATGATGTGTACCGCAGATATAAAAGAGCGCGAGAGGATAAGCCCCGGGCCAGTCACATAGTCAGAAAACAAAACAAATGCACACTTGAAAGCCTGGCCAAGTCATTCTGTGTTATTTGAAATTGTCGAAAGATGTTAAAATAGTTTATCTCCGCGCAATACGCTGAGAAAAAGTAAGGTATTCTTAAGTCGACTTATCCGATGTCAACACTGTTATTGCTATCAAAAGATTGACAATTTGATGCGAGCGGGGGGCGGGGCTATCTGTTTGGGAGACCAATGGAAGACGAGGAAAGCCTGGAAATACTTTTTAAAACTACAATCCGTACGCTTATATTTTTGGTCAAAATCTGTTTTTGAGGAATTATTATGTATAAAATTGGAGATGAAAAATGTGCTTCTGTGATTCACAGCATATTGTTTATAATCATGTTTTTTAAGTCGAGCTGCCAGGTAAAATGTCAGTTTGACATCATGTGATAAAAACCCTCGTAAAAACATGTAACATAAACTGCAATTTTATGTTTCAAACAGAGATGGCGATAGAGAGCCGAAAGTTTAAAAATAACCGTTGTTGCTATTTTGTTTGGCGATGTTAGTGGCACAGAAATGGCACACTTCATCTCTAATTGGTTTTACAGCGCTGTTGTTGCGGTAACACACCGTAGGAATATTTTTAGATCACCGTGCAGCTAAACCAGATGTGTTGTTATTCAGGTAGCGGCTATAAACATTCACCAACTCGCTCAGCGAGATTTGTAGCTTCGCCATAATAACAGCTTACCTGAATGAGACAGTTTGCTGTTTAAAAATCGCACTAAAGCCCTTGTTGTGTTTTGAATTGTGGTTCAGTATATTCCCAATCCACTGACGTGTAAAATTGAGCATGCATAAACAGTAGCCTTACATCACATACCTCCATGCTTGACAAAATGAGGTAGTTTTTAATAAAAAAAAAGAAAAAAAAGAATGCTTTGTATTGCATGATGTCATCATGCCTTATATGTAAATAAGTTGAAAAGAACCCATAATTGTTTGGTTCACCTTAAATGAGTCATTCCATCAAATGCATCTTTTGTTTAACATACACAGTATTTGTTCTAAAGAACAAAGTCGTCTCCTCTCTGGATTTGTGGTGTCTAGCATCAGTGAATGTTTCAATGCAGCGCTGCATAACCCTCATTTGTGCTGTATGTTACAAAAACATTCACTTTTATATTCAGCGCACAGACTCCTTGTAGCCCGGGGCGAGAGAACCATTATTTTCAGCAGCTCAAACCAAAGAGTTTGAATATAAAAGAAAAAGGCGAGCCCGGCCAACATCAGCGCCACAAGGGCGCAGGCGACAACCCGTGCCTCCGCAAACGGCCCGCTTTTAACCATGCCACCCGGTCGGACCACAGGCACAAACACGATGACAGAAAAGACGCCTCGTGATTTATGAAGAGTCGGCGTTCCAGAGTTGGGGGAGCGGGGGGGTTCTGTTTGTTCCTTCTTGGCTGAAGTTTTAGCTACAGACCATTAGTGGTTTTTGATTTTTGGAGAGAAATAAAGAATATTTTAAGGACAGAAGGGCAGATGGACAGTTTAGCAGGAGCCCACATCAGTGTCTGTCTCCGCTTCGCGCCCCTCAAAATGCTTCCAAATGTGCAAGCGATTATGCATCCTAAATGCGCTGCAGGCGAGCGAACACGCACACAAACACACACATGCACATTCACAGAAACAATTTAAACATGCAGACAAGCGTACACATGCATATGAAAAGCCCTGGAGACACAGATGAACCCCGACGTATAACCGCATACATGAATACACATACACATGAACTTGTCTGTGATGAAAGAAAAACCGCAGTGGAGTGAAGTCAGCTAATCGATAAACTGTTCTCTAGTGCGTGTGCTTGTTATTAAAAACAAGCGAAAATGTTAAATCACGTTACAATCTGTTTTACAGGATTTTGGGGGTTAGTTCAGCTTTGCTAGGCTGCAATCCGTAACTTAACAAAAATTGGACAATAAACAAAAGAAAAGAGTCAATAATATATACATGAAAAGTGTGAGAAAAATCCATTGCATCCTAAATGCAAGTACAAATATTACCGTTCGATTTCTTAAAAGTGAATATGAACTTGTTTTTGCAGTATCTGAGATTTGAACAAATACAGAGCATCTTTTCTGTTTATTTGGTTTTCTTCTGTTAGTACAAAAGTACATAAGTACAATGAAATGTAAGTTGCCAAATGCATAAATGTACATGAATTTTGACCTGGTTCTCAATTTTTCATTTTCTGCAAATATATGCAAATAGAAACAGTATTTTTATTTGAAATTTAGAAAGCAGTTCACTTGATGAAGCAAAATAAAACACATTCCTACCGTATAAATATTAAATTCAGAAAAACTGAAAATTATTTTGAAATGGCCTTTTTTCCCCTGTCATGTACACATTATCACACAATACAGTTTTACAGGAAAGGTCTGTTTGACATAATTTGACCTAAGTGTACCTGAAAATAAGCATGTAAAGTAATCTGCGATTTTATGTTTCAGCCAGAGATGGCGATAAAGAGGCAAAAAGTAGTTTATAAGTGTTATTGATTCCCATAAAGTTCATATGATTATGCATTCGCTGGTTGAACATGATTCCATTCAAAAATGAAAATCTTGAAATCTTTCTGTGTTTGCTTTCTGTAGGTTCAACGGATTTGAGTCCTTTTCCTGGCCAATTTGAACGTCAGTTTCCCGGTTTCTCCTCGCTCACAGAAAGCCGATTTTCCAATCCGAGGATGCACTACCCGACCACCTTCACCTACACACCGACCCCCGTCACCACCGGAATGTCGCTCGGCAGTGCCCACTACCACACCTACCTGCCCCCGCCCTACCCCGGCTCCACCCAGAACCAAAGTGGACCCTTCCAGAGCAGCAGCACACCCTATCTCTACTACGGTGCCTCGTCCGGCTCGTATCAATTCTCAATGGTCCCGGGCGGAGACCGCTCGCCGACCCGGATGATGCCGCCTTGTACGAGCGCCTCCACGGGTACGAGCATCGTCAACCCCAATCTCCCCATCCAGGCCGACGGAGGTGGGGGAGTCGAAGGGGACGGTAGTCATAGCAACTCCCCCACTCTTCTCAATCCGGCCGGTAGGATGGACGAAGGCGTTTGGCGGCCGTATTGACGGGATGGGCGGCGCAGTCCTTTATTAAAACACACGGCATGGTTTTAAAGCACAACCTTACTAGGATTTCCATCCTGTCTTGCCTGTCTTTACGAATCAGTTTTAGGAGTATTTATGAACTTTTTAAAGGGAAGTATTTTTTACATGGAACTGCCTCGTGCAGTTGTTCGTCGATTTCTGTGGCTGTTAAACATTATTCTGGACCTTCTGACCTCTGGGAGTTTTCGTTATAAGGCGGGGTTATGTGGAATTGAAGGAACAGACGGCTCGAGTGTTTCATTAGCATCGTTTTTTTATTTACTTGGCGCGTCTTTAATATGTCAATGAAAGCACTGAACAGCAGACGATTTGAGTCGAAATCGCTTTTTTGTGCTTTGGTTTTGAATTAAGCATTTAAGTTATACGTGTTTGATAAAAGGATATTAAGTAACTTATGAAGCCATAGATGAATTAATGTATTTGTAACTTGAGTCAGAGAGGGGATATTTTTGTAAAGCGTCTATGTTCAAGTTTACGCAAGTAATTTAACTTTCTGTGCCTTATCAATTTCAAGTGCGTTGAAAATGAAATCGGGTCTCTCTGTCTGTGTATACTACATTGTAAACAAAAACTGAACTGTTCTTCAGTCGATGTTGTTTGGTACCAAATGCTTTTAGATTTTAAAAGCCTTATATGAAAGAAATGGTCACGAATGCTTTAAAGTGTTTGCCAATGTGTTAGATGAAGCTTTCTTCGAGTAGCGTGCATGTGCTGGGGTTATTTATTTAGCACTTATATTGCTTTATAAGAAGCTGGAAAAGGTTTGCAATGGGGAATACTGAAAGATTCTTTCTTGATAACTGGAGCGCTTAATATACCCAAAAAGACACTCTGTTGTGGCACCATATATACCAACGATGAAGCTGACATCAATAATTGTGTATTTGGGACATAATGTAATTATGTAATTTATTGCTCATTTACATCATCCGTATTGAAATGAGGTTCTGGATGAACGTCTTGATTTCCATCATGGACCGAATCATTTATCCATCTGCGATCGTGAGGCTTTGTTCCTCTAGTGCCTTAGGAAAACGACACAAACCTCAGTAACCAACTCAAAGCTTTAATAAAACACTGCTTGCAAAGCCTTTATTTAAGCAATCGAATGAAAACAAACCAAAGTTCTTATTTTTTTATGTTCAATATTTTTCTAATCTCGTTTACCTGAACGGTGGTCCAGTATTACATCTCTTGTAGGGATTGTCTGGTTGGGACAACGTCTTTACGGCGACCCCCTTCTTCACCACAATAAACCATGAGTTTTATTCTAGTAAGTGTGTTGACCATGTTTTTGCTATGGTTTTGATTTGCAATTGTATAACGACACTTTTACTAAAGAAACCACGGTTGTTTTTCATAAGAGGGGGTCTGGGTCAACATTCCCAGTTGTCCCACCGTTGACAGCCCTGCTTTACATGATCAGGGTGTTAACCTACACATTTGAATAGCTGTGAGTGTGTGCGAATTGTTTACAACATTCAGTGTATGTTGTATATCACGGGGGGAAATACGCACCCCTGTTTCGTTACGTTATTATCTTATTTCTTCTTTTGTAAATGAGTATTTATCTGACAGGTTAACCGTGGGCAATTTGTAGCAAACTTGGTTCTTGCATGCTTTGATTTCTTTGCACAAGCGTGTTTAAATGATCTCGCTTTTTCTCCGCGTGAAGCCCGTCTGCTTTTATCCACGGTTTAAGAGAACACAATCATGACAACAGTGAAAGAAATTGGCTTTTTTTGATTGCTGTATGTTAATATTTAGTTTTCTTTCTAAGGGAAATAAAAGATTTTGCAATGATCTCGTCTCTGTGTGAGTGGTAGTATTTATCATAGTCTCCTGACGTTACTCTTCATGCAACCATATATCATCTCCATCATTAAACTTTCTTCTTTCTTTTTCCCCTTGACGTTGATTGAGAGTCACCACGGGACCTTCGTGAAGACGAATGGGCAAAGGTCCGCGCATCAAGTCTTACCATTTACAAGCGGTTTGATTGCCTTAACGTTGAACCTCGGAGATAGCTGGCCTGAGATTAAAGCCGGGAACAGACTCCGGGCTCGTGCACTACTGTAGGACGTACCGACTTGGATCACAGACTGCATCAACATTTGCTTTGGAGAGTCCTGCGAGTGCACGGCTGGTCTCGTGTGCTGTATTTGTCTCCGTCTCGTACTGATCTCTGTTAAATCAAGCTTAGGAAACGAGGGCTGTTACACATTATTTCAAGACATAACAGGCATAATCACAGAGCGCTCCATCTCCATTTGAACCGGGAGCCATCCTGGGATTTCCCTCGATGTGAACTGGGCTGGAAATGCAGAGACGGTTTCGGGTTCTAAACGTTCCGATCTGCATCCAGCAATTAGAATAATGATCCGGAGAGGACGAGGAACCGACCGATGTGTTGACCGAGAAATAACATCTCCAATGATACAGTGGAGTCTAAATGTCTGAGACCACAAGCGAATATGCTTTTATTTTGCATTTTTCTGAAAAGGCATGTTTTCATTAGAAATATCATCATAACAATTACAGTCAAAAGGGAAAGATTTTCCATGAATTTGAGAACAAGAGCATCTTGTGGGGATCGTGAATGAAATGAAAAAATTAATGGCCATCATGGCATTCCTGACCTGTATGACTTTCTCCTCTATTCAAAGATATTTTGAATAATGTTGATAAACAAACAACATTGTCCCTTACTGATTTTCATTACATGACACATTTCTGAAAATATATTATTTGTGTTCCACATGAGAAAGTGTCACATACAGGATTCGAATAACATGAAATGAGTAAACGATAACAGAATTCTTATTCTGGGCCTTTAAGGTCAGTGTGACACACTTGCTTTTTCGATGATAATCTTCACCTCGAATCCTAAAACTTCTTTCAGGTTAAATTACTGAGACCGAGTCCGACCAAAAACCATTCAGCACCTCCGTGTAACGCAGACCAATACGAACATCTTTCTGGTTGTAAATGATCTGTGTTAGTTTTTGCAATGACGCCTACTAATTAAAACAAGATCTAATGCATTCTACAAGTATGACTTAAGACGCAGTTGAAAGGTACAAAAGGAATATACTGTCATCATTTACTCAACTTCATGTCATTTCAAACCTATATGTCTTTCTTCTGCACAACACAAAAGAAGACATTTTGAAGAACATTGCTTACCAAAGAAGGTTGAATCCCAATGATATCCATCACATGGACACATTTCTCAAAATATCTTCTTTTATGTCCCACGTAGACATGAAAGAATTACAAGCTATGTTCCAAAGGACAATGGTGACAACTTGATCCTTTACGTTTCCTTTATATTTTTTAACAGTTTAGAAGTCAATGGTGTGCACAAGTGTGTCTCGTTGCTTCATAAACAAACAAATCAGTTTTTGGTGGCATACAGTAGTTTTTTACCAATATACCTGTTGAACAACTATAAGACGTCGTTTTAAATTCACAAGTGAGTAAGCTCGATTGCGCCATCTAGTGCCTAACCGCGCTGCTGCATTTCATGTTCCTATTAGAGAATGAATGACCCATTGCTCTTGTAGTTACTAATCCATATAACCACGATTAAAATATTTAAAACTCTATTTAAGCATCACCAGGCTTCAAAAGTACAGCTCTTCACTGGGATTTACTTATATTCCTTTTGAAGTAAAGCTACTTTTAATGTCCTCAGACATTTTAAGTGTTGAAGTGTTTTGAAAAATGTACAGGTGTGACGCATTTTGGTCAAATTGCGTGGAGAAACCCACAAGAAATGTACTGACATCAGTACCATGGACAGCTGCCTCGCGAACAAAGCATCTTATTGTTGGATGTGCCAGCGGTCTCGAGTTATCTACCATCAAACCTGTCAAAGGTCGCTCGATACCACCGAGCGTTTCAGCAAAGATCGACTTGCACATGATGGACGGAATCCTCTCGCTTGCCAAATATTCATGCAAAACGGCCCTTTTCCACAAAATTGAGCCAAACACTAAAATGTGAATTATTTGGAAAAGAAACTTCATCTTGACTGCGAGCCAGCCGCGGAGAAGCGAAACGACATGTTTCTCGTCAAACAAACGGCCCTGTAAACCTTCTGAGGTGACTGCGTGTTAATTGAGATCTAATAAACTGGAAATGCAAAACAGTCCCAAAATCTCTTGCGTTGAGTGACACAAAGTAGCCGGCGATATTACGCCTGTTGTTTCTGATACTGTATTTTGGAAAACGACGCCCGGCGACGCAAGCCAAGCGCTTTTATCGATGCCCAGGTCTGGTCCTCATTTCTGTCTCCAAATATCCCGACGTGTGTTATTATATTAATGACAGATTTTATGGTTTATGACTGGAAAGTCAAACTTTCTCGATTTCCTGTGGAGCTCGAGATGATTTATATGGCTGAATGATAAAACGCATTTTCTTGACAGCTGAGGACTTCTGTGGGTAAGGCCGCGCTCGCGAGCGACATATCGGGCTCTTGTGTGAAGAGATATATTGTGTGATGAAGCGCCTCGGCTGTATTGGATCTTTACGCAGGCACCAGGTCGTGTCTTAAATCAATTATAGTCCTCAGCTGTCTGTCGAGCCACATCCTGCCCATACAGGAAAAGCAACATTTTCATACTTAAATTAAAAAGTCAAACGACGATCTGTTTCTACTAAAGCTACATAATCGCCCATTCTGTTCGCCATATGAATCCATGCTGAAGCTAATGAAGAAAATCTCTTTACAGCGCTGGATTTAATCAATACAATTGCTGGAAAATTACTCAATTACTTAACATTAAATATATCAAGAGCCGTACATTTATGAAGCTGTGCGTTTTCAACATGCACGCGTTAAAAATCTAGCTGTCAATTATATTGGATATGACATTATAAGCTTTGTGCAGCTTCTAAAAAAATGAAATGCTGATATTTATGAATTTTAGAGGCTTGTGTTCATATACAACCTGAGTAAAATGTTACTCTTGACTTGATCTGAAGTGTGTCCTTTAATGTCTACAATTTCTTTTGTAGACAAAATATAAGTTTCTTTCATTATGGAAATTTTGTTTACTACACATGTTTTTGAAATAGATGACTTTGACTGAATAATGAAGAAAAGCAGTCAACAGATGCTGGAGATGCTAAAATCAAACATTTTACATAAGTTTTATTTTTTAGCCACAAAAGGATTCGCAAATTTGTGTTTGCATAATTTTAATGAGTTTGGTATTGTTGTAAAATTTGGGGGACATATAAACACTATTTTTACACATTTTTAACACACGTACGCATACACACACACACACCAATGCAGTGGCTCAGAGATGACGTATTTTTGTACGCAAACCCCGGAAGCGAGTTAGCACTTGGCATTTTAAGATTTCCGGTTTCATCGACACGTGTCTTTGGGTAAATCGTCTGAAATAAGTTTCTTTAGCAAACAAAACCACTAAATATTTACACGTTTAATCTATGACATAAAACACACCAGTTATAATCCGCCTGGGATTGTAACCTTTATTGTGTTTTTAAAACGGCGTTTGCTAACAAATTGCTAAAAGCAACTACTTAACGGGCACGTTAGACGTCATCTCAAAAATAATGCAACATGAGCACAAATCTTTGTTGGGGATTCATTCATGGAGTAATTATTTACCAGGGAAAACGTGTTTGAGAAAGTTGTCAATGGCTTGATGGTGGTGACGTTGATATCGAGCGACTAAAGTGTAGTCTGTTTATAGCATCGTGTCAGCTTTGACCTCTGCCGGTATAGTATTAAGACTTGAAAAATTGCAAATATTCTGTAAATCTGTAAAGATAATCTTGTTAGACAAAAACTCATAAACATTTGTTAGTCGCGATCTTTTGAGTCTTTAAAAAATGTGCTCGAAGGATTTCGCTTGAGGGAACCAGCGCGGCGCTACTTCCGGGTTAAACTACAAGAATACGTCATCTCTGAAGTAACCTGTAAACGGGTTCATAGGACGCACGCTCCTTGTCCAAATTTAGGCCTGCGTCATCGGCTCTGGTTATAATAGACTATAACAATTTGTTTTACATTTAATTTATATTAATATGAATTATGATTTTTATTTTATAGGCTATTCATTCATACAGCTATTGTTACTTTGTGGAGGTCTACCGGAAGTTAAGTTTGGGCCACGTTTGTTTATGTTGCCGCTGAAACGGAAGTATACAAACGTCATCCATTTGATAGTTTGACCATAGATCCTTATATGTGACTGTGTGGTGGTGATTCTGGACTGCTCCTCCTCAGGTCCTACTGTTCTGCTTTGATGTCCGGCACGGCTGCCAGAATGAAGTACAGCAGCAGATCCAGAGATGTCTCTGGTTTGGTCGTCAGCGTTCTGCTGAAGCCACAGGCGTGTGTCTGTCACATGAACACTCTCCATCACATCCCACCGCATGTCAGTCACACGGCAGCTTCTTTCTCAGGCAAAAGCGGATATTTTCTTTCCTTAAGAAATGTCTGGATTTATGTTACTTCCACTTTGTCATAATAAAAGTGATAAAATGCATTTGTGTCAGAATCCTGGACACCGGTTCATTCTGCTCGACCACATCTCAATAGTGTAGCCTACTTACATGTGATCTTAACAACTTTTACAGAGAAACTTCAAACATTTAAACAAAAGGGAGCCCAGTGGATTTTGTATACTCGATAAACGTGAAGGCATCCATTTTTTACTTTTGTAAGTTGTAGAAGTGACTTGTTTATGAAGTCAAGTTTAACAGACTCTCATTCATTGGTTTATTAATCCAAACTGTCAGTGACTGCTGTCATTTAATACTCCATGTGGTTACGAGTTAAACGTTTGTTTGACTGCAGTTGTATACAATGAAAGAAAGTTGTTTAAAGGATGTGTAGCTGTTATATCGCCATCTGCTGGGCATGTTTTGTATCTGCATCTATGCTGTCACCACGAACTTTATTTTTTCCACAAAAATCATTAGAAACCATTAACTGTCTATTGTTTAAACCAGTGCAAACTCCTTTATGCGCTGTGTTTTGGGACGTGTTTCCATTGGATTTAATGGCATTTATTGGTTTCCCCGCAGAACCAAACACAAACCAGAGACCCACAGACATCATCATAGCATGTAAACTAATACAATTCCCATTATAACCACTAACTCCATTTAAATTCCTGTGACGGTTTCTACATAGAAATGTCTTGTGGTCAATGGAAGTCAATGGGGTCCGATGTTCTTTGGCTACCAACATTCTTCAAAATATCTTCTTTTGTTTTCTGCAGAATAGAGAAAGTCATACAGGTCTGGGTGAGTAAATGATGAAGAATGTTTATTTTGGGGCGAACAATCCCTTTCAATTTTTTTTTCAACTATTTTCTGTGATAACGTGCTCGTATGTTTTTTGGGTGTGGATCCGTAAAAGAATACAGCAGTTAAAAGCCGCATCTGAGGATTTTAGGAGGAAGCTTAAATCTACCTGCCTGGTGTTGGTTGTAAAGCTGGCTTTAGGAAGTGACCCGCACAGCAATTACCTCATAAAAACTTCACGATTTAAAGGCCAACTTTTACATGTTGACTTTCTGCCTTTAGTCCCTTAGCTGTTGGCAGGATCTGAGGATTAGCACGAGATTTAATGTTTTCCTCCATGTGTAGGCTACTCTCTCAATAATAACTTGCCCCATTAAAACACTGTTCACTCTTCATAAAGGTACACATTTCTTGAGCATCAACCTCGAGAAAAAAGTCAAGGCGACATCTCTGCGTGCGTCTCTGAAACGGGAGGACTTGTGAATCCCTCGAGTCTGTACAAACAGATTAGAGTTACAGCGCTGGATCACAGCTAGAGATGTTTGACATTAATGCCTCATTGTATATTATCAAAAACGCTGAATGTATACGCAGACATCCGAGACAGAGAATGTTTAAGAGCCAATTATGAAAGAATGAGCCACGAGTCCCGTAGCATATTTTCTTACTTGTGTGGAAAAATATAAGAGGCTCCATTTATTTTTCTGGACTGTTGTTTCTGGATGACTCCCGCTTTGGGTAAATAGTCACATTCTCTATTGTAAATCTGACGGGCACTGGTCTTCAGAGACTTGAGGCTCTTTATAGGAAAAATAGAGACGGGCTTGGATGGCTTTTGGCCATAATGAGAGAGTGGAAGTGAAGCGAGAGCTTTGATCCGCGGCCTGAAAGCTCATGTTTAAATCTGTTAGCAGACATTACTCTTTTCTGCCCGACGATGAAACCATCACATCAAAGTCGGTCTCTTTGTGTTAAATGGACAATGAAACCCACTTTAAATGGAGACTGTCTCCGAGACATCGCCATCGGCTATAACCTTTCACCACCTTCAGAACATACCCTATATTTACTTTACTTTATATAAACTGTATATTTACACATGTTTATCTTGACAAACACACAGATAGAAGCTGTGTTACCCAATGAGCTTTTTTTCTAGATGGAGATTTTAGTTCTCGGTTGATTCATTAAGTATCAAATTAATCTCAGATGTTTATTCAAAAATTCTTTAAAAAAAAATGAACAAACGATAACAGAATCAACAATTGTTCAAATCCATGAAGGTGTAAAATGAATGTAGATTCTAGAGGTAAAATCATCAGAATTGGGGCAAATAAGATGAGAAGTTTGAGTTCATTCTTCATTGAGATCAATAATACTGACTTTCGATTGTAGACTTGACAAATCTGAGCTTGTGACATTTGTGAGATTTCTTGCTCTTTATTTTCCCAGGAGAAATATTGGAGAAGCAAATGAGACGTTTCCATTTGCTCTCCATTGAATCTCACTGATGTCTAGGAGAAAAACTTGTCTGATTTCACTTTTTTGTAGGTTGATGTATGTTATCACATTCAGAATCATTCAGAAATGAAAGCACACAATTAGGACACATCACTCAATTACAATAAACGTCCATTTCCTTAGAAACTGCCCCATAACACCGTATCAATTAGCCAAAGCATGTGCGCGGGGAAAAAGGAATAATGCGAGTCAATCTATGAAAATATTATTTTACTCATAGAGCTTCGCTCTGAGCAGGCCTCTTCGGCGCCACGCTCTCATTTCATATCAAACCCTTTCCAAACCACACAAGAGCGAGAGCTCCACGAGGACCCATCACAAGCGCTGTGATATTCCAGCAGTTCTAAGTGGAGAGGAGGAGACCTGGAGAGACGCCCGATCAGATTTCCCTATTCTCCATTTCGGTGGACCACTGTCCGCTGTGAATGTCCGAGCTCCCTGAGCTCATTATTTACCTGTCATGTAGATCAATTGAGGTATAACTAATAAATATTGAGGTATAACTAATGCAAAACAGTGTCAGATAAGGTCAAAAATAAATGAGGAAATTACAAGCACATCAGGCAAATAAAAAAAAATTCTTGGAAACTTCAGTAAACACTTTTTGTGTGTGTGTGCATATTAAAGCGTTAACAGCAAGATGTGTGCCCTTCTAGGAATTAGGCACATTGCTTTTCAAACTATTTTAACTACACCTTAAAAAATACCTTAACACAAAAAATTGAAGTTACTTCACAATAAAAAACCGCATACGTCAGACATTTAAAATTTAAAGGAAAACTTCATATAAATGATGTTTCAGACTCATGCTACTTTTGTCTCATGAACACAAAAGACATTTTTTAAATCGCTCATAGTGAGCAGGGGCTTTCAAAGATAAAAAATTTAAGAAAATCATACAACTTGTTCATACAACCGCAATAGCTTTCCATAAATGATTGTCTGTCCACTGTGTGGCACCTAAAGGTCTATTTTTAAAAACTGGATGTAAACACAGCTTCAATCTTGAATGAGTAAATGATGGCTTGTTTTTGGGCTTTCTTTTATCCTCCTGCTTGAATTTGATCATTTCGTTCATTATACACAATAATAAAAACATCACTGAAAGCAAATTAACTCAGAGTGAACAGAGTGGATTAGATATTAAGGCAAGGTTAAAGCCAAGTAAACATGAATGCATCAACAAGCCTGTTTTTAAAAGTGCCACAGTATGTATGACTGATAAAAAACACACATGATGTAATAATATGAATGAAGGAGCTAGTGGTCATGCACAGAGCAAGAAAATATGACGTGCATCTCTTTAAAAAGAGACGGCACAGAATGTTGAAAGGGTCAGTCGTAGCTCTGTTGTAAATATAAAATGTCGTGTTTCAATACTGGATAACAGCACCGGCGCATTAAACTGCTGTTTTATTATCAGGGTCATGGGCAAATGAAAGTAAAAATATTGGGTTAATAGTTTTGACATACATGGCAAACACTCCTTCGTTTATTACCCTACCCCAAGTCAGGTTGTGTTGTTTGTTTACTTGGCTAGCCTCTTAGCCACATCCTTATATGCAAACTCGATCTCATTGTCGGACGCACACGTGTTGGTGAACTCTTCCTGTGCGTACGCGTTGTTCAAGTAACGCCACACGCCTGTTAAATCGCTGGAAATGTCAAAGTTGCGATATTTCTTGGTCACGACCTGCAAAAACATGACATGACACATCACTAAAAAGGTTTATCTTTTCAATTTGACTTTGATTTTTGAAGCACCACAGCTCACTGTGTAAGAGCGTGCACGCTAAACTAGGCCATCTTTTATGAAAATAAAACGATTATTTTATTCTAGTAAAAGTATAACAATTATTTTTGGCAGATTGAATGGCGTTTGTATAACCGCAGTTTAACTATACACTCCATGGCAAAACTATGGTTACTGTAGTAAAATCATGGTGAATTTGTGGTGACCATGGTTAACTCTTTAAACATAAATTTATCATCACAACGACTTGTTTTACGACCTTATGTATTTGTGTGTTTGTGATTGGTTGAGCTCACCTTCACTATGTGCAGTTTGGGCAGCAGGTTACAGTCTGCCAGCGTGAGATCATTGCCATCCAGGAACCTGCGGGTTGAGCTCTTCTCCTCCTCTGTGCTGTCGGCATCGATCTCATCAGGCAGAGGACTGTTCAGGTATTCGTCCAGCTTCTTCAGGGCTTTTGTCAGAGCCGTCTCCAGAGCTAACAAAAACATCAGACATATTGAACAGCCAAACATATTAAAACTAGAGATGTACACGGTCATTATATCAGTATTGGCAAATGTCAATGTTTTTTTAAATATTGCGCTGCGACCATTAGGCCAATATTGGAAACGGATAATAAAAGACTATAATTTTCATTAAGCCGAACACTAGTTGAGAACTATAGAGCCAAAATGTGAGGTTTTCTTAGTGTTAGTTTGATGTTGATGTGATCAGTGACATGCTTGTTATTTCAGATTCCATCAGATGTTACTACGCGATTATCGTGACAGACACGGTTGTGGTTTTATTGCGATATCTATTGAAGTTAAAATGTATATTAGTCAATTTTATATTATATTGTGACAACCCAATCCAAAGTAAGATACAGTATATAAATGATATTTTGTGTATATTTTATATTAGTTATATTTTAAACTATATCAATTATATAAAGGTAGTGATATTGAACAGTTCTATGATAAATGTGCAAAAATGCACAATTACCAAAATCCATATAATGTAAGTGCAAAATACATGATATATGAATATCCCTCATAACTTAAATTATTGACAGGTCAGTTTCTGATTGACATCTATGCTAGCAGTTCTACCTATTGTACAAATGTTATAATGTAAACATTTGGCGAACACTTTTTTATCTAAAGCAACAGGTTCAAAACGTATACAGTAGATCTATATGTGTGTTCGCTTTGAATTACATGAAAACTGTGATGTTGTGATATTTAGCATGTTTTCAGCCCTATGGATTTAATATAGAGTCAAACTCTGTCCAGCTTCAGTATACAAAGAGGAAAACAGTAAATCCATTCATTCATTCCATCAGTTTGATCGGCTTTGACATGCATACCTTTATTGGCATCTGGCTTTGTGTTTTTTATGAAAGCCGAGAACTTTGCAAATATGACATTCCCAGCTGTGTTTGACTCCCTGTGTCTGGCTGCGAGTTTGGGGTACCTTACACACAAAAAAAGCAACACAATGTCAATATTCTTTCCAATTCATAATAATTTAATATGATGTTTAATAAGATATTCATCTGAAAGGAAGCAAGGAAACCTTGGACGCGTAGTCTAGAGTTCCCGTGCAGTCATGATGCCTCTCATGTGTATTGCTAGAAATGAACTTACTTTGGTGGAGCCAAAACCTCCTCCAGGAACTCTTCGATCTTGTTAATGTCTGTCTTCACCTCACCGTTGAAGGTCAGGAAAGGCGGGTGGGTGCCTGGGGCCAGATTATGCAAATCAGCCGGTTTCCTGAATAAATATGAAATAAAATATGCGTTTCTTAATTGTATAACTCCATCAGGCCTTGTATGTGGGAATTAGATTCAACTAGATTAGTCTTCTTTCCATTCTGCTTAGGATACACTTTTGAGTTGTGTTTTATCTGGTTGACATGCCAATTGGCTTTAATATTAAAACAATACCAATGTTCAATGACCTTAATGGGACTACACAAAATATGTATTTTTTCAGGGAGATTTTATTATATTAAAAACATGACGACATGTCAGTTGTTACTGACATTTACAGATTTCAATCTTTTGTGCTGAAACACAGATTTTGGTAAGTTGCAATTTTTCCATAAAACATTTTTGCTTTTGATTGATTGATTCGTTCATTTATTATTATTTTTTTAAAGCATAATACAAACAAACCCTACAGACCAATTCATACACATTTTAAAACTGTCAAGGCTTAACATACACAGAAAAGCCAGAGGCCTTTTCCGTGTCACCTCAACTTTTTTTATTTGATTCAATTTTGCTTTTGAAGACATTGAATGATGCTTGAGCCCATTTGTACATAAAATGTAAGGCAGCGCATGGAAGAATTCTTACCTCTTCAGGTCAACAGTGGTGACGTTGAACACTACCCCTTTGAGCCATAGGATCATGAAGAGACGCTGGGAGAATGGACAGTTTCCAATGCTTTCACCATCACTGCCAGCCTACAAACACAAACACATCATCTTTATCTGTCATATATCAGATACTTTGTACCTCAAGAGCTGAGAGACGGGACAGAGAAAGCGTCACAGTGCCCTCTGCCGATGTTTTAACGGTTTAGCATGCAAGAGAATACATTAAGAACAACTGTAATAGTAAAAAGCAATTTAGCATTTATCTATATATTAAATTAAAAATATATGCTGAAAATACAATTTATACTGTATTTAAATGTAGTCTTGCTTGCAGCTTCCGACTTTCGGTTTATGCATATTTCGCCATTTATCCATAGTTTGGCGGACACCTGCAGTACCACCACAAATCCGCTAGAGGGTGCAAACCTCCTGTTGAATGCTACTGTAACAGAGGTCATCACGAAACTAACACAAGCAGCATCAGCCATTGTACATATATTTATTTTTAAACATTTTATATTTATCCAAATTTACTATCAAAATATACAGATGACCAAATGTAATCTTTTGATGAGAAACATTAATCAATTCCCTTAAGTTGCTCATAACAGATAGAAGCATGCAGGGCTCAGGTTTTTCTTAGTCTCTTTGTGTTGAGCTGGAATCACATTGAGACTGTGATGTTTCAATAAAGCGGCAAGGTTAACCTTTTTATACCACAAAGACAGTCTCTGCAGGAGGAGATCAGATGTCCTGAACCGACAGAAGCATGAGCACCAGATCCACTATAGTTTACACTGCCACACAATACCCACAACTATATCAATTATGCACACAGGCATCATTAACTCTATAACTGAATGTCAATATTCCATCACCACTACTGTTCAATACTCTTTACTGTATATTACACTGTATTGTGTAGAGGTTGTTGTGTACGTGTTAACAGTGTTTCCCAACGTTTTACAATGGTACAACCTCTCCAAAGAATTTACTCCCTCTACCGTCACTATATATAATATTTTACATATATAAGATATATTGCACAATGTATCTAGAACACCATATACAGCATGTAATATTTAAAGGGATACTTCAGCTAAAAATGAAAATTCTGTCATCATTTACTCACCTTCGAATTGTTCCAAATCTGCATACATTTCTTTGTTCTGATGAACACAGAGAAGAAAGCTTATAACCAAACAGATCTCAACGCCCATTTACTACCATAGTAGGACAAAAACTATGGTAGGCCAAAGTGCCGCAGAACTGTTTGCTGTCCTACGTTCTTCAAAATATCTTATTTAACATAACAAAGAAAAAGATACAGTACAGTACATTTTCCTACTATGGGAGTCAATGGGTGATCTATTTGGTTTTAAGCATTATTCCAAATATCGTTCTCTGTGTTCATTAGAAAAAAAACAATTATACACATTTGGAAAAACTCGAAGGTGAGTATATGATGACAGCATTTACATTTTTGGGTGAAGTATCCCTTCAACACTAAAACCTAAAGGATTTTCAAAAGATGGTTCACCAATGCGGAAACATTATGTCATTTATTCACTCACGTCTCAAAACCTGTCTTTGAGTCTTTCTTCTGCAGAACACAAAAGAGGATATTTTGAGAAATGTCTCACAGGTTTTGTGTTCATACAATGAAAGTCGATGGGGGTTAATAACAAGAGACGGATGAGAGATAAAATAACATCAGCACCGAGATTTTGAAAGGAATCATGAAAAAACGTGAATTGAATGACACGGTAAGATGAAGCACAGAGGTCATCATCTGTCCATTCTGGCAAATTCAACACAGAAAATCCACTGGAAGCAGAACAATGGGCTGGTCCCATCTAGAAAGTGCAGGACAATTGAGGGGTTTGCGTTGGGACGGGGTGCTGTGATTGGCAGCAGTTCAACACTGTAAATAGGCCGGGATGTGACAATGCCTTAGGTACTGTAGTGTTTGTTATGTTGCATCTAACTCTTTGAACATTTAGAAAAATGTGTTTAATTTTTTTATCATCTGTGAGATGCACCAATACATGTAAGCCTTCCTTTGGTACACACGCCAGTTCTGCTTTAATCTGGTGACATACAGAAATACGATAAATGGCTATACATGAACATACGGTGAATTTAGGGAGATTAGGACACTTTTTACATTGAGATGACTGCCAAAAACTGGACCAAGTTTTCCTAAATTTCACTCTCTAGGCTATATAAAAATTATATATATGAAACATCTTATTTCATTATTTGTAGAGGGCATATATTTTGAAGAATTTATGCTAAAGTAAAGCATTTAAACACTTATGCACAGTATATTCTACATGTGATAGTATATTAAAATGTTTGAAATGTACGGTAATGTTAAAGTATGTGGCACATTTTGAATATCTGAAAAATCGACACGGTGAATACCTATTATGATATTAATATTATGTTTAATAGACTTACAATGTCAGATTTCTGTACAGGGGATCGTAAATAAAAGCAGTCACTGTGTGTGTGTGTGTTTCCATCCTCCAACATTTCAGAAGCTTAATAAAAAACACAAACATTACCTGTGATGCAAACAAATTACTCTCTGCATGAAGGCTACGTCTACCTAACTTTAACTGATCATCTGAAATTCAACGTACCAGACGTACTGCCACACATACAGCGTGCTTCTGGACATGACCCTTGTCAAATTCACAAGCGTTACTTTAGAACCATTGAGTTACACATTACAGAAGCTTCATCACACAGAACTGCAATAAAGCTTTCTTTCTGCACACTATAATACTACATTTTGCTCCTTACCTTGACAAACAACTCAATCTCGGGTTCTTGGCCGTCCCCCATTATGGACACTTTCTGAGAGTGAGGTAATGCTCCTGATCTGTGACCTACATCTTCCAACACGAACCCAGCTGATATTTTGGATTAAATGTTGAAAGCTCGATCTAGTTTGTTTGGACACGAGGTGTGATGTCAGCTTCAGCCCTGACGAAAGGTGAATCTAGCTCTATCCCAAACACAGGTGTTGTGAAGAGAAGGAATAGGTGTGAGGCATTAGTTGGGGGCGGGGCTTCTGTAAGCTCCGCCCCATCACACAAAGTACTGACGAGTGACAGATGACAATAAACATAACTGTGATATAAGGTGACTTTTTTAGCGGTCTATGATGGTTCAATTTTTAGACTCGACATATTCAAAGATGTGTGAGGTCCTTGTTGCGCTCTCATCATGCAACATTCATCCTTTCCTGTGTAACCATATGACGTGTTCATGGTCCAGAAACTTGAAGTAGAGGAATGAGTTACATGCATATTTAATGCTCGCAGGCAACGTAGGCATGACAAGCCCAAGAGAATAAGATTCCCTGTTAAATATTGTATGAGCTGGCTTTGGTTTATACAAGAACCTGCGTCCAAAGTTTTGGGACGTGGCTGATATGGACCTGTCCAGTTAGGATGAATCATTTGGCTTCAAGACATAATAATCCACAAGTAAACCAGCACTGTGTGGTCCCACACTTTATACAAATGCATATTGCAAGTGTGAGATCTTTAAATAAGGAGACAATATGTGTAGGCAATATTCTAAACACAGATGAAACACTACTGTATAGAGATTGCCCGTCCACAGTGTATTGTATAAGCAGTGTCATAAATTACTTGCAGGAGCCTAGGGGTTAGGATCTGTGCTGGTTTGAACTCTGTAAGAGGTGATCAATAAACAGATGTATCACTGCTGAGTTCTTCATCAAGACGTTCATAACTTAAAGACACCTATCTGTCTCTTTCATTCAAAAGATCCCTAAAAAGTCTATCCTGAATTGTGTAGCTCATTCTATCGTGCTTTTACATCTTATTAATATTTTCTACTGATACAAATGATGAAGACGAAATTCAGAGATTATTCTCAAACAATAAGAGTATGTATGAAGGCATTAACTTCAGTTGAACAGCTCCCTCTATCGGTAGAAATGACAACATTCAGCCCAGAGTTCACATCCAATTGGATTAAAGAAGCAACGTATTATCCTCCTATTTGAAATATACAGTACACTCTAAAACTTTGATACTTTATAAATGGTTTGTTTCTATTGTTTTATAGAAAACTTAAAAACGTTCTAATATTCTAAGAACAAAACAGCCAATCATTTGCATTTATCATTCATCGCTTTGATCCAATGAGGGAGTGTTCAACATTTCATTTTAAATGCCAACAATGAGTAAAGTACACAATGTTATGTTTACAAGTAGGGATACTATTAAAGCTAAAGGTGGTTGATATCCTTAGGACAACATCATGTTGACCATGGGACAACATTTAAATCAACCAATCAGATTTCAGAAATAAGTTTATATTAAGTTTAATCTTCCAACCAGGATTAGGTGCTTGTAGATCATTGTTTTCCCCTTATCACTTCCCTCTGATTTTAGGGGTAAGTTATGGTTTGGGTTTGGTGTGGGTTTAGGTTTTATTTATAAAAATGTTGTCCTGAGGACATCAACCTCTTGGCAAAATCAGGTCGAGCGAAGGTAAACAGCATAAATAGGAACGCTTTTAGGAAAAAGTTAAACGATAGTAAGTCTATACTAGGAATTTTAGAAAGTTTATAGGAGTTCTGTGACTAGTTATATTGTAAATCCAGCAAGTATGCTGAAAATGTAAACATTGACTTATAAAAATAATAATAATAATAAAGTAATAAATAACATTTGCAGCACTAAGACATGATAAACTCTGGTCCACCTTGGCAGGTCATTGAGGCATTCAAGAGCAAGTAAGCTCTTACATTATCAGGGCCAACATTTCTTTCATAAACGTTGATAGGAAAATGATGTTTGCAATCATTCGTGTGAGTTCAAACGAGATTATAAAGGACTTGGTTTCGATAAGAACGTACAGTCTATTTATCGCTGTGCTTCTTTATGACTATGTTGGAACTATTCCTGGATTTCACAAGACAAAATCGTTTATCATCTTTTATCCACTGGTACAATATCCATAGTCTGTTAAAACATACAATTTTACATTTAAGATTTTCCACGATCACAGTCAATTCAACTGTAGCAAGTTACTACAAAATACATAATTGCTTAAAATCTTAGTTATATTAATATAATAAGAGTGACTATGCGTTGATCTCTACGCCCAGAAAACATAACATAAACATGAATGAAACGTTGACCTCTACCAAACTCAATCTCAACTTCACAATCACAGTTCATCAATCAGTCGATCGAGTCAGGCAAATAAACTCAAGTGCCAGAGGTTCATTTGCTCAAACCTGGAGTTCATTCTGGTTTCCATGACTGTATGGACTCAAGGTTAATGATTCATCGGTTAAGCCAACTCATGTTAAAACTTTACTTTGACAATTCGCCTAGAAAGTGAGTGAATGGGGACACTGTCACTGATGATAATGAAGTTAGTCCACTATATCAATCTACTCACAAACTGACACTGTAAACAATCAGATCCCTTCAGATATTTAGAGCCAGTTTCCCAGACTGGGTTTAAAGCCTAATACCAGATTAATTTCATTGTTGTCTTGACAACGTGCACTGACAGTATTCTTAAATATGTCAGTGTGATTGATTTGTCTAAAGATGAACACCAGTGATACTTTTTGTAAAGTTTGTTTTTAAAACAATTTGAATACCTTAATTAGGCCTTGCCCCTGAATTAAATAATCCCTGTCCGGGAAACCACCCCTTAATGTTTAAAGGGATTATCACCCAAAAATAAAAAATTCTGTCATCATTGACTTCGAGTTGATGCCTGTGTATCAATTTCTTTGTTTACCGAGAAAGGTATTTGGACGAATGCTTGTAACCAAACAGTTCTTGGACCACATTAACTACCATACATTTATAATTGTTTGTTCTCAAAAACACAAAAGAAGATATTTTGAAGAATGTAGGACAACAAATAGTTCTGTGGTTCTTTTGACAACCATTGTAATTTTTCCTCCGTGAGTCAATGGGGTAAAAACTGCTCGGTCACAAGCTTTACAATATCTTTGACAATATCTTTCCTTGTCGTCAACAAAACAAAGAAATGTGTACAGGTAGGGAATAACTAGAGTGAGTAATTCATGCAGAATTTTAATTTTTGGGTGAACCTTTACGAGAAAGCGAAAACTGAACGAGTCGCCGGATGTCTTTTTGTAAATGTTAGTTTACTTTCCTTAAATGTTGATTGTATACACTGTAAGAGTGGGTTTTAAAATTATGAACTACCTGCCTGAGACCCCATTGAGGCATATATTAAAATTAAAATGCCAAAGCTAAACAAAATAGCTAAAATATAGGAAAATCAAGTGCTGCTTTTCTTAATGGGATATCTTTCCAATTTGTATTATACTTATTAATGCGTGTAATTTTATATATCTGTTTATTTAAAGATTAGAATATATAAAAATTGCAAAAATGTGTCCAAGGGGTGCGGAAGACAAAAAAAACTATAGAGTGAAACTATACAGTGAGTGAGCTAGAGAGATGAATCATCTGATTGTCTTCACCGTGTCTCCAAAGGCCAAAGGTAAGCAGAAATATGAGGGCTATCAAAAACACACCTAGCTGACCTTCAGACTTTGCCATCAAGCTTTCTTTATTTAATTACATCAAACTTATGATATCTATTTAATGTCATAAAGATGTCATAAATAGCCCAAAATAAACGAGCAACCCTTACCTTGACAAAAAGCGCAATGTCGGGCTGACTTGGATCAGAAACAGTCGCGGGCTCCTCCGGCGTACTCTCCTCAACGTCTTTCAGGCTGTAGTCAACTATCTCCTCTGGTTCTGGTGATGAGTCCTCTGGGAGACTGTAAGCCATGAGCAGGTCATCGTTCACAGATAAAGGCTTGTCATCGCAAGGGTCCCCGGAGCTCTCTGAAGACGAGGACTGTCGCCTTGACCCCTCTCCATCTCCAATGGTCATTTCTGCCTTCTCCTCTTGTTCATCCGAGGACGATGTGTCTCGTTCTTCATCTTGAGTTGCCTCTTTTGTATTTATGTAATCTGGAGACATCCGGTGGATCTCGCTGTACACCGGGTCCGCGGGGCTCTCGTGTTCCACATTCTCATAATTCGGCTCTGTGTTGATGCTTCCATACGGACTTTCATATATGGGGTCTTCCTCCACTTTTTCGTAGATGTTTTCTTGGTCTGTGTCCATGGTTTAAGCTCCTCAGGGATTGTGGTGAAGCGCAGATGACTTGAGAAGTTAGAGAGTCGAGCGCGCGCCAGTCCACGCCTGTTGCTGCAGGAGATGACAGATCACTTATAAATGAACTTTGCTCGATGACTGTCATAATAAAATGTGTGAAAAAACAGATCCTCCCTTATAATTTTTCATATCGTTTTAAGACCCAGCAAAAACAAAACAATTCAAGATCTATTATTATCACATTAAATGTTTAAACAAAGCACCTGCATTTTAAAAACATGCAAGAATATTCATATTTTATGATTGGACCCCGAACTAGCCCCATCACATATCATATGGTCAAAAACTGCTTAGATTTGTGAAATCAAAAGTATTTAATTTGTTCTCAAACAATTTTCATCAAATTTTTCTAGGATCCATAAATCTGTTTTTCTTTAATTTCTTGAAAAGTAGACACATAAAAAAACATATTTTTAGTCTACCACTGAAGTCGAAATTACTTTCTCCTTTTTATGATCTGAGAAATTAAAGTGTTGGCTACTGTTTGTTCTCAAGGGTAAACATTTTGTGTTCACTAAAGTTACAAATGAATTTAAGTCTCAAGTGGATCATTTAATGTAGTCAGTACACATTAACAGGCGTATGTCAGTGTAATGTATGACGAGGAGGTTGTGGGTAATGAGTCATTTCTGAGAGAAGTTAAGGATATAAGTTTATCTTTAAACACTATTGGGTTTATCCTACATGTTTTTTTTCTTCAAATCAAACCTAGTCCTATTTGTTTTTGATACAGGTGTGTATAGTTTGTAGTTTCTGTCTGCGTTTCATTTTCAGAAAAATAAATTCCTAAAGATTTTATCTGAACACCTGAAACTGAAGTAATTCCCAAACCTTAAGATTTGTGATTGACCTTTGATGACCTGTCTTTTGTCACAAAACACAAGAAGGTGAAATGCCATATCATGGCCACTAGAGGGCAGTAAACAATAATAAATAATCAGCAAAAATCAGGTAGGTTTTGAGAGTTTACTTTGAGTGCATTTTTAAAGATCAACATGCTCAAGATGGTCGTTCATTCTAAGTATTAGTAAGATAATGTAGAAGTTTTGCACCTGTTTTGTGCAGTGAATAGAATGAACTGTAAAAGAACTAAAATGAACACACAAAATTCATTTTCACATCATCTGCTGAAATAAAAAGATAAAAGCAAAGCTGTTTTTAATACCTATGACGAATATCTATTGAAATTATTTTTTTTGTTCACTGGTATCAAAGTTAGCATGAGAATTTTCCTCAAAAACAGCCATTTTTATATAAATAATTCCAGTTTATTTTTATAAACTACTATGATATTATAATTGGATACATACTTCAAAATAAAGATGAAATATTTGTTAATCCTTTGTGTCCAGCAATGTATTAATCAGTTATAAATGTAATCATACTTTAAAGAACGTATATATACAAACTATTATTACACTACTATAAAAATAGAAAAAAGTCTCTATGTAGTCTGTAATTTCCTTGTTTTTTAACTTCTATACAGTCTTTAATGTTTGTTTAAAAAGTGTTTTTGTCAAGCTGCTTTGCAACAACCAAAATTATATCCATGCAAATTATAGTGTATATATAAATCTGAATTTCCCATTGAACCACTGGAAACAACTGTGAAAACCATTCTTCCCCACAAATACACTCAAAGTGTTTTTTACATTACACTACGTGTACAATTAACAAAACAACGTGTCCTTTCTTGGGAAAAACTCCGCCTCACATGCTTCTGGTTATAGACGTCATCGTAGTGGGCGATCTGGCCATGAACCGTTTGGGTACCATTGAGTTATTTTGCCGGGTTTTGTGGAACAGGTACATTTTTCTCCTTAATAATCACCCCAGCAACAACAAACAGCGCCTCGCCGGCCAATGAGCTTTTTCAGCCGCCTCTGTCCTCACTTCCTCCGGCTGCGCTGCGCTCTGTGCTCTGGGTTTGGCACCATCAGCCAGCGCGCAGCCATCTTGGACTCCGCTTTATCTGGGCTGGAAAAGCCCACACTTCGGGATGAGAGGAAATTAATCAACCTGGATTGATTTAGAGGAAATTATCCGGACTCCGTATGTGGGACTCAAGTCAGTGACCTGCGATTTAACGCATTTCGAAACGCGCGTCCAGAGGCAGACCCAGTTTTCCGCGGATCCCCTCCCCTGTTCCTTATTTGAACAACACTGTGTGCAGTTTCAGAAGGGCCTGTTAACTGTTTCTGCTGGAGTTTCTCTTGTCTCTAAACTTCAGTCTGTATGCGTGTGTGATGACCTGTTGGTGTCCAGATCTTTGGGGAAAGTTGCTCCTGTGCGCCGCGGGTGACCTGTTGTACTGTTATGCGTCCGGATAATAAATTGCAATAATCTGGAGGTTTGTGCTGGAATTTGGCATCGCATCGCAGTTGATGTTGGTCCATGATCTTCATCGACTTGTGCACGGCAGCTGTCCACCCTGCGAACTGAAAGGTTGCTGCGATCAGACAGACTTTGGGAATAAAGACGCGTTAAAATGTCAACCAGGACCCCGCTACCTACTGTCAACGAGAGAGACACAGAAAACGTAAGTTTGAAGAGACGTTTTTATTCGAAGTTGTCTTTAAAATCGTTTTGAACTTTAAAAGTTTTGAGGAGCGTTATTCATCATGTGGGAAACAACAGGAGCTCTATGAATATGTGTTTGGCACCGTTGTGATGTTTTCTAGTTGGTCACAGTCAGGCACGGGGTGACAGTTCGTAAAGAATAAACATCGATGGGCGATGTGACTTTCTCACGAGCAGCTTTAACCCCCCAAAAGATCTGTCAAGTCACCATCGTTCGACTTCCTGTTACAATAATGTAGCGTTAAAAGCTTCCACTTGATACACTGTAACAGTTTGTGATACAATGATACAGTGTAACCGTTTTTGTAATTGCAATATGGTGCGACAGATATGATCCAGTACATTTCTGCTACAGTGACATTGTGAGAGTTTCCTTTAATGTGCTTCAACGATAGTGTAAGAATATTCATGATGCAGTGTAACATTTTATTAAAAACATAAGATGAGATGGATATTTCTGAGACAGTTTTTCTCCACACATCTTCAGTTAAATAATACACCAGAAATCATCATGTCCTCTCCAATCAAATGATGCAGTTTGTTTAACAGTATTTTCGCTGTTGTGTGACATGTTTTTTTGTGTCCAGATGACTTTTGACAGTCTGATGCGCAAGATTACGCATTTAGGGTAAACGGTCTAAATTAGACATTTTTATTTCACATTTAAATCGTTTTTTAGTTTCTGTTTAGCCAGAAATCTATAGTTTTCTTTGTTTGGTTTTCTTGTCACAAATTTGTATGGAGCATAAAAGAGACGTTCAGAGTACCATTCTTGAAAAATCCCTTTGAAATTAAGCTACATTTCTCTTGTGTTTGTGTTCCATAGAAAAGATAAAAATCAAAAGAGTTTTAAACATAAGTAGGAATGAGGAATTGTTATTTTTGTCTAAAGTTACCGTTTAAATTGTGCTGCTGGCCAACCAAACAATAAAGCTGTTCAATTAATATGAGTAGAAATAAATGACAAGTTAATTGTACAACAAAACTAAGAGATGGGAAATTAGTGAAATTTTAAATGGCATCCTTAAAACAAAGTTTGATAGATTTGTGTCCAAACTAGTTTTTCCATCACACTTCATAAGGAATGATTTAAGTTTAATATGTTATACGTTTTAGCTTATTGGTCCTCCGGTGCATATCTTACCTGTTTGATAACCCAGTCTCGCCACTGGTTAGTCCTTTAGTGACGAGGAACTTTGGAAAGAGCTGAACAAAGAGAGAGAGCTCCAGTCATTCATTTGCACCCCTCGGACCTCTGACGACAAGTGTCGGAAATGTTTTCACGCTCCTCCGAGCATCGGTTTGTGCCAGGCGATCAATAAGCTGTCACCATCACAAAAACGGGCCGATTGTCTGTTTGGACGCCATTCACGTCGCCAATGCTAGAATGAAGGGCTCCCACTCCGTCAAGAGGCACCGCATAACTTTAGTAAGTGCTAATTATCCATTCTAATGAGGCTGATAAATTTAGGATGGAGAAAGAGGACTGTTGAAATAGAGTCTTTAGAAATGTGCCAACCCACAAAGTAGATTTGGTTGACTGCGGAAAGCTTTGATTGAAATTCGCCCTTGGTTCTTGTTTGGAGGTTTCTGAGCATTCCTGGCAAATCTTTAATCAGAACTTAAGTAGGTTTTGTAATTAACCTCTTAAAGAGCTTAAAAACAAACCGATTGCATTTTGACACCAAGTCGTTGCAGACAGAAGGATGCTTTGACCAAAGATGTGGTGCAAAAATGTCTAGATTTGATGATCAACAATAATATTTCATAGTTGGCTTGATAAAGAAATGATCCTCCGTGTTCTCGCTTGTCCTAGATGCAGGTGTGTCCTAGAGGAAGAATTTAGGACACAGTCTTTTTAAGGCTTCTCTCTCGTGGTGCTATATGATCATTTGGAGTAATTAATCTACACAATCTTTAGTTTTGTCGTGTTGCCGATTTGATGCATTTACGGGTCTCGTGAGTCAGAAGAAGAGTATGTCTGGGTTTCACAAAGGCATTGCGTCAACACCAGTTTCTTCAGATTATGTCACACAAATCCACGGTTTAATTTTTCTAACCAATTCCTGTTGTTGTTCTTTTAATTTAGTTGTCGTTTGTAGGCTAGTTGCTAAGAATATCTGCCCTATTACTCATTTTGGTGCTCAACAATGCTGCTGAGATGAATCACATAAATTACACGGTGACAGAATGATGCTGGCTGTGTTAAAATGTCCCCTTATGACTGTCATTCCTTAACAGTCTATTGTGTCTGTTTATGTAATGTTAAGTTGCAAGTTAACTGTAAAATAATTTAGTTTGGGCCTAAAGATTACTTCTGGGAAACAGTATTGCGTTTCCAGTATTAGGAACTTGTTTGGGATCTGTTCCTGAAATTGCTTCACAATGTTTTCAATTCCTACTCTGAATCCTAACAACAGTAACTCTTCACTGGGTCGAACAGTTGCTGGTCAGTCAGGTACCATAAGACTAGATTTTTGTGACAATGACAAAAGTTCATTGCACAAAAACTAAATTTTCCTTGTTTTCACTGAGCACCAAGATGCTTAAGCAAGATTCTCAAAGCATGCTGGGAAAGTGGTGTGCCACGAACTTGTGGAGTCAATACCGACTTTAGCGCATGATGTATACAAAGAAATCTGAAATTCAAGTCAGTTTTTTCAATTCACCTTTTCTTACATTTTCATGCTAATAAAAAGTTCTTGATCGTTTTTTATTATTATTAAGTTTTAATATATACTGTGGTTTGGTCATGGCAGCTGTCACAAGTACCATGCGCTGTTATTTTGCAGGAGGCCTACTGAAAGGTTATTGATTTGGACGTGAAACTGAAACTTCAAAGTGATATTTTACGATTAAATTCTGTCATTTACTCCCTCAGAATATTCCAGACCAAACTTATATAAAATTCTTATTTCTGCTGAACACAACGGAAGATATTTGTAACAATGTCAGTAAACAAACAGATCTCATCCCCATTGACTCCCATAGTATTTATTTTCCCTACAGGACTGAAACTTTGGAACAGTCTTCCAGTCTCTCTCCGATTAGTCTTTTCAGAAATCGGAATTTAAATCCAAGCTAAAAACTTACCTTTTTTCAAGGCTTATGAGACATTTTATGACTCTCGTTAGAGTATTACGATCTGTCTCTTATTAGTATTTGTGTCTGTGTTTAGTTTTGATTATCTCTCGTTTAATACATTGTGGTCAAAACAGTTAGTAATTTATTCATGTCTTTTTAGTAAATGTTGTACAGCACAGTGGTCAATTACTGTTGTTTTTATTGTGCTTTATGAATATATTTTGATTTGATTTGATTTAATACCAGTAAAATGGGAATGAGGCTTACTTGGTTACTGACATTCTTCCAAATATCTTCCTTTGCGTTCAGCTATCAACTATACCTTAAATATACAGCGAATCATCATGTGATTTGTGATTCTGGATGATGCGGATCGTCTCAGTGCTGTAGGGCCAGATTTACTAAACATTGCAAAATAGCACGAGAATAAAGAGTGATAGTTTACTTCCTAGAAAGATTATGAAATGTGTATGATAGTAGTATAATTTGATTTCACTGCATTTTAATCTTATTTAAATTTATTTGCTGAGATTTAATCATATTTATATACAGTATGGCAAGATAAGTAAATCATTGATCATTTTTCAAGCATGTTACTTTCTTTTGTCGATTGTTATAGATCAAGTTCCTACACTTATGAGAGATGATGTTCATGTCAGACTTGCATGTCCGATTGAAGGACTGATCTGAGTTTGATTGTCAAAAATAAGGAGTCAACATATATCTCATCACTCGGACATCTTGTAACCTCTTGTTGACTCCTGTGTCAAACCCGACCGACAGGCAACATCTTGATTTGTCTTCTCATCTATATTGTTTAAATCTCCAGGAACGTCATACCTGAAACCCTCCAGCCTTAATTGAGATATCTCGTTCATTTCTCTTTCTCCCAACAGCATGTGTGCTCCTCTTTATTTGATAATTGTATTAAGATATCTGTTTGAGCTCTGCTGAGCTAATTTAAGTCCCTGTATTCCAGATGGACGTCCATGCTGTTTGAAAGCGTATGATAGATGAGTCCCCAGTGTGTGAGCTCATGGTGTCATCTCTGCCTTTTGTTTGCTCGGAGATCCTGACATGTCGTTTAATGGATTTTTACGACCATGAGCCCTAATTATCATCACTCATCCACTGCAAGTATTGATCTGCCGAGGTGGATGGGTGGCATTTCCTTTCGAGCTCCGACAATCTGGACTATTAAGATCTTGATCAGCAAAGTTTCATGGAACGATCTTGCAATTTTGCTTTCCAAAATTCATTTTAGTTTTATGGGGATGCACTTATTTTTGATTTGGAAACATGGGGCACTATCCAATGCCATTGCCTAGAGTCAGGGCATCTTTCAAAATGACCCAAATTGTGTAAATTACAGTTGAAGAATATATGTCATATACAACTGGGATGACATGATCTATGAGTAAATTATAGATTCAAATTTATTTTGGGGTGAGCCGAGAGAGTGTGAAGGTACATTCTGTTCCCCATCTTTGATACCAGACGTTAAGTGTTTTCAGTACATTGCTTTTATAAAACACCTCGCTCTGTCTGAAAGGATGCCGCTCCAGTGTTTTTCAGTGGGAGATGAAGTCAAAACAAAAATCCAGGAAATCGTCTGACATTTTGGCGAGATTACACGATTCGGGTGTCTCCTTTCCTCGAGTGCAAACAGATGAGAACGCTTTGACTGGCACAGTTCACCGAACTATATCCTTGTATCCAGGAAATGAAGATATTTTCTCTTCTTTGAGGTTGTCGGGTTCAAAAATCTTTTCATTTGAACAGTGTTGGACATTCCCTAAAGTTTTATTTGCACGGCATTTATCTGCTTTTACATCACCAGCACTATTTAGATATTTATTTAAATTATTTATTATATTTACATAGTAATTAAATAAAATAGTTATAAATAACAGTTAAGTTTTTAACCTACAATTGCAGTTATCTGCACTTAACTATAACTTTGCATTTATTTGATCTTTAAATTTGGGTTATTGGCTATGTCTGTATAACCTTTCCTGTAGCTCAGTGGTAAGAGCATTGCGTCAACAACGCAAGGTTGTGGGTTCGATCCCAGGGGATTGCAAATACCTATGTAAAATGTATAGGATAAAGAAATGTAAGTCACTTTGGATAAAAGCGTCTGCCAAATGCCTAAATATAAATGTAAATGTCTGAACATTCGCTGGTTTAGAATAAACACCCAGATGGCTGTGGAAAAAAGATGAAATGGAATTTCTGTTGTCCATTTCTAAAAAGGCCCTAGTGCTCACCGTTGTCATTTCAAATCAACGAATACATTTCTTTTGATACGCTCCTCGCTTTGTCTGAAAAAATAATCATTTTAAAAGATCAACGTCTTATAAACCTTTTCCTCTAATGGCCCTCTTTCGTGTTTCTACAGCACACATCACAATCGGAGGGGCGAAATGAAGTGGCGGCCCGTCCCGGGCGGTCAGGTGCCCGCTGCCGAAACTCCATCGCCTCCTGTGCCGACGAGCAGCCACATGTCGGCAATTATCGGCTGCTCAAAACCATCGGCAAGGGCAACTTCGCCAAGGTCAAACTGGCACGACACATTCTTACGGGACGAGAGGTGAGCTTTCTACTGATACTGAAACATAGTTTGAAAATTGCAAGTTTTCAGTGTGATAGTGCACATGATGAATCACAAGTTTTGAATTTTTGCTTTGCAGAAAGAAAAATAATTATTGAACAAAAGACCTTGAGAAGTGTTTTTATAGTTTAGCAAATCTTCCAAATCTTTTTTACCGTGAAACATCAGCTTTAATGCATTACACTGCAGAGAAACGACCCAGATATTGGTATGCTTAATGATGCTGACTGATGTTGAACATGTTCTTCCTCCCTCGCTTCCTCTCTCTCTCTCTCTCTCTCTCTCTCTCTCTCTCTCTCTCTCTCTCTCTCTCACTCTCTCTCTGGTAAAATCATTCCTGGGAATAAACTTGATGTTTTTCTATCTTCTCTCTTTCCTGCAGGTGGCCATAAAAATAATTGATAAGACGCAGCTTAATCCAACCAGCCTTCAGAAGGTAAACATTTCAGGATTTCTACTGCGCTTATAAAGCTTATAAAACCTCTGTCCGCCCGGTTCTCCACCTCCCCTGTGCTTTACTGCCCTTCTTTCAGCGGTTTACAGATAAGCGACATCACTCTGAACAAAGCTTCTGTTTTCACTCCTGGAGAAAAATTAAACATTAACCAGATATGTGGCGAGTGTTGCTCTTTTAGTCAGCCTGAAGGACTTGTGAATTCACACAGAGATGGACTTCTTCATATTTTTTTTCTTCAATTTCCTCCAACACGGAATTGCAGAAATAAAAGTGCAAACTGCTGCATGATGGGAGAACAGGAGCTGGGGCCTCAGTGGACTTTAATTTCAGACGGCGCTAATAATAGCCGAAGCAGAGAAATCCTTATGAAAGGTTTGGAATAATAAACACACACGTGCCAGAGAAGAAAGCTCAGGGTTTAGATACAAGTTTATTCATCTTTGGTCCCCTGGTGTTCCTTTTCAATGTTTCGGTTGGTTCTCGCTCATCTGTTTTTTGGACGGACCGTATAGATCACATTGTCACATTGAGGCCAATGTGAGGTGCTGATGTTCTCTGTCATTGACTGTCCTCTTCTATAATTAGCTGGCACTTGTTTTTCCAGGTCATTGATTTTGGCTGTTTTCCGTTTGCGAGGCGATTGACATCTCGTGGCTCGGGTCGTGTCTCCGGAGGGTGGGGTGTGATCAGTTTGGGTTATAGGGGGTAAATACCGAGTGTTTGAGCTTTAGCTCGCCGCTGACCTGCTGCTTATCTGCAATCACATGTTATTATTCTTTGTCCTCTAAAAGTTCGATACAGATTATGATTGTTTGCTAATATTGACAAGCACCAGCTTTAGTTTGTTTTTCTGTAGATGAACTTGTTCAACCAAGTACCAAAAATGTTCATCTCATTTATTAGTTAATTTGTGTATATTTATGTGTGCTTTGTGTGAATGTGTGTAATTTAATTTTTATTTTTCTAACATTTCTAAGATTGTTTCTAACAGTCTTACAAATCTTGTTATCTCAAAATGCATGGTTAAATGTTTAAAGTTACTTTTATTGACAAAAACATAATTGTGCCAATGAACACTCTCTTTATCGTCCATTAGAAAACCAAATTTGTATACAAAAGCAGTTTTGAATTTGGACGAAATAATGAGGAATACTAACAATATGCTTTAAAAAGCTTCCCATGGTGAGACTTTAAAAAGCTAAATGTTAAAATGGCAAGAGAACAATTAAGAAAACGATAGATTTGCAACATAATCGCATCGGTGACAATCGTGTTACTCTATATTTGTTATGTGTTTACATATATTGTGGAAAGTGGAAAAAATATAAAGAGTTTCATAGGAACAGGAAGTTTTTCCAAACTTTTGACTGGTAGTGTATCTACATGGTTGTGATAATTTGATAACATTACAGATATGCATTCAGCATCATTTTCAGTTATTTATGTTATCAGATAACGTTAACAAGTTTCTCAGTAAACTAATATTTCCTTATTCCTCTATAAAAATATTTCTGAGCTGATCCAAGTAGAACCTGATTGAACTTTTATACCTGTTGTTCTAAATGCCAATTTCTGATAATAATTAATATGTTTATTTAAGAAACCAGTACAGTGTTAAACGGTATACAGTTTCATTTTTAGTAACTCGCTCCACCTCTGCAAAGATGTTTGCCATTTCTCTTCAGAGATGTCCCGGGCGAGAGACTGATTTCTTATCACTGCTGATGCAGAGCCTGCAGTCGTAACTCACTCTCGCTGTTCTACACTTCACAAGTCTGCCGCTTCATGATTAAACGTCGTGTTATGATGGGAAAAGGGTTGTTGGGGTAGATTAGAGAGAAAGGATAGGTTGCAGGTTGAACCATAGATACTGGAGGTACAGTCAAGAAATGGATAAGTTGTGAAAATACGAGCAAGGTTTATTGAAAATCCTTTGAAAGAGTACTACACTCCTCCTTATGTGTCTGCTTAAGGAAACTTCTCGGCGTCTCGAACAAAACTGGGTCAGGGAATGATGGTGAAGTGTCATGAGACCTCTAAAGTAATAAAGACAAATAACCTGATAAAGAAACGAGCTTGCAGTAGAATTGGAGTAAATGAATGCACAATACTGTACAGAAATAACATCTTTTTATGTTGCTATGTCTGACGAAATGGAAAGATTTGTCTGCATAAGTACCAGTCAGGAAAATAAACAGATTATACCAAACAATAAGTTGGATTGATCTACATTGTTGCAAGCTTTTAAGCTGTTTTTACAAACCGGAAAGGATGTTGAAACTAGAAAGTATTTACAATATAAGATGTTGTAGGTATAAGGAGATTGTTGATGTCTCCAGGCTATCGTATGGCAGTTCATTGATGAATAAACTCTCAAATTATTCCAGATTTTAGATGCTGAAACATGACGGATCAATTGACCTACAGAGAAAATGTAAGATCTTTATAGCGGTGATAGTTCGTAATGATCATTTTCAGCATAGGTGTAATTTAATATTTTCTTCAATTGTTTCTTGCTTTCAAAGACAGTAGGAGAGTAATACAAAAATAGATTCAAAGCTTGCAAAATTAACTCGCTTGTGAACTTCCAGAATTGATTTAGATTGTCGGTTTCGTTTGGATTTCTGTGTGCATATTTGCCTACACAATCCAGACTAAGGGAGAAAATGCATCAGAAGTTCAGTCAAAACAGGAAGTGAAAGCAATAAACATATTTCTAGCAATTTGGCTTATTCTTTGTGTTTCATAATCGAAGAAAAACAACACACACCATTGTAATAGTTGCTTCAGTTATGTAGGATTTACGATCCTACATAAGATTAGCAAGTTAAATTACACTTGACATGACCACATATCTTCTTAGCCAATGAGAATCACCTGATTTGTAAATGATGTTAGTTGGTGGAGTGGCTTTCACTCATTCGCTGTATACTTTTCAGTTTTGTATGTGTTTTCAGTTCAGTCAGCCTAAAAATGTATTTCGGCTTCAACAAGCTAAATACTCCATATTCAACTAAAATTGTTCGACAGTATGTGACCCTGACTGTTTACTTTGCCGCCATCACTGCTAAATGCTTCTCAAACAGAGCATGGCTACGTCCGAAAGCCTTCGAAGGCAGCATTTCAAGGTAGGAAGACATCAAGGCACGTCCCAATCCAATGTGTTCTTTACTTCCTGTCTCCTGAGATACCTCCATCAGGTCGGTTTTTGAAGGCAGCATAGAAGAGTCCTTCGCTGCCTTCAATGTCCCACAATTGTGTGTGTGTGTTCACAAGGGAATGTGATTGGTCGAGCAGGGTCGAGTTCAAATAAATTAAATGGCGGGCAAGAAAGCCACTAGAGCACAAGTTTTGTGTAAATGAAGTACTATTTTCTCTTTTTGCAAATTTTCATGCATTCCTATCGAGAAATTACGATTGTAGTTTAAAATATTCGATAAGTTATCACTAAGGGTTTATATTTCAAACAGAATTTCGGCACGGTGCCTCTGAAGGCCGTCCGAATGTGTTTTTTCGGAGCTGCCATCATGCCTAAATGCTGCCCTTCGAAGTCACTGCCTCATGAGACGAGTCAGCTGCCTTAACTTTCAGACGCAGCCTACACAACGAACCGCTTCTTCTTCGACTCTTGTCTTGGTTACACAAACAACATGGCTGTGGATACTGACTCCTAGTGGCCATCGCCTGTCGATGCGGACAACGTCGCACAAGTATAAATGAAAAACGGCGCGTTGCCTACGGCGTAGATAAAAATCTGCCGTCATGATTGGGCAATATTGGCCGAGATACAACTATTTGTAAATCTGGAATCTGTGGATGCAAAAAAATCCAAAGAGCGGACAGCAGCGAGTGGTTTTAAAGGGGTGTTTATGGGGATTTTCGTAACATGCTTGTAACAGAACCAAGCGGCACAAAAGCATTTATATTTTTTTGTTCTGCCGTCCACCCACACATCTTGTGTCGTCTCAGACACTGACCACTTCTGTGCTTTGCACAAGTTCATTATAGTCTCAAACCAATGCCATGCCATTGTTTTTGCATTATTGAGCGACCACTCACACAACACGTCCACGTTTAGGAACCCTTTATACAGGCATCTAGTTTGAATCAAGGTCAAGAGCATGGATGCACAGAAGTGGTTGAGCAGTTTAAGAAGCAGCGCAGGGTGCATTGACGTCATCATGACATGTTCAGTGATGGCGTGTGTGGGCGCGAGTGGGTGTCGATGTTAGAGAGAACATAGTGTCAGAGATTCCTGATGATTTCAATGCCGCCGGTAACCTGGAAACACGTGTTTAGAGCTTTTAACCAGAGACTGCCAGTGTACCAGAAACATTCAAGATCAGGGGATGTGATTGAATATGTGATGAGTCACCGTTTCATTCTGAAGAAAAGGGTCAGGTCACACAGAAACTAAGACAACGTTTCAATGAAACGCTAAAGATTTCACTCACTCACTTGCGTATTTTACGTCACAGGAGTGAATTTGACCCTATTTATTTTAATTTGAGCTGTACGTCCAAAGATTTGGCTAAATCAACCCCAACCTCTTACAGTCCCATTTCGGCCTGGTCCACAGATGTGTGCATGTTGTTGTGAGGACAGGCCAGGTGCCCAAGGGTGTTTCCTGAAGTACAGTTGTTGTACGGAACCGTTTTTAGGAGAATGAGAGTGATTTAACCACAGGAATGTTTACAAACCAACAGAACCTCCTCTGTAGTCTGGAAGTGTTTCCATGACTCCAAGAGTCAAGTTTTGCGCTCTGTGGCGGTGTCATGAACTGTCATTGCAATCTTTAGCATCTTTTAAAAAATGTATTGAAAAGAATTGTTTACATTGCATAATCAGATTGAAATAAGGTCCAAAGATTTGAGATAAGCAATTCTTTTTTCCTTCTTGTAAGGCTGTCTTGTGTTTGTGCGTGCATGTCAAAGTAAAAAAAACATAGTTAGGCTATTTTAAAGTAAGTTTTTAAGACAAATTGTTTGATTTTAGGTTTGATTTTATTTTACATTTTTACATTTAGATTTAGAAGGAGCTTTATTACTTAGTATGTTTACACACACAAGGAATTTGACTTGGCGACAGAAGAAAGTTTACACATGGTGCAAATATAGTGCAAAAAAACATTAAAATAGAAAAAACGAGAATTAAATAAAAACAAAAATATACAAAAAGTACAAATATATAGACAAAACACCGTTTAAAAAAAGAGTATACAGATATGTTATTTACAGGTTTAATCTATTGTTTCTCACACCGTACAATTTCCAGATGCTATGTGCAATGTGCAAGTGTGCAAATTGTGTAATTGTAGTTGTCTGTGAACCTGAGATTAGACTTAAAAATATACACATTTCACTCTTAAAGCACACGGAGCACTCAGGCAATGGTTTGTTTAGCCAGACATGCAAATTTTCAAGTGTCTACCTGCAGTTGTTCTCAACATTCGCTAGCTTCTGAGATCATGGAATTTCCACTTCCTGTTTTTATTCTGTTAACGGATTTGTGATTTCATGTTTCATCAGTACCACGCTCTGCCTCCAATGGAAACATTTAGAAATTGTAATTTTCATAGACATCACTTGTTATTCTACAGTGGTTGTTCAAGCAAAATTGAAAATTGTTAGGTTATTCACCCTAATGCCATCTCAGATGTTGATGTGACTTTTTTCAGCTTCTGGTGTCACTTTTTTCCCATGGAAAAAGATATACACCGCGATTGCTAGTATTATGAATAGAAATGTCTGCAATATTAACATGTGTTCTGTTTCTTCTTTATGTTCCATATAACTCTTTCCCTACTATGTAACTACTGCATAAATAAAAGTGTGAAAAGCGCTATGTAAATCAAATTGAATCAAGTTTTGGTTTCAGTTTTGCTAAATAAGCTTAAAACAGTGACCGATGTTTTTATTAAAAAGTGTTCAACAGTCGTATACATCTGGGATGTCATGTGGGTGAATAAATGAGGGCAGAATGTTCACTTTTTGGGTCATATCGATGAAACTGTACAGGATTAAAAAATTGGAATCTTTCGTGAGAGTCACCCTGGTATTGTCAGCACAGGAACGATTTTAATTAAAACATTTTCTATATTTTTGGAGCTTTGGTGTCCCAACTTTATATGCAAATCTTTAGCAAAGGACAGATCAAACCTATGCGATGAGCTTGAACGCTTGCATCACAGAAATGTTTCTGAGGGGAAATGTAATCCTCCGAGTGTGTGAGGGATATTCTACAGTCAAATAAGGACACATTCTCTCTGCTCCACACATGCACACACAGGGATGAAAGCATGATGTCCTTAATGCATTTAATCATCAAGTCTACTTTGACTGAGGCAAAAGGGGCAAAGGTATGAGGATTAACCAGCCTGCATCACATCACATCATTTACAGAGGATGTGCACACCCAGATGGTCCTGATGCTGTCGTCTTCTCCTCTTTCATCCAGTTGTTTCTTTTTCTCCTCTTGTTGTTGGAAAATGTTTTATTTGACTTTAGACCTTACAGGTCACCATGCTCAAGGTTGTATTTATAGAAAATAGAAATGGATAGCAGACAGTTATTCATCTTAGCTCATGATTTTGCCTCTTTGATTTTGAGGTTTATTTGTTTTATCGGCTGTTATTTTGTCTAACGTTGGTTATTTTCGTCTCGTCTTGTGTGGTGATGTCTGGCTCTATGACTAATTCGTGGACAGTTGGTTGAGATGAAAGCTGTCTGATTCAGCCGTGTTTTTGTACAGTATTCACAACAGACAACTCATGAGAAGTCAGGTTCTCCAGATGACAAAAACTTCTGAATGTTCTGATCTTTAAGCATCTATTTTGAGTCCAGCATGTCCACGTTTACCATCATAAAAAACGTTTGATTTTTATCCTTCAAGCCTCAAATGCGTCTGATCTTTTTTGTCAAAAATAAAAAGAATATTTTAGAGATTCGTGGACAAGCACCACTTTATCTATTGTTAATACTTGTTTAAGGAATAATTCACCTAAAATGCTAATTCTTTCATCATTTTTTCAACCTCATGTCACGTCAAACCTGTAAGACTTTCATTCTTCCTTCTGAAGAAAACACAAAAGATATTTTGAAAAATCTTGGTAACCAAACAACATTGGACTCCAATGGCTTTCAATTTATGGACACAAAATTACCGAGAGATTTCTTAAAGTATCTTCTTTTGTGCTCCACAGACAAAAGAAAGTCACAAGGGTTTTGAAAGACATGAAGGTGCATACATGATGACCAATTTTTGGGAACAACTATTTTTGGGTGAAATATCTCTTTAAGGAGAGTTTTGCTGTTATATTTCTGAGAAGACAGTAAACAGGGTGGAAACGATCTTGCATGTGTCATAGAATTTTATTTTAATTAAATGTTTGATTTTCCTTTACTCCCGATAACTCTTCTTAGTTCTTAGAAATAATATTAAAGGAAAAAAAATCGGGTCTATGTCACGACAACAAAACTGCTCTTGTATTTTTGCCACCAAGCATTTAAAGTGCTTATCTGAACTCTTTTCACGAGTCATTTGAAAGCGTTTTATGCTCTCAGATGTTGAGGAGAATGTGAAATAGTAACTGCTGGTTTGCGCACCTTAAACGGGGAAATGAGCCGTAGGGAAGTTAAAGACATATACACACTGACAGCCTCGTGAGGGAAAGTGGGCTCGAGGCCAGTCAGACCAGCAGGGTCTTCCGAACACATCTCACAATCTTCTTTGATTATATTCTTCAGTTGGTTTGTCCAAACTTGTATGTCCTGCCCAACTTGTTTTGGATTACCTTTTAAGTATCTCTCTTGTGCTTTTGCTTGCACCTTCTGGTAAACTCTTCCCTCTTTACCCTAATTTCTCATCAGGCCATTAGTTTACACTTACTGAGGAACAGCCTTCTTCCTCTTATAACTAAATCTGAAATGGGAAATATTGTTTGTCATGTGACATATTGCTGATGACGTGCATGTTTGTGTGATGCAGTAGGTCTATGTGTTTTTGCATTGTGTTACACAGTTCCTGTTGTGGTTTATACCAAAAGTTTCTCTATATACAGGACAGACTCTTAGATACTTACGGTTAAAGGTGCAATATGGAGATTTTAGAGGCATCTAGTGGTGAGGTTGCAAATTGCAACCAACAGCTCACTCCATCTCTCCCTTTTGGAGCACTACGGTGGCTGACACTAAGATGTTGTGATTGTTTCCCCTCTTTTCCGAAGGAAATAACGTATTTACAAAACAGACTCTGTAATTTGTCCGTTCAGGGCTACTGTAAAAACAACATGGCGACTTCCATGTAAGGGGACCCGCGTTGTATGTGGATAGAAATAGCTCATTCTAAAGTAATCAAAACATAACGCTTCTTTTGTGAGGTCTTTATAAACCTCTGAACTCATAGCTATGTATATTATTTTGCATTTCTGTCAATAGATCCTTCCGAAATATCACACACAGTACCTTTAAATCATTAAAAGGTTAAAAGATACTCCACCCAAAAATGAAAATTCCGTCATCATCTAATCTCTCTCAGATTGTTCCAGACCTGTGAACATTTCTTTGTTTTGCTAAACATACCGGAAGAAAATAGGAAAATCAGATTTCGCTCCCCATTGACTCCCATAGAAGGGGAAGTTAGTCACAGGGGGGGCAAGATCGGACATCATCTAAATGTCTTCCTGTGTCTTCAGCAAACCAAAGAGGTATATACAGGTGATGTATACAGAGTAAATAATGGAAGAATATACCTCTTTGGGTGAAGTATCCCTTAAGTGCCATCAAACCGTAAACCCAATTCATGAACTGTTTAAAATTGACATTTATTAAAAATTTCATGGCATGTTCCTGGTAGTATTGATTCATTCAGGAGGACTTTATTATTTGCTATTTCTCAATAAACAATATTATCAGTGTTGTTGAGTTGATGTCGGATATAAAGTCTATAGTGGTAACACGTTTATGTTTGGTTGAGATGGACCCGTCTTTTTTGTGGTTTTAAACGACTGCATCTGTCAGAATACGTGTCACTTCCTGTTTGTAAGTTGAGCTGCTGCGGGATGGCAGACGTGTTTACCGACTACTCGCTGCAGTGTCCAGCATGATATGACTGGTATTTAGCAGGAGTGGGTGGGAACTTTTCACTACCCTCAGGAAATGAGCTTGCAGATTTGCTTTTTCTTCACTGGGTCATCAACATGCTTGTCATGTTCAAGATGGTACAACATTCAACAGGAAGCCGTTTTCGCAACAAATTTGAAAGTTATGACATTTGAATGAAAAGTTCATCAGTCATTTTTGAGCTGAGGAATGTTTTGCCACTTTCTAGTTCACTCAAAATCTGGCATCATTTATTCATCCTCATGTCGTTGAAAATCTGTGTATGAGTCTTTCTCCTGTGAAACACAAAAGAAGATATTTTGAGAAATGTCTCACTGGTGTTCACACAATGGAAGTTGAAGGGGTCCAGTGTTGTTTGGTCACCAATATTCGTCAAAATATTTTCCTTTGTGTTGTGCAGAAGAAACTCATACAGGTTTAGAATGACATGAGAGTGAATAAATTATGAAAGGTTATTTATTTGCGGGTGAACCATAGAACCAGGCTCTAAAATATTTGCGAGAACAAAAGCTCGTTGTCATTTTGAGAAGCTACTGAATTATTCAGAAGTGTTGTGTGTTTTTCCCACACAACACCATTGAGTGTATTCGCAGTGAAACAGCGGAAGTAGCTGCCACTTTTGGTCACGAGAAAACCACACGAGACGTGCAGAACTTTGCACATATGGACAAAAGTGCTCGCTGTTGTTGTGCACCGATTCACCGCAGGCATGTGCATGTGCAGCCCGTGACTTTAAAATGCTTCTCCAAATGCTTGTAGCTTTGTAACGGATGAGATTGCGTCCTTATCTAAAGTGCATACAGGTGTGTTGGGAAACTTTCTCAATGTAGCTGCACATCAGAGGATTTCTGAACTGTGAATCTGCAGGTCGAACAATTTACAAAATGATTTATGTATATAATGTCTTATGTTGTTATGTAAACGTTCTGGGTGGCCCTCGTCACCTTCAGCGTGTCGTATCCGTTTCTGATAGTCCGGATGACTCGTAGCATAAGATTTGTGAAACAGCTGATGATCAGACCTCAGAGCAGCTCCGCTGTAGACGTCTGAAAGGTTTCCGCTCATTAGCGGGGATCTCTCTCTCTCTCTTTAATTACCCTTCTGTAATATGTGGCTGCGGGCTGAACCTACTGCTGCGTGTGCTTTTCTCAAACATGTGCTCCCAGCATCGCGCTTTCTGCGAGTCATAAGGAAAAGCCCCAGACCGTGACCTCACTAATCTGTCTTGCCAGTTTAAATGTCATTAGCCTGTTATCAGCGGCCCGACGCTCATGTAACCACCCGGTAGCGTTTGGAGTTTAGATATCAGCTGGTGCTTGTTTGTGTTTGTTGTTCCGCTGTGCTAAGATGAGGTTTTCATGCAGAATTACGTGTTTGTGTTCTGTTTTTTGGGGGCACCAAAATAAACTGATTTTGTTGTATAAGCAAATAGCTATTAATGATGGGAAATTGCTTTTAAATGCAGGTATATTTAAAAATGTTTATGGTTAAGGGAGGAAAAAGCATTGAATCTAATGATACCGAACTGACATTTATTGTGAAACCATTTACGACAGCTCGATTCTTTGTTGCGAATCACAATATTTTTATTAACTCTCTATTATTTTAAATCAAAAAAAGTTGTGGATTGCTGTTTAAGTCACAAATGTTTAGCGCACAAAACGATTTTCGCTTCATTCAAATAATGACATGTAATTTGTGAGATAAATGTAATTTTTTTAAGTGAACTTATGGATTTAGTCATTTTATTTTATTTACCTTTATTTATCTATAACCTTATTAACCTATAGTTCATCATAGTTACCTTCATCAGAATGGTTTAATAATGATTCATTCAACTTCATTTGTCCATTTGTAATCTATGTGTATAGCACTTTTTATTTCAATGTTTTTGTTTTCATTTTTTTTCATTACATTACATTCATTTTTGCAATTCATCCTTACAGAAAACTTTATAGCACAAAAACTGAACATAAAAATAGAAAAGGGTGTATAAAAAATGGATATAGAAATAGAAAATGGTGTATAAAAAATGGATATAGAAATAGAAAATGGTGTATAAAAAATGGATATAGAAATAGAAAATGGTGTGTAAAAAATGGATATAGAAATAGAAAATGGTGTGTAAAAAATGGATATAGAAATAGAAAATGGTGTGTAAAAAATGGATATAGAAATAGAAAATGGTGTGTAAAAAATGGATATAGAAATAGAAAATGGTGTATAAAAAATGAATATAGAAATAGAAAATGGTGTGTAAAAAATGGATATAGAAATAGAAAATGGTGTGTAAAAAATGGATATAGAAATAGAAAATGGTGTGTAAAAAATGGATATAGAAATAGAAAATGGTGTGTAAAAAATGGATATAGAAATAGAAAATGGTGTATAAAAAATGGATATAGAAATAGAAAACGGTGTATAAAAAATGGATATAGAAATAGAAAATGGTGTGTAAAAAATGGATATAGAAATAGAAAATGTTGTGTAAAAAATGGATATAGAAATAGAAAATGGTGTATAAAAAATGGATATAGAAATAGAAAATGGTGTATAAAAAATGGATATAGAAATAGAAAACGGTGTATAAAAAATGGATATAGAAATAGGACAATTACATAACATGGTGCTGTAGATTACATGCGAAAACCCCAGGGTACATTTATGTCCATCTGTGCCGTACAAACTTTTCTGTATCTCTTTACCTTACAGAGAGATTAGTAAACGAAAATCTCACATACTCCTTCATGTGGAGGGCTGGATGAACAGATTGTGTTACGTCTAAATTTAGTCATTTACACTGTGGCCCGTTGATGTGGAAACTAGATGCCCCATTTGTATCTGGGCGGCTACTATACCGTACGTTTAGTGGAACCTGCTACAAGCGTCCACTTTGATATCAGTTGAGGCTATTATGACCCTGTCCATGTGTTGTGTTCAAGAACAGTGTGAATCTTCGTGCTTTTGTATAGATCGGCGGGTATAGAACATTGCTGTGTGTGTAAGAGCATCATTTACTCTGTGCTCAGAGCGGCATATCGACTTCGGTAGTTTTTTTGTCGTTGCATTGACCGCTCATTATTGAACTTTGTAAAACTGAACGCACAACATGTACCTTTCGCTGTTTCTCACGCTTTTAGCTTTTTGTGTGCAACTGCAAGCGTCAGAATGACGCAGATGGCAGACTCTTGAAAATAATTAGAGGCGTTTGTGTTTCCTAAGAAAGGAATAGGGAGTCTGGCTAAAGTGCATCTTGGAGGCCATAATTCTAGAGGAGAGAGAGAGATGAGGTGAAAATATATGTGCCGATAATGTACAGAGAGAGAGAGAGAGAGCCAAGCAGAGATGAAGGCAGAGAGGAAAGAGTATATGTGTGGAAAATTGAATGTGATGAAGGAAGGGTGGAGTCATTCCTGTTATTTGTACCTTTTGCTCTCTCACTTCTTTTCAAATTAAATTTGCTTGTGTTGTTGTTCATGACAGTATTTCCGTGTAAAGGATACGTCATACATTCAGATATATGCTTCGGGCACTTAAATTTAATGAATTATAAATATATATTTATTTGCACAAGTTAATAGGATGAATAGAAAGCTTTTTTCTTGTTTTAGCTATTGTTCAGTAAGCAGTTCACGGTTAGCCTACATGAAGGTTTTAACATTAAGATTATATCATTTTTATTTCATTTTAATTATGATATATTATCATATTGGCTTTAATTTTATGTTACACAAACCAGCTAATTCAAAAAGACATGCTTAAGAACACCAGAGCTTGTTTGCATTGTTTTCTGCCAAAAATGATGTCACTTCCTGAGAGATGATGTCATTAAGGATCTGTCTTCTTGTTTGTTGAAGAGATGTTTTAAAAGACTGAGAATAAACAGAAAAGGGAAATAAAAAACAAGCTGTGTTTGTTTACCAAGATTTCCAAGTAATTTAAAGAACAGAAAAATCTGAAAAAAACATTTAGTTTTTTTAACTGAAGTTCAGAAGCAGATCCTACATGAGGCATTTCTTCAGGACACAGAGCGTGTCTCTTCGGCCTCAGTTGTCTGTTGAGGTCATTTTAGGCGGTTCATCAGCACGCGCGTTGATTCGGTAAATGTGACAGTCAACCAATCACGACGACTTCCCTCAGAGTTTCATAAGGTCGAATGTGAGCAGTCGGATGGGGTCAGAGAAGGACAGTGGAATGATGATGACATCATAGTCTGCCGGACTATGTGTTTAAAACAACAAATATACAGAGGTGTGCTGTCCGATTTATGTTTTTTAACTGGTGGATTATAAAATAAGTACTAAAGAAAATCCCCTTGACGTACGTCCTATTCAGTCCAAGCCTTTTATTTATAGAGAAAATTGAAAATAAAAACATTTTGAATTAAGGTGGATAGTGCCGTCCGCACTGCAACTATAATGGTACAAAGAAATGATATCAATGGGATCTTGATATCGTCTTGATCTTGTTTTTTTTCAGCTTTTGAACAATAAAACATTGACAGCCAATCAAAATCCATTGAAATTGGAAGGGCTCACGCTTTGAAAATGGGAATGCTTGAAACACACCATCCTCTGATTGCGTAATTGCTAATCTTGTTATCGTTCACTCTGCGCATGGGACCATAATATCAAAAGATAACTTTTTTGGGAAACCACTTAACAAAACCATACTACCATAGCAACCTCATTGCAACCCACTAGAAACCACCACATCCTAGCAGTTTGACAGACATATAAGTTCTATCAATTGAATTGTTGTTTCTGTCTTCTTCAGCTCTTCAGGGAAGTCCGAATCATGAAGATCCTAAATCATCCAAATATTGGTAAGTCCCACATCAGTTTGATCTGTTTTCAGATTTGTGTCTGTGGAGATGTTTAGGAATGTGTCGCGCGGAGCAGACGGTAGCGGAGGCCTCTATCATCCCCTGTGCAGGAACTCCCTCTTCTTTTCCCAGAGCCGCCACACCGCTTCCATTCATCCGACCCGCCGGCTCCTCCCGCCAGCACAAAAGCACTCCTGTGTGTCTCTCTGTGTGCCATTGTTAAGCATCTATCATCTGACGGGCCAACACATGGCTCTCCCTCCCCCCATCTCTCATGATGTCATCTCTGGGTGGCCCCGTGCCCCTCATTCACCCCGCCGCCTAAATCAACCCTAAACTATCCCCCGTCCGCCATTCCGCCGAAATTGCATTCTATGCCAGTACGTATTGAACTTGAATAAGTACCTACTGTTAAAACAGTACGTTCTTTATGTTATAGTGGGAGTAGTATGAATACATTTCGACATTCGAGACTCATACACATTTTCGCCTAATTTATAGTATGAAAGTTGATACCCTTGTTTTGTGTTGCAAAGTTTGTTCTGAATGCTGATTGGTCGATATAAAGTTAATTCGTTCATCGATGTTGATTCGTATAGTGTATCCCTTCTGCGAATGTACCTTTGTTTTATCACAGTATAAGTAGTGTAACATGATTTTGGCAGATTTGTATAGCCAGAGATTTAAGATGGTTAAACTGGTTCATTTTGATGATTGATTGAGGTAAAATGACGAGGCCGGTGACTTGTTGGTGCCATAAAAAATGGAGAACATTTGGCACAATATCTAAACTACGTTGATAAATGATTGTTTTTCGCTAAATATTTCTTTATTTTCAAAGACGTCGTCTGGGAACACAAGTGATGACTTGGATCAGTGAATAATTTTTCAACCATCCAAACGAACTGATTTGTTTAAAGGAATCAGACGCTGTTGTTATGTGTTGTGTGGTGTTTAGGTAAAGGTTTAGTTTTGTGTTTCCGTTGCATTAGAGCGTGAACGCACGTTTCACAAATGAATGACTGAACCAGTGAAAGCGATTGATGTGTTGGCGGTCAAAGTAAGATGTTAGCGGTGAGTGGGAGTGAATGTAATTGCTAACTCTCAGCTCGGCCCACACGCTTCCTATCCTTTCCTTCATTCAGATTTTACCTCCGCTAACCTCTGTGAATAACCGCTTTTATCTCGACAAGTTTGTTTGATTGTCTTTTATCCGCAGTCCTTATTTTACCTGCTGTGGGGCGTCTTTCCAGGAATCTGGAACATTGTGGGCCGAGGAACACAAGGGTTGTCATGGCAACGCTTGCCTCGTGCGGTCCCTTCTGCAATTATCTGCTCTGGACCGCGCTGGCATACGTTCGGGCATCGCCTACCTCAGCCTGAGGCTCGGGCTCTGTGTTCCCGTCTGGATTCTATGAGAGCACGGCGTCTGGTCACACGCTATCACGGCCCCGGCGATGACCTACTTTTTGTCCTAAAATAAGTAATGTCGCAACTGAGGCGCTGACAGCACTATAATTATTTACTGTAAATAAATCAAATAAACCTACAGCAGTATTGAGGTTTTTTTTTTCCAATTCTTATGTTATTTGTTATCTGGCATATTATTTAAAACAATGAATGTTAAAAATATGTAATAAATAAAAATATTTGGAATGACAAAATTATTTAGTTAATAGATCATAATACAATTTTATTAGAATATAATTATTCTAGGCGATTATGTACGATGGTCTTTTTTCAGAGTAGACGCAGTTGTGTCAACAGAGAAAGATCAAAGAAATTCATTTCAGACAAGCTTGAGTGTGTTTGTATGCATGCGTGAGTGTTGACCGAAATCTATCATAGCTGTCACAGATGCACAGCTTTGCCTTCGCTGGCATTTACGATGTGACTATATTTGGTGCGCGGGTGTTGTGAGTACGTCTTTGATGTCCTTGTGTCGGGTAGTATTACTACAGCCTGGCCCATCAGTCACATTTCAAACAAACTTCAGTTACAGTAGTGTTTTCCTGGAGAGACGACGGACGGGTGAACATCCGTGGGGTTGTGGGTCAACAGGGGCTCACTGCACTGAATTTATTCAGATCATTAAGGATTTCTGCTGGTGAATCATTACTTGAAGTTAATCGAAAATGTGGCACTTCTGTGAATCTCACATAGAAAATCTGGTCAAATAACAACCCAAAATCAAAGGAAAAATCTAAAACTTTAATCGTGCATACTATTAGACCCTGTTTCTATGACCGAGAACACTTTTCTGCATTGTGATTTTCATGATAATTAAGCACATTCTTATGATTTTTGTCAGCAGTCAGTAATAAAAAATTGTGACCTTGTGCAGTGCTATGTTTCTCAGTCCAGTTCTTTTTCTGTTCCAGTTTTTCTTCTGTCTCCATTGTTCACTTAAATGTGTGCTATTTTTAAACATGCGCCATTTTTCACGATTAAGGAATGGAAAATATTTCTTAAATCATGCACATGAGACTCATTTCAAAGTCATTGTATTCTATGTAATAGATAATGTCCTCCTCATGGGAGCTGGCGTTTTGAGATCACATGCCTGGCCAAGTGCATTTGATCTCATTAATCCCCATTATTGGCTGGATTTATAAATAATATATTTATAATTTATTTATATATTTTAAGCATAATGCTGCATCCATAACAGTGTTATTCGAAAACTTTTATATAGGCCATCCCTTGGGAAAAGCAAACTTGGTTTTATTACAGTAAAAATGAAGTAACTATGTATTTTTGGCAGAGTGATTTGCATTTCTGTTATATACAAATATAATTTTTTAACCGTGGCTTTAATAGTGAGACTGTAAGAGATTTGTGGTGACTGTGGTTTTACTAGAAATAAAAAAAATCATTGTAACTTACTATAGTACCATGTACCATAATATTACCATATATACAAAAATACTCATACTTGTAAATAATGACTACTGATAATATCTCTCTCTCTCTCTCTCCCTTTCTGTCTTTCTCTACAGTTAAGCTCTTTGAAGTTATAGAAACAGAGAAGACACTTTATCTGATTATGGAGTATGCCAGCGGTGGTGAGTTTGAAGTTTATGTGACTTGTGTGTTATTGTTATGTAATCCTGCAGAAATGGGGTCTGTAATTATTCACCGTCCCCATCGTACTGAATGCAAGAGGGCTATATGATTCACCAAATGCGTTTCTTCTCTTTATAGGGGAGGTGTTCGACTACCTCGTAGCACACGGGCGCATGAAGGAAAAAGAGGCCAGAGCTAAATTTAGACAGGTACTATACTGCAGTGTACTCAATATTGCCCCACCCACATTTTTGTTACCCTCACCGCCCGGCTCATTCACGTTGCCTCCGGTTGCCGTGGAAACATCAAGCAGCGAGATCCTATTGGGTAACGCCGTTGTGATTGGCAGTAGATGGCGTGAATCCTGTAATAGCAGGGCCGAGGGTTTCCCAGTGGGGTGAATGTAACCCATATGCGTGACTTTTGGTTTGGGGTCATGAACTAAATACGGTTTGAAAAGTTTAAGACCTGCTTACGGAAAACATCCTTATTAAGTGTCCCTGCCGACATTGCAGTAACATTGTGATGCAAAATATGCGTCAGTTATACAGGGCACACCGTGTGAGATGTTGTATCTCACAATGCATTCCGATCTGACGAAAAAAGTCCAATATATAGTCAACAAAAATAATGTGTCCAGCTAAACACCTCTGACTAACTATAGACAAACACACACCAATAGCATCATTTACTCCATGTGTTTTGCTCAATGACCCTTGTGTCTCATCCCACTATTTTGATCAGTCTGATGTGCCCGTACGGTGGGTTAGCCCACAGCTGATGCTCACATCTGTAGTCATGGTGACGGGGTCTCCCTGTAAGCCCCCCACACACACCTCCGTCCTCTGCTGCTGTGCAGACAGCTTATCTGGGTCAGGCACGAAACACCACTGAGATCTCAGCAGAGCAGAAAAAACAACCAGATTCTTCCAGCAGTCGGAGGAAGAAATGAAAATCTGTCCTGGCATCTGATGTCTGGGACACGATTGCATGAATAAAGAACATCTTTGTTTGAAAATGAGTAGAGAGAGACAAAACAATGAGATTTATATAAAGTAGATTACTGCTGATATCACAAGCCAAAAATAGCCTATGAGAATAATGTTGGTTTTTATTTGTTGGTTTTGCTGACATTGATCTTGGAATGCAACAAGGAGCTTTTATTATGAAAATAAATAGGGACCGTTTTCATTTTATGTTGTCATTGAGACAAATAGATTTCTGTTAATCATTAACTACGATCTGTGGGTATGTAAAGCTTTCCAACATTGCAAAAAATGTGAAATAAATGTAGAAAATTAAGGAATACACTTGAATTGAATTAAATTGATCAATGTCTTACCCGGATCTATTCCCGGCGTTCCCTCTCTCTCATGAATCTTCCTAAAACATGTGACTGAAACGCCTTCACATGCTTCCTTTTCTAATCAATTGTTTTCTGGAAAAAAGCGATCATGAAGAATGTTCATGTGTTATATTTGCTGTCATACCAAAGGCTGTCTGTTATTCAATCACCATTTTCTCAACCCACTTTATAAACCATTCTTTGTTTCTTCTCTTCAACTTTAGATTGTATCAGCTGTTCAGTATTGTCATCAAAAACGCATCGTTCATCGAGATCTCAAGGTAAGATTATCATCTGACTGTAACCCTTCACTATTTACATTTTCCTCGTATCTTTCTAAACCCTATCAAACATGTTCTGAAATTGGTTGAGATATCGACACCCTCAGGTTAGCTCCTTAGATCTCTCAAAATTCTGCCCCATATGATACACATTTTTCTTCAAAACTGTGATTATCAGCCTTTTTTGTTTTATAACCAAAGTAAAAAAATTATGGCTCCTCCTCTTTTTGAAACAGCCAGTAGGTTTTAGTTTACCTCGTAGCTTGGAATTTGATTAGAAGCTTAAGTGGATAACGATTATCATAAAAATCATTGAAAAGTTTTAAATCCTTTGACCACATTTACATTTGGAAGATATATCCCTTTGTTATGGAGCATATACTGTACTTTTATAATATAAATTATTTCCTTAAGGCGAACATTATTAAACAACAAAAATCTTATTTTCATTACATTATTGTTTCATTGTGACTTAAACGTATATCATCACTTATCATTCTCTGCTTATAATGGGTCTTTTATACCTTTATATCTGTTTTTTTGACGTTTTATTGTATTGTGAGATGAAGAGACATAAAGCAGATTTAGACATGAATCTGCATTTATTTTGGGATCTTTGAAACGGTTCTATAAATAAGGAAAAGCAGACAAAAGATCTGAAAAGCATGCGATTTGTTTTCATATTTCTGCATGTGACGTTTGTCATAAACCATATTGAACTGACATGTGTATGTTGCATTTTTTCTTCTTTTTGTTGGTTCAACTTTAAAAATAAGTGAAGTAAACTTAAAAATATGAGTAAAGGAATTCAATGCAAACTCGTTGTGTTGAATGATATTTCTAAGTTGCATTAACTTATTTCTTGAACCAGCAATTTTTTACAGGTTAGAACTTAGCTAAAATTGCATTAGCTTCCTGCAAACTTTCACAGTGGTACTTGCATTAATGACGGAAACTTAACACGGTTCGTGGCCAGATACAATACAGTCTGAACAGGCGAAATCTGCTTGTAATTGAACTCTGTTTTAGAGTAAATAATCAAATCCTTTGGAGTCTGCGTGTCTGTTGAACATCAGCAGACCAACACAAGCAGAACTTTTAAAGATTCCTCGTCCATCCCCCTTAGCGTCGCCACACTCCATTACTCGCAATACATTATCCTTTCCAGACTGATGTTCAGTAAATGATGCATAAGGCTTTCGAAAGCACTTGTGTGAGGGAAGACAGGTGGAAACAGGGTCTGCTGAAGCGTAACTCTTTATTTTCTTGTATGCTGTACCTTCACTGTTTGTAACTGTCTGTTTTTATTTGTTTGTAAGGGGGAGGTCAACGTAAGGGGCATTAGATTTCCTTTTTACTCTTTGAGTTCTTTTGTGGTTGAAGGACACTTTACTACAAAATCAAAAGAAAAAAAGACATTTGGTGTAAAGCAAATTTCAATGTCAGGGGATTGCACGTAGTCAGAAGTAAATGTATAGAACAATACAATATAAGTCGCTTTGGATAAAAGCGTGTGCCAAATGCATAAATGTAAAAGCTAAAAACCCTTCTTTCTTTCTTTTCATCTTTCATGCAGGCAGAAAACCTCCTGCTGGATGCCGACATGAACATTAAGATCGCAGACTTCGGTTTCAGTAATGAATTCACAATCGGGAATAAGCTCGATACGTTTTGCGGCAGTCCGCCGTATGCGGCCCCTGAACTTTTCCAAGGTAAAAAGTATGATGGCCCGGAGGTTGACGTGTGGAGTCTGGGGGTCATTCTCTACACGCTGGTCAGCGGATCGCTGCCGTTTGATGGACAGAATCTAAAGGTTAGTGTGCTCAGTACTGAAAGGTCACCGTCCTAAACCTTCACAGAGAATCATACAACTGAACGCAGACACATGCCTCTGGATTGGTGGATAGTTTTGGCAATTTTTGATTTCAAAAGTTACACATTGTAGCTTAAATAATAGTTAAAATCATTCTTCAGATGAGGATCTTTTTCTCTAAAGCAGCTTTGAATTGTGTTTTGTAAAGTGCTATGCAAATAATAAAATATTCCATAGGAACTTCGCGAGCGAGTGCTGAGGGGTAAATATCGAATCCCCTTTTACATGTCCACTGACTGTGAGAACCTCCTGAAACGCTTCCTGGTGCTGAATCCAGTCAAACGGGGCACGCTCGAGGTGAGGGATTATACCTTCATTTGACACCTAAATCTCTCATTTCCTACAAACCATCATCCTCTTTTATCCTCTCTCCGTGGCATCCCTCGCCCTGAGCGCACGCTTTCATCACAGCATGTATTCTCCACCCCTCATTAATTAAACATGAGCACAGAAGAACAGACACACCCTGTTTCCGACTCACAGAGGTCCAGGGAAACAGCGCCCCCAGTGTCCGTGTGATGTAGCTGCAGGGTGATTATTTGCTGATTTACGTTGACTTAAAATGATTGAGGATTTAACCATTCCCCACATGCTGTATATCATCTGAATTGAGAACTCAAGTCCAAAACAATCGAAACTGCATTACAGTAAATTAGTTTTTAACAGAGAAATGTGTATCATGGATAGATATTTTATTAAAAAATGCTTTTGTTTTAGTTTTAATTTTGCATGCATCTAAATAATCTGAGTGATAATTATTTTGCATGGCACTGTATTGCAATGTATATCTCTCAAAAAAATGCAAAACAGCCGTTAGGGAACCGATTGCGTCACTGATTTCCCACTTTTAGACGATTTTAAAACATGCAGATAGATGAATATCTCACACAGGTGTGTCTGTGTTTGTTTCAGCAAATCATGAAGGATCGGTGGATCAATGCAGGCAGTGAGGAGGACGAACTTAAACCCTTCCTTGAGCCGGAACTGGACATCACGGACCAGAAGAGAATCGGTATAAATCAGCACCTTTTACGTGATTTGTCTGTTCTTACGAAATTGGAAGGGTGTGTTTTATTTCATATATACAGTGGTTACCGCACCTATAGTTCCGCATTATATAAGCCACATATTCTGTATGTATGATTTAAACTTTCTCTTTATATCATAAGTGTTACATAAGTGTTGAACACAAAGAGCTAAAAGCAGGAATGCATTAGGAGACATAAACAAATCCAATCGGTTCTGTTAATGTACCCATAAATAAATCAAACTTTAAAAGTTTCTATTGATTAAGCATCATAGGTTTATTTGTCTACACATGGCGGGTCGGTGATGCAATTTTGCTGATAAATGAGTAAAAAAGTATTTTGTGTTTTGTTTGGTAGGTCGGGTTGCTGTCACAGGTTTTAATGCAAACCACTATGTGGCATGGCCAAAAATTCTAGGTGTTTTTTTTCAAAGCCAAATGATCACATGCACATTACCACAGTTTCCACAGCATTGTTTTGAATAAAAAAGCAGAACTTCCCTCTAAAAACAAAAAAGTTCGGTCACAACGAAATAGCAGTTATTTGTGCACTTGTTTCTCTTTTGTTTGTTGCTGAACCAAAAGCAACAGTTTGAATATACTGTGTTTACATCCGGGTGGACGAAACATAATCCACATTTACAGATATATTACTTGAAAGTTTATGTGTATGGATTATCAGATTAGATCAGTTTTTACAGGGTTAAACTAGCATATGCATTTTACACAGAATCAGAGATTTTGATGTGTTTGGCTTTATTGAATTGCTTGAAGTTCTATCTCTCAGATGTTGGAAATGTGTGTGTGACGGTAAATCAGTTTTTTTTCACACAAGCCATTAGAACAGAGTGCTTCATTCAACGTGATGCTGATAGCTGTTGGCGTGCCTATTGGCATCATCATCACTGGCTTTGAGTCTAGGGATCGATGATGTCAGACTGGACCTGTTCCTTTCACTGATACCGCAGGGCAGTCTGGCTTTCAAACTCTATTGATCCAGTTCTGTGTTCCAAACAGCATTTGCTGCTGGTGCAAGAACAATTCAGTTGATCTGAGAGTCACATCTAATATTACACAAAATTTAAGGGATTAAGCGCTCTTTCTCGCAAAATTAACAATTATTTTAGCACCAATTTTCCAAATTAAACAAAATCGCTGTTTATTTGACTAGTGATGTACTGATAGGTACTGTTGTATGATATATGTGTTTTGTTTTTTAAATAACCGACTTGTTTTTAATAACCTTATGGACTGTGTTTTATTTCAGATATCATGGTGGGCATGGGCTACTCGCGGGAGGAGATCCAGGAATCTCTAACCAGGATGAAGTACGATGAAATCACGGCAACATACCTCCTCTTAGGCAGAAAGTCCACAGAGGTGAGCTTTCTCATGCATATGCACACAAATGTCAAAAGCGGGCTGATATGCTGGGTTGTATTACCGGGAGGTGTGGGAGCATTGGTATCAAATCTGATGCATGGGTGAGCGTCGCATTAGCGGAGTAAATACATTTTATTTCGTTGAATCACAGTTGGAGGCGAGCGATTCCAGCTCCAACAGTAACCTGTCGTTGGCCAAAGCCCGACCCAACAGCGAGCACAACAACGGCCAATCACCATCTCACCTCAAAGTCCAAAGGAGCATCACCTCCAATCAGAAGCAGCGTCGCTTTAGTGACCAGGGTTAGCGCTGTTTTCATCTCTTCTCTGTTTTGTCGATGCCCCGGGGATTTCTGATCTCCATTCTTTCTAATGTTTCCATTCACAGCTGGTCCAGCCATTCCCTCGGTTGGACATCCCAAGAGGAGTCAAACAACTTCTGTAGAAAGCGAGCACAAAGAGGAGGGCAGCGCTCCGGCACGCAAGTCCAGCTCGTCCGGGAGCCGCGGCATGGGCCCTCCGAGCCCCTTGCTGGGCAATGCCAACAACCCCAACAAGGCCGACATTCCTGACCGGAAAAAGAGCTCCGGTACTCCTGGGGTAAGAAGGCAATTTCTGGGAATCTTTGTAAATTACTTTTTTAAGTATGAAAGACGAGCTGGGTTGAAGAATAATGTTGTGTTCACACCAAACACGAAGCACCACGCATCTTGCTTTTTATTACTCGCGGAATTAGTTTATTTTCGCGCAAGTGATGCGGAAAACATTGCGCAACGGTCTTTACGCGTCCTGACCTGTCAAACAATAGGTGTCAATAAGAGTTGACATTTTTCAACTCGGGCAGAAGACTTGATGGATGCGTGTTCGTGGGAATCGTGCCAGGCGACGTGAATGATGTGGATCGGGCTTCACGGTTGTAATATGTTGAGTTCACCCGGATCAGGAATTGCAAGTTAAATAAATATTGAACTCGAGCGAGAAAACACTTATTGAACAAAAGAGCTAATTGACACTAATTGTTTAATACATCCGAATGCGTGAAAACTCTCCCTATCGTTCATGTCTATTCATCTATTTACATTGACTTTGCATGTAATTTACTTGCACACATAACTTAATTCGCGTTTGGTGTTAAAATAAGACTTAATCTAGAATTTTGTGTTTCAGCAGAGCAATTCTGTGTCCAGCGGTATGACAAGAAGAAACACGTACGTGTGCAGTGAGAGAAACGCAGCGGACCGTAACTCCGTCATCCAGAACGGCAAAGAGAACAGGTGAGAGACACTTTTTCAGGTTGTGAGGTACCAAATCTTTTATAACCAGTGGGTTTATGAAAACTGCCTTGTAGCCAACACAGATAGTTTTCCAAATTCAATCTGTACAATGTCTGATGGAGGATCTGCGCACGTATAGATTGAGAATATGACGCACAGACACACCAAGTTATGGTTTATATGAGCGTTTTTTAATCATTAGGTCTTAATCTGCATTAGATGTTTTTGAATTCTGGGTCTTTGGCCACAAAGAGGCCACTGTTCACGGCTATTACATCTCACACAAAAGACGGGCATCCCCGTTGTGCCAGTCTGCCACGATGAACCTCTCAGCTTTGCCACATACACCACAGGGGAAATGGAGACCATGGCCCGCATCCCATATTAGGATTTGCAAAACTTACAAAATCTTTTTTGACTGCTCTACTATTTTGTCCCAAGCAAGCGACGTATATTGTACTGGAGTTTGGAGGTTTACATAAGCTTCATTCTTTTACTCAATTAAAGCTGACCACAAAGCACTGAATGCAGGGGTCGGAAGTTTTTAAGAGTTTTCAGAGCTGTTGGCTTTTAATGTTTGTGTAAAAAAATGAGGTGTCAATTTAGATTTTTAACCAAATGAATTGCATGGTATGAGATTTAATTCAAAGCTATAATTCTTAACCTTTTTTTGTTTGTTAAAATATAGTACAAAAATTTGTAATGCAAGTGCAGATTAAAAATCTATCTACGTTTTTCGCCTCATTTAACAACAGTCAGCTAGTATTAATGATTTATTATATAAGCTGTCGATTACGGTATCATAGGAAACGTCAGATTGACGTTATTTAACTTCAACTAAGTGCATTAAGTCACCTGTTGTAAACAAACAGACTGATAGAAATGCTAACATTATCGATTTTTGCAGGAATGGAGTACACGAATGTTTGCCAAAAACATAAGTCTCCATCATAACCCCTTCCAATCGTATTAAACTCTTTTTATACTTTTTTCCTTATCTTTACTTTCACCTAATTTGATCTACATACTCTGATTCATGCCATCGCTGTTTATTTGCCCGTCTGCCATTGGCCAGCCTGAGCGAAATGTCGGGTCCTGTCAGCGCAAGCCCGACGGCTTATACCGTGGCTCTCACCGCTTCATCAGCCTCGGTCCGACTGCGCCACCAAAAGGCTGCATCCCTGTCGGCCTCCGGACACACCTGCCGCACCTCTGACCTCTCCAGGCCTAAGTAAACACCAATAAGCGTCTGTCACTAATCTTAGAGTGTCCCGAATGTCTTGCTCTAACGTCCTTTGACCTTATGATGTCTGTGTCTCTGATCTCCTCACGTCTCATCCCGTGCGCTCCCCCCATATACGACCTGGCGAGGAGATTCCTGCATCTTCCAACTCGAGCCATCACAACAAACCCGTTGTTTCTAATATATCCCACTAATATAGGATATGAATTTTACTAACCTTGTAAAATGACTAGTAAGATGTATTAAATTTTTGATGGTCGTTTCGATGAACTAATATGCAAAAGGAGTAAAGTAATAATTTGTGTAATAATTTGTGAAAAATGGTATATACTCTCCCTCATGTGATACCAAAACTGAACCTTTGTATTTCACAAAAGATAAGATAAAACGTGCATTTTGGTATGAATTGAGATGATAGTTTTCATTTTTGGATGAACCAACCCCAGGAGAGTCTGTGGTCTTCCCATCATGCCCTGGACCGATTGACACTGAGGGTCAAGTAAGGGTGACCTCACACACCTTACAAAGAAACGTGAAGGATCTTTATGAATATACATGAGATAAACCCAAAGGATTTGAGTTTTCACATTGGTGTTGAAGCTGTAGGTCAGGTATAGAATTAAACCAGGCGGAACTAAACCCTGAGCTTATGGATGAAATGAAAGACGGATGTTAAACCGCGGAAATTTTACTGGCACATGTCAGGTACCTTACACAACCACACAGGATTTCTCTGGGTATTAAAATGTTCAATTCAGTTTGAACCAAATCCGGCAGCATTATATCGTGACCCCAGAACGTATCAGAATTCCCACCATAAGAGTCGCTCATCTGTTTTTATTCTGATTTTTTCCTAATTTTCCCCAAACCTCCTCAGTACGAGCGCGGCTCAGACGACTCCGAGGAACCCCGGCGCCTCCACCCACAGCATCAGTAGCGTGACCCCTCCGGATCGCCTGCGGTTCCCTCGAGGAACGCTGAGCCGCAGCACATTCCACGGAGGTCAGCTGAGAGAGAGACGCACGGCCACTTACAACGGACCCCCTGCCTCTCCCACCTTATCGCACGACGCCACGCCTCTCTCACAGTCCCGAAGCCGCGGATCGACAAATCTCTTCACGAAGCTGACGTCCAAGCTGACGCGCAGGTAAGCGAATGCTCCACGCCGTCAATGCAAAACCGAACATTATTATCGCACCCGAAAACTCCTGGACACCGAAATATTTCTTGGATTTGTTTTCATTTGGTTAGATTTTTGAAATATACCATTGCCATCAGATTCACCTTCATGTCCTTAGGAAACGACGCATCTGCTCTAGATGTTCATCGATGTCTCTCTTCTCTGTCTGTTTTGTAGAAACATGTCATTCAGGTTTGCCAAAAGGTAGGCTCTGTATGATGTTAACTTTAACGTCTGACCGATTTAACTCAACTCTAAAAACGTAACTTTTAACTCTTGTGTAAATACGTGTTTAGATTAATTGCCTGTCATTCACCTTTTCACACCGTTGTCTCACTCGGACTGTGATGGAGCATGCCCGAGACGTCTCATGAGCAGAACTTTACTAATCTTCAATGCATGACCGCTCACAGGATACGACCGAGCACAACCTCTAGAGTCTCCTTACAGTATTGAATATTATAGACAGTTTATTTTTCCTTCCCAGCTTTTGTCTTTCAGGAAGATTGGTTTTTAGGTTAAATGTTGTTGTTACGGTGTACAATAGATGAAACGTTTGTTTAAATAATCCATTCTTGATTCAGACACAAAGGATGTCAAAGCCCCTCTAAAGTTCTACCTTTATAAAATAAATATTTTTAATACATGTTTAAGTTATTATTAAGTAAGGTCTTATTGTTTATTTATAGTTGCATCGTTTATTTCATCATAATCATCATTTTTTATTTTATTTAGTATTTATGTTGTTTTTATTTGTGTAAATAAATATTCAGCATGTATACATATTTTTGTTTAAATTATTATTTATTTGAATTTTTTCTTTATATCATCTATTCTTTTAATATTCTTTTCATTAATAATTTATTTAAAAAAGGAAACCTTTTTTAAATATGACTCGTCACTTTTACTAAAAATATTTTTTATTTGTATTATTATTCAGCATTTTTTGTTGTTGTTGTTTTTTAGTATAATTATCTTAAAGTTATTAAATCAATATACATTTACTTGAGACGGAAAGTAACCCACAATATTTAGTTTTGGTTTATGAAACAAAGTAAGGTAATGTTTCGAGTAAGCAAAAAAATCTTCCTTGAATTTAGTTTGACCTTTTTCTTTAGTACTTACTCAAGTTTATTTTCCTTATCTGGTACACTTTTTTGCTTGTTTTAACAATTTTTTGCTATTACATTAAACTACACACTATAGTAAAACTAGGGCTCATTTTCTTAATGTTTCTTAGATTCCCCCATACAGTTATACAATTATTTATTTCCACTTCATGGCATCATGATCTACATCACTTTACCCAGTCATCTGCTCTATCTACCTCCAGCAATCTCCCGCTATAAGTTAACCGATTGCTCTTGGTTGTGTAATTCAGGCCACCCTATTGGGCTCTTAATTTAGCTGCTGACAGATGTGGAGATTGAAAAAGGCTACATCTCTGCAGTTAAGGTACCGAGGTTGACCCCCTTCCCTTCTTGTTCCAGCCCTCATGCTCCAGAATTCTCCTATAGGACGCTCCTTTTTGACCTCCTTGTGTCGCTTCGTCAGGTGGTCTCGCAGACCAAGCACTTCTGTTTACAGCTCGACAACTTATGTATATTTGGTATTTTGTAGTGCTGTTTTTGTGTTTGATCAGACAACACTCAAAGTGTTCCCTAAAGAGAATAGATGTCTTCCATCGCAATAGCTTTCTCAAGTGCCTTATTCCCAGTAGCGGCCTTTGCTATGTTGATACGGCCTCACAACAGAAGGGGCCTCCGCTTACACTCAAAAAAGAAAAAACGCTGCTCATGCACCATGCAGTGAGAAATGTTAGGGGGACTTGAGGGAAAAGTGTCCTCAAAATTATTTAAAAAAGAAACATTTTTTTCAAAATAGGGGGCAATTAATCCTGTTATTTTAAATTGAAATATATGCCCCCATGGCATTAAACTCAACATTATGAGATCACTAAATAAAGGAAATCTTCTCAGAGCTTTTGCAGCAGACACAATCTTTTAAGTGTCATAATCGAGATAAGTGGGATAATATGCTATTTGTATTATTTAGGGTGCAAATCTTCTCCACCTACTTACACTTTTGACAACATTTTTGATCTTTAATATTAGTTCTTTACAGTTGACATTTTCTTTTAACAATTATGCTCAAAATATTTGCTCCTTTTTATTCCTAACAAATAATCTATAAACAAATAAAACAGTAGGCTAGTATGACGAACCCGATTATATGTAATGTAGTTTTATGAAGAAAAACGAATAAGATGGATATTAGATAACATAAGCGTTACAACACAAAATAAATGTATAAATTTATTTATAATAAATACATAGTAACAGTAAAACAAAGACAAATTCCTTGATATTAAACGAACAAATACTAATAAACCTTATCCTGCCCTTTTGTCGCCGCCATCATCTTGACGCGCCTGACTTTTTAAGAAACTGCACAGCACGCGCTTTATGGAGCACAGACGCAGCTCCATTCATCTGTAGCGACTGAACTAAATTTACTTTATTTCTATTAACAAATAATCTTATTGTAAAATAGTTCTGTTTAAACAAATAAAATACAGGGTGGATAGAATTCGTTTAAAACGCTACTGGCCGAAATATAAAAATGTTAAATACAGTCTTTATAAAATAAATGGGGGCCTCCAACTGTTTCTTTGAAACGTGCATCCGAATTGCAAAGACCCCTCTCGCTTATTCCCAAAGAGACAGAGCTGATTTCATTATAGGTTTGTTTCATATAAATGAGAGAATGTTTCTTTTATTTAGAAACCAGGAGACTTGCTGACAAAAAAACTCACATTTTAATTCATAACCATGAGTTACTCATTCTGGAAAAGACAACAATTCAGGCAACCTTAAATAGTTAAAGGTTGTGTTTGTAAGTCTGAAGAGACTTTTAAAGTAGATGTTGATCCGCGTGTACAGTCATTTGGCTTCTAAATGTGTCATATTAGAGCGTGTCCTGCATCTGTCTGCTTATATTCACTTCATATCTTCTCCTTTGACTCTTGCACATTGTCCTTACCATTGCATGACCATTCCATACACTTTTCATGTTGTATTGTGTAGAATGAAGAAGAGAAGTTTGAAAATGTCTGTATTTGAAAAGTATTGTTTTATTAGCTCTCTGGGATGTCTTACTTAACTGTACAATTAAAATTACATTTTGCGATATGTCATTAAGGAACAATAATACAATAGGTGCTAATGCCAAGTTACTAGTTTCAACAAAAGCCAGAACAATACCTATTGAGAGAAAGAGGTCCTTTACATACCATTATTGTCATGAAATGCTTATTTTTTATTGATATTATTTATATACAGCTTTGTTAAGTTATGAGATCTGACTTTTAATTTAAAAGTCTAAAAGGGTGTTTTGTGTTGAGAGCCCCTCTAACATTGTCTTTGATATTTCCTTTCTCTCCTCTAGGATGTGTTTAGATTAGCTTTTAATCTTTTATTAACAGAAACTGAAATTGTATTGCCTCTAAACTTTGTTCTCTCTGTTATACGTTTCTAAAGAGTGCCGGCAGAATGCGACAGAAATGGGAGGTGTGAGGATTCAAGGTGAGACAGGACATCTGGTTTTCCTTTATATACTGTACCCTTTCATTGTTGTCATCACCGCATCCCAGCATCTTTTGTATTTGCCCATCTGTGGTTTTTGAACAGCAAGATCAAATGAGCACTTTTAGTCCAGCCTAATATAGTATTAGATTTACATTTAAAGTGACTGTTCACCCAAAAATTAAAATTAATTTAAGACATAAGTCTTAAGCAATCATTTGGTTTCATGAATGGCTTGCAAGAGCTATTGCTCTGCCACTTTGTGGCAAGACAAGGAAGTGCAATATGATTATTAATAGCACTTGTTAAAGCACATATATGGTCACGTAAAGAATAAGACCTGCTTTAGATTTCTCTCAGTCAATAACTACCAATCACACAGAACACCATGTTTTGGATAAAACAGTTTTGGATGCATCCTTTCAAAATCATACTTCATGGAATCTCTAGTTCTGTTTAAAGATGTGAATTGTTTGTTGTTTTATACACTGTTTATGCATTTCTCCATGATTACGTTTGCATTTACTGCATGTTAAGATGCATTTATAAAATGCATGACGTGTTGTGACTGAAAATGAAAAATGGCAATTAGAGGACAACCCTTTTATTCTGTTTGTTTACTCACACCAGTAGCTCTAAGTATACACCACACATGCACGGTAACATTTCTAACTTGAATTTATGCCATTTGTTTCTATGTAAAGATTTATCTTTAAAGGTATAGTTCTTCCAAAAATAAAAATAGTAGTGGTCATTATTTACTCATCCTTGTGTCATTTGAAACAACTATAGCTGTCTTTGCTTTCTTTTAAGAGACTTTGATTAAATATAGGATCTTTTTAAGGTTTGTTTTTCATAAAACAACTGTGTAGAATATAGAATGCAATGGAGTTCATTTGTTTTATTATCTTTTAATTAATTAAAGTTAATTAATTAGATGAAGTTTTGTGTCTTAATGAAGCTTAAAAAGGTGGTCAACATCCACTTCCATTGTGAACAGAAATGCCAACACAAGCATGAATAGGCCTAAATAATGAAGTAATTTTCATTATTGGGTGAACTATCCCTTTAAATGTTGTACTTACCACAAATGTATGAAAAATATAAGTTGTTTTAACTCTTCTACTTTCTCTCTGACAGTCGTAACGTGTCCGGGGATCAGAAAGAGGAACAGAAAGACTCCAAACCGCGCTCGCTACGCTTCACCTGGAGCATGAAGACCACCTCGTCCATGGAGCCCACGGAGATGATGCGCGAGATCCGCAAGGTCCTGGATGCCAACAACTGCGATTACGAGCAGCGCGAGCGCTTCCTGCTTCTGTGTGTCCACGGCGACGGCCACGCCGAGAGCTTGGTCCAATGGGAGATGGAAGTGTGCAAGCTGCCCCGCCTCTCGCTCAACGGCGTGCGCTTCAAGCGGATATCAGGAACATCCATCGCTTTCAAGAACATCGCCTCCAAAATTGCCAATGAACTAAAGCTGTAAAAAAAAAGACAAAATGTATCGGTCGAAAATGTGAAAAGCAACAAAGAGGACTAAGGCACACGAAACTAGAGTAATCGAGCTGTATATTCTTTTGGAACAAGTAGCAGATACAAGGATTGTTTTCCTCAAACACTTACAAAGTATGTACTGAAAATATTGTATAGAATCATGCCTTAGGCAATAATTTCCTGCATCTTTGAAGCATTATTAATATTATTATTGTCGTTATTGTTGTTATTATTATTGTTGGATGGTTTCAAGCTGTAGGAAAACAAAATGACGGTTTATTTCATTTTTTGTTTGTTTGTTTTGTTTATGCACTACTGCAGTTGATGCCCTTTGGGGACTAATAGTAACAACAGAGACTGAAAACTTGTGTTTAAGATGGCAGCGAATCACCAAGCACTCTAGTATTTCACTATATGTCCCTCCCAGTCCTCTAATGCCATAACAAAAATGGCCATTTTGTATTATCTTTTCGAAAGGAAACATGTTTGCACACATTTCCCCCAGAAAATGCCCATGTTGTTTGTATGTAGATGTTACTCCATCCATCCAGTCCTCCAGTTTAACAAGCATCTTTCTTTCTTAACCTCCCGTGCCCTTTCGGGAAATTAAAAACCTGTTGTTTTCAAGTGCTAAAATTAAACGGGATCCAACAGGTCGAACCACTGGTGCCATGCGGGCGTCTCCTGGTCACGGCACCCTCACTGCTTCAGACGGGCGACTGCAATGGACGGTAAAGAGATAGAAAGACGAAGGATCAGGAACTGGCTGGTCTGTTTGAGTATTTCGTTTCCTAATGAAGTGTTTTTTAATGTTCAGGTCTTTGCTTTGGACCCCCAGCGTGTATCAGTCATTCTGGGACACGTTACAGAAGTTTAGCTTGCCATTTGTAGGCTCCAGTATTCACCCCCATCTCTAAAACCTTTTGCACTGTTTTTATTTTGTCTTGATGTTTTCATTTTTTGGAATGTAAATAATATACCTTAGTTTTGCAGCAGCAACATATACTTTTTTTCTTTTCTAAGTCTGGCTGTGAGCTGGAAAATTATGGGAATTATTGTAACTCATCACAGGATAAGGTTAATCAGTGTCTCCATTAAAACAACTGAAAGTCAATGATTTGCAGAGTGGCTTTTGTTAACTGACGACAAAGGCATATCAATATTTACAATCTGTAACATTAACGTTGGAACATTTCATAGGATTTTAACAGCCGGGATCTTAAATACATCTTTCTGATCTTTAGTCGAACTCTGTTTCCGAAAAGCATTATGTCCTTTACGTTCATGTGAGAGGCCTACACTATACAAAGGTTTGGTCACACTTATACTCCATTTAAATATTAAGGTACGGTTTGCATTATTGTGTGTACTTACAGTATTGCCAAAGCATTATACATAAATAAGAAACGTACAAAAACAGCAAACTCGTTTTACTAGTAGTCGTTAATGCTATGCATGAACACAAATGGAAATATGTTAATTGTTGTACCATGTTTAAGCCGTTACAGCTCGGCATACTTGCTTGAAGAGCCCACGTATTTTAAAGATTAATGCAAAAAATCACTTGAAGATTGTGTTTCCATTAGCAACATGAATTAACCAGAGCAATACACTTTTTCAGCATTTATCAATTTTTTCTTAGTTCATTAAAACAGTTATATATTTTGTATAATCTAATGTTAGTTCATTAAGCATTTCCAATTGTAACAGTGACGACATTTAATTAAAAGAATCTTTAAGTTAACGCTAAATTTAACATAGACTAAAAATAATAAATCCTATAGAAGCATTATTCATTATTAGCTAATACATTGACTAGCAAATACAACCTTAATTGATAAGTGTTAATAAAAGTCCTATAAATTTGTAAAACTGTATATAATATTATGTACATTGTTTTGATTTAGTGGCTTAGTGTACCCAAAGCATTACGTATATCGACCCAAATATTTATATATTAGAAACAGACAGGAATAAGTAACCCTTGTCCCTAATGTAAAATAAACTTCATTTTTAACGAAGAGCTTAGTGCATTGATAATTCATAAGATCTCAGACTGCATTATATTCACATTATGATGATGTAAAATGTTACCAAATCCTTGCAGCAAAAAGAGAGGAAGAGACAGATTAGTGAGATTACCAATTTAAGCAACATCCATCTCATCCTTATATAATTTCCAGCATCTTATCTATTATATAACACCCCCTCCCAACCCATCAAAGCTCTTCCCAGAAAATCATCCAGCTATAAATTTCCATACATCTGTCTATGGCTTAGCGAGCTGATACACATCATCATCGCTCACGTCATCATCACTTCTGGGTAACTTCTCCCGAAGGACCCTAAAGCGGAAATATTCAATGCGTGATTAAACAACAAGCCACGCCCCCATCTCTCGCACGATTCCGATTTGACCACGCCCCCGTCTCCCGTAAGGCGGAGTTTTACTCGAGAGATCGGTGGCCGCTCGTAGCTGCTGTTTTGGACGGCGGACACTCGTCTTGTTGATTTTTCTGCGAGTTTCTACAAAGCACCGAGAACGACATGCGTTTCAAACCGTCTCGAGACCGACTGTACAGCGCTCGCTGCTGCGGCTGCTGTCACGTGCGCACGGGCACCATCATTCTGGGCACCTGGTACATGGTACGAGAACTAAAACATGACAAGAATAACGTTACATGACAAACTGTTAACCCAAATAAAATATGCCAGTAATCTATGCGTAACGATTGATTATTCATGCCTAGTTTTGTGTAATGACGCTTGCTGTTGCTTATGTTTTGACTGACAGATCCGCGTTAGCGCGATGCTAATGCTAACTCAATGTTTAGAAATCAAACTGTCGACAAACATCACACGTAATTGAGGTTGGACGTGGGTTAATCGCCTTCTAGTATTGTTAGGTCGTTATATTGGTCTAAGTGAGAAAATTAATCGCGGAGATTGTGTTAAAATGTTTTATTTGTTATATAATTGTGTTTAGCTAACTAGCTATCGCGCTACCAGAGGCCTACGTTTGAGTTTACCAACCTGTCATGGGACTGACATCCTGATACTGTTTTAAGTAAACTAACAACAAGTGTGTGTTACATAAGTGATTGTGGGTTTACTTTCGTATTAAAGCTCTTTTCATGTTTGTGATATTCTGCTGTTTGACTGACAACGTAAAGGTGAGTCAGGTGAACTTAAAGGTTTTGCTTGGCGACTTCTAGTATTTGCAAAAAAACTGGTGTTGTGGATAAAACATCTTAACTCATAGCATCTGTCAATGGAACATCTTTCAACATGCCTCCATGTTAATGGTTTGGGCTCAATGTTTACAGGAAACCAAAGTTTCCACTTGGAAATAACTGATGTGTTGTCAAGTTGTTTCAACTTGGAGCATGCAGATTTTTTCCTTATGAAAGTTTTCGTATATCAAAGTGCCATTTACGTCCTTTCCAAAAGTAAAACTTTCCAGAAAGGCCACATGATGCAGTGAGTAATTAAACTGACTTTTTTAGCTGAACTGTATCTCTGTTTAAAGGTGGTGAACCTGTTGATGGGTATTCTGTTGACGGTGGCGGTTACCCAGCCTGAAAACGTCCCTACTGTTGACCTGCAGTATGAGGTTATTGAGCATTACTTTGCCTCTGACAGAATGTCAGGTATGTTGCTGATGTTATGTTTCGAAACAACAGAATGCATAAATATCCATATATCTAATTATCATTTAATGCTATATGATTCGACTGTACCTAAAGCCACAAACACATTTGTTTCAATGACAAACAAATGTTGTGGACTAAGAGAGTTAAAAGATTGTTATGTTAAATGTGCTTATCGTTTGCCTTTTGTCTCTTCAGAGAATGCCTGTGTGGGATTTGCCATCTCTCTTCTGATGCTCACCATCAGTGCAATGATGGTGTATGGAGCTATTACTGTAAGTTAAAATGATTGAAAACATCTTTAACATATATATTTTTTGTTAAGTAGAAGAGAAACTGAAAATCAGGATTTGATATAAACCTGAAAATAAACAGATGAGATGGTAAACTGGTGTCTGTCATTACACACTACTGTTCTGAACTTCATTGATGATATTTTGTGCAAATGTACTAGGTTTCAACATTGTATATTAATCTGTTCTTTACAGTCTTGCTTTATGATGTCATCAGAAAGAGGTTGAGTCTGTGGATGTGTGACACATAGTACAAGTATATCCCATAGTTTTCCGAGTGAAATTATAACAGTTACAGTTAAATGCACATTTGTTCTTGCTAAATATTACTGTGAACATTGTGATAGATCCACAGTGGCATATAGGTTGTAAAAGGCTGTTGTTCCTTTAGAGCCCTGTCTGCTTGTAACTCCCTTTCATGCCATAGCAGAACCAGATGATTCATCTTTTCCTTGATTCTTAGTGGCTGGGACTAACATCAGTCCCACATAGTCCAGTCATAGCATCGATTACCGGGAAACACACATTCTGATAAATGTATCTAGAATACACTATAAATCTCTTCTCTTCGAAAGAACCATTTGCCAAATGTGTAAATGTAAATGTACTGGCAGGGGCTAGCCGATCACATTACATCCGGCCACATCGAGAAAGTTCTTTTCATTGTTGATCTGGGTGATGACATCACACACTTTTTCCACCTGCACAGAATCGTGATGGCTGGCTCATCCCGTTCTTCTGCTACCAGCTCTTTGACTTCGCTCTGAGCTGCCTGGTAGCTATCAGCTCTCTGACATACCTGCCCAGAATCAAGGACTACCTGGACCAGCTGGTCAGTGTCGCCACTCACATCCTACCTCTTAACATCTGTTTATCACAGACAGGATAATTAAAAAACTCTTTCTTGTCTCTCTCTCAGCCCGACTTCCCCTACAAAGACAACCTGCTTTCTCTGGACTCCAGCTGTCTCCTGCTCTTTGTGCTAGTCTTCTTTGCCATTCTCATCGTCCTTAAGGTAGATGCCATTGAACTCTCGAAATATCAGAATCTGTTGATGGTATTTTTATTTATAATAAAGTGTATATTAATAAATTAATAGCTGCATGTTTTTTTGTCTTTTTTCAGGCTTATTTGATTAACTGTGTGTGGAACTGCTACAAGTACATAAACAACAGGAACGCTCCAGAGATTGCAGTCTATCCTGCTTTTGAGACCCAACCTCAGGTTTGGCCAGTCTGCTTTGAGTTTAATGTGCACGTTAGGATGCTCATTTCGATTTATTTCCCTAACCGAGAACCGTTACCCGTTATCCGAACCGTTCACTGATAAGAATTTGATATTAAATTGTAATGAAATAAAAATACATTTCGATTGAGTCCACAGAAGGTCGCGTATGTCTGCCACATACGCCTTAGCATGCGACATCCGGAAGATGCAGACTTCGAAATGAGACGCAGCTACAGTTGCTGAGGGTCCGTGACACGTTAAAAAAACGCAGCATAGCGAATATATCAACAACAGCACCTCCATCCTTATCACATTTTCAGGAACCTGCAGCGTTTTGGACAATGGAGAAAATAATATAAATCCAAAGCATAAAATAAACAGACAAGAAATAACTTAAATAATGAACAAATTATGACAAAACGCAAACGGAGAAGAACCGGCAAAGTTTATATCTGTCAGAAAGTTTTTTCATCAAATAAAAATAGCAGGGCTACCTCAATCCAAAGCTTGGCTAGTTTTATTTAAAAAAGTAACCTGTGGTGGGGACAGTCTGGAGCCTGTTGACAATTAGACCCACAGATGTCCCAGGAATGCAGAGATAAGGCGTCGGGAAGCGTGTTTCATTTGCTGTCCACAAGCCAGGATTAATATCCAACGAGGGCAAAAACGTGTCTCTGCTATATAGATATAAATCCGTTCTGCTATACCCATGCAATATAAATATTCATATTTCACATTCATATTTTTAAGTCATGTTTTAAAGAAGGCAAAGCTCATGGGAGGCCGCCAATGCTAAGCATCCATGAGATAAGGTTATGTACAGGATAAATTGATTACTAGCATCGAAATTCCCTTGCAGTAGCTCTCCTATTAGCTTTGCTGAACTTCATTTCGCTGTTGTGTAGAGACGCCGGCAAGACAAAAAAGTGCTGTGAGCGCGATTGTTGCGCGTCTACATTTAAAACAATGAGCGTGAGCAAGGCTGCCAGTGACGCACCCCGTTTGGATGAGTAAAGCCCTGACAAATGTGTTCTCAACAATCACATGAATCATACTTGTCCAGTTTTGTCAAGTGATTTGCGTTATCAGATTTTAATCTGTCTTGAAAACAGTGAGCATTTACACCTGGTCGCACCATTGAATTAACATATGCATAGCACGTTTTTCTTTAACATACAGAAACTAAAAACATGTATGATTAATAATAGTTATTTAAAAACATATTCTTACATTATTATTTAAAAAATATTATTAATATGATTTACCTTAAAAAAATAAAAATCGTTTAACTGATTAATCGTAATTGGTCAAAATTTTTACTATCAGTTAACGGTTCAACGGTCAATATGAGCATCCCTAGTGCAGCTTAAAGATTGTTGTTTATAAATCTATGTACATGGACAGCTGCCGTAGATTTATATTAATACCCATTTTCTGCTTGTGGAAAATGTCTTAATGTGCCTAAGAAGTATATCATTTAAAATCTCTTTATATAGAAAGTTCAGTTTTACAGTAGAGGGCGCTCTTTGCCTCTGAATGAGGCTTTGAAGCACAATACACCTGTAACTTCAAAGTAATCCACAACACTGACTAACTGATTAAGTAGTAATTAATTCTGGTTGGAGCAGACCATCAGCTGTAAAATTGCTTGTACGGTTACATTCAGATAAATTACATCTTATTTAACATTTTTTTTTTGTCCCACAGTACATCCTTCCCACCTACGAAATGGCCATGACGATGCCTGCGAAGGAGCCGCCTCCTCCTTACATGCCAGCTTAAATTCCCCAGCCTGGCGCCTGCAGTACGAGCCAGTGCAAACACCCATCTTTGCCTTTCGATCCTGCCCTCCATTCCAACTCACAGAGGGCGTTTAGACTCAGCGTCTACACGTGTCGTCATCATCACCAGCTTTACACATCACATAAACTCGCCCGTGACTTTCTTTCGCATGACTTTCGTAACACTTAACTGCAGATCTATTTTTGTAAAACCATGTATAATCGTTTGAAGCGCTAGGGGGTTGTGGAAGGGAGCGATTGTGGCAGGATTTGTTTAAAACAGCGTATCGCGATACGACATACTATTCTACGACTCGGGCTCTGCAATAATCATGCTTACGACAGAATTGTGTAGGTAATTCGTAGTCTGTTGCTAATGAAATGTTTCTTTGGGGAGGGGCTGATAATCGTCTTTTGAAATTTTTACCAATGAAAGCTTTCGCCGTAAGCTCCAACCATCATGAGATCTTATTTTTAATGTTTCAAAGCTTGTGTTTTTGTTTTGCTGTAGTCTTAGTTCAGGAAGTATTGTGAAATCAACACTGCCCGACAGTTTGACAGGGCGTTTAGAATCGCCAACCTTGGCTAATCTGTTTTACTAGTATAAACCTGTTTAGACAATCCAGTGTGATGGTTAAAATCTATATTTTTTCCATTGTGTACTTTAATAGTGAACGTCAGACTTTCATCCTTTCAGAAGTGAAAGCGCAAAGCACTTTTTATCTTGTTTATAGGATTAGCATTGTTTTCCATCCATTGAACCCATGTGCACCATCTCATTAGCAGCCATCATTGTGTTGTCATGGTAACTGCAGAATAATGCTGTTTAACACACGACTGATGAGTGAAAACTCTCATGAGAGACAATGTTCTAGAGTTTAAAAAAGGAAACTGCTAGTGCTGTATTAAATCAATGGATGCATGTTGTTTTATTTTGTGTTCTGTTTCTTGTACATGTTATGTATCTAATTCAATAAACGTTTCAAAACATATCAGTCTTTTTTGTTTACTTTTTGACCAGTCAGGCAGTTTGAGATGAGCGGGAACGCCTCCTGTGTTTGGATTGGATGAAAATGTGACGCGTTCTTCCTCGGCCTTTCAAAAGTGCGGTCAGGTGCTGTAAGAAGCACACTGGTGTGAGTTAACAGAGAAGACGGAACAGACCTGAAACAAGATCAAGAAGAACAGAGACACAATGAAGTCCTTTGGCAGTTTGGTTTATTGCTTCTCTCTTCTGCTGGTTGATATTGCTCGATCCTACGACCCTCACGATCCATCAGACATCTTAGCCCAAAGTTATGCACAGAGGAGAAATCATGCCCTGCCACACCGGACGCTGAACCCAGCAGGTATGTTTATTTCCAACTTGTATGTACTGATTTTGTTTTTGTTTTGCTAGAAACGTTTTAATTTTACCCTGCATCACTGAAATGAAACTTCATTATTTTCCTCCATGCACTTCAATTAACATGGTACAAGAAAAACTTAGTGTTTGATGTAACATCTATGAATGTGATTTTTACTGAAATGCACAACAATTTTCTAAATAGGTGTTGTGCATTTATTACTGCATAGGAAAATGCATTCGGTTGAAACAAATGCTACTTAAAAGCATTTGTATGACATGTTAGTAGAATGTATTTTTAATGTCGATCTATGTGCATTTATTTTTATGAAAAGAGTTTAACTTTACACAAAATAAGGATAATTATGGCATGTATTATAGATAAACACTTGTTTGATCGTCTTTTTGTTCAATTTCCTTTTCCACTCCAACCTTCTAATAGTATACTGGAGTAAATTCCAGGTCAATGGACTTCTCAAACAGAGGAGAAAGATTATACCCCATCCTATCCCAGTAGCTTATCAGGGGGCTGCAGCTCGAAATAAACTTTCTCAGCTCAAAGACATAGCAACTACTTAATTAACACAAAACAAACTAAAAACCGATCTATTCCCGTGGCACACAGGCAGCAGAAAGTCAAATAGGCACTAATTGTTTGCAGAAAAGTTTCAGATCAGCGAAAAACAGTTGTAGTTATGGGACAATTGAGAAAAGGTACAGGCTTGTCCGCGGTCACTCTGATTTCTCCACCGCTACCACAAAAGTCCTATTTAAGCCTAGTTCGGTCTCATGAGGAGCAATCAATGACTACCATGACACCAGAGCAATATCCCCAAAATGCCTTACCAGAATTGCTCTCAACATCTACCCTGAAACCAAACCCAGATCCCCAAAACAACTTTCTGCCAATATCTTCCCCAACACCAGGGGTTTACTCTCAAAGTACCATCCCAGATTCCCAACCAACTCCCACCCCAAAACCAAACCCACTTCCCCCAAATCCCTCAACAAATTCTAAATCCTTCTCAACTACCTTGACACCAAAGCGCTTGAGCTCAATCCTTGTCAAAGATCACAGACACTCAAGAGCTACGTCCTCGCAATATCGCACCCCAGTCCAAGTCAACATCAATTTTGACACACAAGCTACATCTAAAGACTGCATCGCAGCGATTGCCAGTAATGTCTACTGTGATGCAAGAATCATTACTTAAACCGGAGATAACAGACAGGATTCTTGTCCACAGCATGATAGTCATGGAAGGGGGGACAGGTATCAATCCATTGATAATTAAGAAAAAGCAGTATTAAGCTTACATTCATAGGTGTACTTGACAAAATGATTTTACTGGTCTCTTTAAGTGCTCTCAATGTTTGAAACTATTTCTTTTTTGCCCTATCCTAAGCATGAAAAACCCTTTCAAGTTCTAGTGGTAAGTTCTAGTGGTATCAGGATGCAAGAATCTTTGATGTCATGTTGCTGGGTCTGCATATGGAAATTTGTTTTAGAGGATCCAAGAACTGAAGCAATATACATTGGTATAAAATGTTGGTACAGTTTCCACCCTTTTTTTTGTCACCGTTAGGATTTGTTTCTCAAGCACTTGCATGCATGACTTTGCTTAACTGGCCATTCCTTTAGGTCAAACCAATGACTGTCAGCTTTAATTTTCTCTCACTATTGCCATAATGTACATAAACGCCACCATGATACTAAGGCACGACATAAAAAAAGTGTTTATTCTTTGTTTAACTCAGCAACAGACTCCCAATGTAGAAGCCGTCCGTTGGACCTGGTCTTCATCATCGACAGCTCCCGTAGCGTGCGTCCAGGTGAGTTTGAGAAGGTCAAGATCTTCCTTGCCGACATGGTGGACACTCTTGATGTTGGTCAAGATGCCACACGTGTCGCTGTGGTTAACTACGCCAGCACAGTCAAAATCGAGTTCCTGCTGAAGAACCATTTCACGAAGGACTCTATAAAGCAAGCCATCCACCGCATCGGACCCTTGGCAGCGGGAACCATGACAGGTATGGCCATCAAGAAAGCCATGGATGAAGCCTTTACAGAAAAATCGGGAGCGCGGCCGAAATCCAAGAACATCTCAAAGGTCGCCATTATCGTCACCGATGGCCGTCCACAAGACCAGGTGCAAGAGGTGTCGGCTGCTGCACGGGCTTCAGGGATCGAGATTTATGCGGTTGGAGTGGACAGGGCTGATATGCGCTCGCTGAACCTCATGGCCAGCAACCCTCTTGAGGACCATGTGTTCTACGTGGAGACTTATGGTGTGATCGAGAAGCTCACCTCAAAGTTTCGGGAGACGCTGTGCGGTAGGATTCACGCAAAAGAGGGGGAGATGGGGTTTTATGTCTTATTTCAGAAGATATCTAGTCCTGTATGTTAGTAGGTGATGATTCATTCACTGGAAAACAGTTTTGTCTTATAAATATAGTTAACGTAACCGTTGTGATCATGATGATATGGCTTTGTAGACTTTTTTAAAGCATTTGTCTTGTTTTCCAGACGTCTGAATTGTTGGGATCGTAAAACATTCTAAAGAAAATGTTTTTTAGAATGAGAGTGTTGATAAGACCACGGTCATTCAAAGAATCATTTCTTGGTTCTTATGAATGCTTCCAATCAGCTCATGTGTGTGCTTCGCTGTCTATTTTTTGTGGAATGAAGGTCTTTGAATGGAATGCTCTCAGTATTTAATATTTCAACGTCTTTTCACGATCAAATGTGTTTCACCCTTAGATGATTCTCGTTGTAGAGAGATTTGAATATTTGACTGTTTGTGGATAATTCAATTGTTTGTCTTTTTCAGGACAAGAGTCAAACTTTGTTCATGGAAATTAAAATGACTCAACCAAGTGCTATGCTAGTAAAGCGCCTTGCTAGCGACTCCCTCAAAGCTTACCGCTAGCTGTCTGCTAGTCAGCCTACTGACATAAAGGCTATTGAAGCATGTTGCAAACTAAAATATAGAATATGCTCAGTATAGATGATTTGATTTGAAATGTAGTTGAGAATGATTCTTTTTGGAACTTGTAGATTCAATTTTTGTAGATGAAATCTTTTAATATTTCAATTACCCTATCATTGCATCGACGCAATCTCTTGGCAATTCGTAACTATTTTTCAAGCTGGCTAATTTCGTACGATCTCATCTGTATGGTTTGCTTTCACCCAAGTGTTGCTTTCTACTAATAATTGTTCATTTTTGGATAGTTCACAAATTTACAAATTCAAACGAGTTAGCCCCCTCGTAAAATATTTACGAATTCCCGTAGAATCAGGTTATTTTTCTTAAAAGCTCAATTTAAATCCAGTTGTTTGACCATAAACTTTCCTTGCTCGAGTGCTAGCGGTCTTATTGAGTAATGAAAGCTTGTTCCAGGTATGGACTCCTGTGCTATGGGACATGATTGTGAACACATATGTGTCAGCAGTGGCCCCTCCTTTTACTGCAAGTGTCGGAATGGCTTTAATTTGAACGAAGACCAGAAAACATGTTCCTTGAAACGTAAGAGCCAGCAGATTTCCGAACTGCTCTACTGTAGATTTTGAAGACATACTTAGTACAAACACATTGGATTTTCACTAACAGCAACTAATTTAAGCTCTGTAACTGAAAATGCTAACGTTATAACCATACTAAATCGTATTTAACTACCCCATTTAGCTAGCAACTGTTTACCTGCTTACCACCGAGTCTACGTGTGTTTTTATTGTATTGCTTGATATCATCCGATACCAATCGATGATTCATCAGTTTTATTGTGTGTGCTAATTTACAATTTACATGAAGTTACATGAAAGCTCTGTTTCAAAACCTAGTTAGGGGCCCTCAAAAGTTCTCCATTCGTCACTTGAATAGACCTCTTTTGGATTCATTTTTGTCATTCTCTATGAAGGCTACATTTCACACAATGACATGGGGGTGAATAAATGATGACTGAATTTAAATTATGGGGTGCATCATCCCAAATGAAATACTGTAGGCTGCTCACTGTAGTTTTTGGAACAGAGCTGTATAAGTCAGCTATACATGTGCAATGTAACAATTTTTTCCTTTTATTCAGCTGGTTTCCAATCACTGATGATCCAACCCATGTTAAATCACTGTTGAATTATCATCGCCATATTCTTGTTCATGATGTTACTTAAACTTTACAGCAACATCATTGTGTGTGATCTCCGAGAGACAGATGATGGCCTAAAAATATAGTTTACCAAAACTTGAAATACATCTCAAATATATTTTACAACTCTGGTCTTCTTTAGAGCCACTTTACTTTAACTTGAAAATGCTGGTGTGATTTCAACCCATGGTTGGGTTATTATGGATAAACCCAATGGACCTGGAAAATGTCCATATTTGGCCCAACCATGGGTTGAAATCACCCCACATTTGTTAGACTGTATTATGATATTATTGTACAGATTAAACTTTGAATACCCAAATGTCCCATTGGGTTTAATTTATTTGTTAACTTCTGTGCCCAGTACCTCTTATGTCACTGTAGATGTCATGTGGCTTGTTCCAGATATGGATGCTTGTGAAATAGGACACAACTGTGAACACATTTGCGTTAGCAGTGGGAACTCTTATCACTGCAAGTGCCGCACAGGCTTCGCCTTAAAGGACGACAAGAGAACATGCTCCCTTAGAAGTGCTGGTGCTTACACCGGTGTTGACCAAGATGGAGATAATAGTGCTAGTGAGTTAATGAATTCACAATCATAAATGGCTCCTAAATGCCATTTCATGATGTGAAATATAAATTCAAGTACCAGTCATGTATATGAATTAGACGCAGTTGACTAAGCAAATACAATTTTGCTCTGTATTGAAACATTGCCATGTGTCCTGATTCGGTTGGCCATGTGGAAGAAACATAAAGAGCTACGGTTAAAGTGTTTTTAACCTGTTTTGGAAAGTAGCATGTTTTAGCTGCTTCTATGGCTTGTTTTAGGTGTAGATGCCTGTGCGTCGGGTCACAACTGCCAACACACTTGTGTAACCAGCGGTTCTTCCTTTTACTGCACGTGTCCGACTGGTTTTGTACTGATGCAGGACAGGAGATCATGCTTCAAAGCCAGTGACCATAATGATGGTAGTGCCAGTGAGTTTAAGCCTTCAAAAATGGTATAACGAATCATATTATACCATTTTATGATGGCTTCTGTAGCTGTAGCTGTTGTAAAGATGATGCAAATATAAAAGTTCATTAGGATAAAACGACACATTTCAGATAGTCTAGTAGTTTATTTGGTTGAGGGCTCGGTTTATTGCAGGTCTGGATTACTGTGGGCGGGGTCACGATTGCGATCACATTTGTGTTAACGGCGATGCTTCTTATCACTGTGAATGCCGGAGGGGCTTTGTGTTGAAAGAAGACAAGAAATCGTGTTCCAAAAAACGTAAGAAATTAGAACTTTTCAACATGAACCATGTTTCCTGCAACCATGAATATCACATGCACCAAAATATCATAAAATCCATTGGCTGACACATTTGATTCTTCCAGAACATTTGAAAATATAGTTTTTATGTTAGGTTGCCTTTTTCATGGTTGAGGAATGATGGGCAATGCCCAGTTTTTAGGAAACAATGTTGAATAGTTTTGTAGAATGGATTGAATATGTATTCAAGCTATAATTGTTTGCAGGTCTTTATATATCTAAATGTGTAAATACGTTGCTCTTTAAATCGCCAGACTATAAATAGATTGTTGGTACCAGGGCGGCATAATAAAAACACAATTGGAGAACATTGAAAATCAAAGACGCATTTAGGAAACAATCTCATCTGTCTGTGTCTCTATAATTTCTGACATGTTGAATTGGTTAAACACCGATTCAACATTGACGTGAACCTTCTTGTACAATATGTAACACTCTCACAATGTTGGAAAACATTACAAGAACTCAACATTGGATAAGCTGTGTTGCAAAGTGTTACATAGTTGCTAATGGACTTTATTAAACAACATACTTTGGGTTTGAGGATAGATCATTTAAATCAAATACGCCATTTGAGAGGTTTGTTTGTGATGTTTATTGCTTGACTGTGGTGTGAAGAGGTGAAGGTGGAGATCATTCAGGATCCCTGCATGTGTGAGGCTAGACTGGCTTTCCAGAGACAAACACAAACCTCCATTCAGGACCTCAACGCCAAACATATCCTTTCTGAGAGCCCAGTCTCTGTTCTGTGTCACTATCCGAAAAATAACCTTCATATTTCATAAGATTATATATATATATAAAAAGCAATCACCTTAACATTTGTTTTACTCGCTACTGTGACAAGAAAGATGGAGCAAATGCAGAACATGCTGGGGCGAATGTAACAGAGCATTTTTGGTAAGCTCTGAATCTCAGAGTATAAATGACTACATTTACTTCCAACACAAGTTTGAATTCTTGTTTCTGTTCATCAGGGTCAATGTCCTGAGAGCTTTCAGCAGACCTACTTGACACTCGGAAAGGACAACTTCAGTTTCATCTGCACAGAGGCTGATGTTTAAATTATGCTTCTGAATTTTGGCTCCTAACATCATTTCACAGATGTTGTTTCAAATGAAATTGTCAGATTTCTTATCACTAAATTATACAAAGTATGAAATTAATAGTATTCAAAATATCGAGCAATATCAATTTATTCTTATTTAATCTTATCTAAAGGTGTTGCAAAGGGTTTTTTATGCTATCCAGCCATAATCACAATTTGTTTTGTGTTGTATTTGTTTTGCTTGTATATTTTGTTTTTCTGTTTGCCCTTTACAAATTTTAGATTACTTCATGTCGCTTTAAATGTTAAATAACCTTTTTCTCCACATTCATTTTGTTTATTCTCAATGTCTTAAATATACAGATAAAGACACTTTATGAATGTATAATCTACAATATCTAATTTCTGTTCACTTGTCAGTAGTATTTCATTAAATTGAAACTTGACACAGTTTTCAGTCTCTTTCTACAGTTTAAAATATTTGCCAGAATTGAATGCCATTTGTAGTGAAAATGTACAGACATCGCTCGCAAACATATAAATCAGTATTATGTCCGTCGTCACACAGTTCAGCTAGACAGCCTATAGCGATATAACAGTAACATGTTAAAATGTGTCTGTCTGCTACCAGCATGAGATAAATCAACATCTCCGCCATAATAGACGTACTGTATACCTCCAGTCTAGCCATAGACTTAACATACTACCTTGGGTAAATCTCATGGAAATATGTCCAGATCATATGAATATTGTTAAATTGTGATTTAATTTGAATAGCAATTAGGACAATTTACATCACTTTATTACTCAGCAAATTATCACAAATTAAAGGCAGTACAAAATATTTAAATGCTATTTGTTTGTTCAGATATGCACAAAAATTTAGATTTAAAAAATGAATAAAAAATGATAAAGGTGATTCAAAATATTGTATTGTCTAAATGATATAATGAACATTTGAATAACCTTTCTGTTTTACAAAAGGTTCTCTGTGACGAAAAAAGTTTTTCAGATTATGAAAAGGTAAGAAAAAGATTATTTAAACAACCGCTGACTGAATGGTTCTTTGTGGAACCAAAAATGGTTCTTCTTTGGCATTGTGAAGAACCTTTTAAGCGCCTTTATTTTTAAATCTACAGTCATCTTTCATGTCAATTCAATTCTACAGTCAAGAATTCACTATTTAATTCTATAGATAAGACATATACAAACATTTCATAAATTCAGACAGACTGATGTTTTAAGCTTTCTTCTAAACCCACAGCCCTACACTCAGTTCACAGTCCCTGGCATGTAAATCTTATCTTGTAAGACTTTTCTGCACCAAACCAAGTGATGATCACCTGTTAAAGCAAATAAGGAAGGTATTGATCCAGTCGCCAGCAGACGGAACAAAACGAACAGGACTGATGTTCATCTGCCTGCACAGTGCTTGCTTTTCCCAGGTATGACTTCAATGTAACATGTTAGTTCTCACAGCAAACACCAATATTTGTGTCATACGGGTGAGCGAAGACACCTGAGGTCTCCCACTATCCTCTCAGTGAACAAAATCTTCTGCCAAAATACAAGGTCTTGAAGTTCATTTAGATCTGGGTGAAGGTGCACCAGGTTCCATTGGTCCTCAACAACTCGTCGAAAAGTTTCTTTAATAAAAATATTTTCTCCGACTGCAAAGATATTTACCATTTTTTAAAAGTAAGATCCACGTGCGTGATCGATCATCTCTAAAAACACTTGGTCGTAAATTATCTGCGGTTCAGATCCAAAGCATTCTGCAGGTCCGCATGTTTCTACCACCTGCTTATGAAGCCATTTATTCTGTCAAAGCGAGTTAACGGAATGTCTGGTACATTTTTTAACATCCTATCTTCACAGGTAAGCACAGAGCCGTGAGATTCCCCAACAAATCCTTAAAGTTAAAAAGGTTAGGTTTGTCCGACATAAAACGTGAGGTCATATTTACACACTTAAGAGTTCTGAACATCACAGCTGCTTTTTGTTGATGTTGAGGACATAAAAAAGCGAGACATTTTAGACTAGAATCCTTGCACATGTATCATGACGAACGTTTGTAAGGATGAAATGCATTTTAGTGAAAGAAGTTATGTTTAAGATAGCATGCTAGACTATTTCTGCAGCTAAGATGATTTGTAATATTATTTAAGAGATGATAACTACATTCCAAGCAACACGATGTGGTCACGTGACAATAAAGCTATTAAACATTCTCACAGTTATCGCCCAAGAAAAAGATTTACAGTTTATTTACAAAATACACATTTTACACACTGAAATAAACGGCGGGGCATAATTCATGGTCAAAAAAGCGAATTAAACAGCAAATATAAAAATGTATAAACTTTTGATGATTACCTCCTCATCAGAAACTGAAGAATTCACCAACAAGATCTCTATCAGTCCAATTCGAACAACACAGTGATGTTTTGAACTCTTCAACACGTGGACTGTTCATTACAATAAAGAGGCCGTCGATCATCTAAAATGTTTGCAATAACAAAGCATTGGACTCCGTATTTTGTAGAACCTCAATAAATATGTCTGTTTCATCACAGTGTTTAAACTGCGAGTATTTGAGCGCAGAGTTGCTGTCACCGAGCGTCTTAGTGTCTGTGCAGCCAGGACACCATCAAAACACACACTTGTCTGATATCTCATTGGCAGCATGCCATCCATCTTTTGTTTGAACATCATGTATGTCCTGTTGATCTGGCCAGTGGTGCTGGTTATTCGACTATAATCCGCCTTCAACACGTGACACGCGCCAGGCATCACGAACACCCTCTCACCAGTCTTTAAATTAGCGAAAAAAGTTTTTAGGCCCCTCTTTAGCTGTCAATTTCGGTAGACATACTAATATCAGAGGGAAGGTCATCCACCGTCCACAGTACTCTTATCCCACGCTCATGCAGTTCCTCCAGCGACTGCACCACCGTGACATTCTGTGTATCTGGTGACATAGATATGGTACAACAGATGCATTATTCGTTCCAAATCTACACATCATCACCTGTTGTACCTTTTTTTATAGTCATGAGAGGTACATACCCAGGTCTTCCTCTTGGCTAATACAACATGTTTCTGACGTTGTGTTTGGGGCAGTCTTGTCACCTGCAGTACCCATCCACCTTTGTGAAACGAAAACACGGTTATGGGTTGTAATAGAAGCAGTACAATGTAAAATGTGCAATCGTATGTGACAAATACCTTTGTAATGTATATGGATGCGGGAGGTTGAGATGGAGAGATTTTCTCAAATAGTTATATGCTTTGGGACCGTGCAGGTGAAGATTAATGGCAAAGTCCTTCTGGTCTTGTGTGTACTCATGGCCTTGTTTCACCAGGAGGTCTATCGGAATTTCTGAAATGCAGTTAGCACACACTAGTACCAGCTCTTTCAATAATAATCCCCAAAAATAATATATATGCTTTTTGTATTTGGATTTTACCCGAGTAGACCTTAAGCTTGTCTTTCAGCTCCCCGTTTATGAGGTTTTTCTGCTTCAGATCCTCGAGAAGCTCGTGCACTGAATTCTTCGCCCTCCGCTCTCGGCTCCTCATGTTCCTTATCTCTCGCTCTAGACTCTCTACCCTTGCCAGGGCTTCATGGAGTCTTGCCTTAATAATAGCGGGAGATGACGGCAAAGCATAGCAGTGGTCCTGGTGATGTAAAAAAAGATTAAAATGTTTATATCACTGTTCCAGCTTAAAAGATTATTCCTCACAAATCTGTAAAATGGGTGTCACTTTTCCTTTTATTTAATTTCAACTTAGATTACTATGATCAAAATGTACATACTTTTCTCACTCACACCTATTGCTTTACTTTAAAAGACATTTAATATGAACCCTGTTGGACAACTTTTTTGATCAATGCATGTAATTTTTGAAGCTTCAACATTTATATACAATATACAGTGAACAATATAGAAAGATAAATTAATTTGTGTTGAATTTAAGAAATGAAAAGTACATTTTGTCAGAATCTTCATCTTTGTGTGAACTGTCCCTGTAGCCCATCCGAATACTCACAATGTTATGAGGAACAGCCTTTGAATTTGATAGTGTGTTGGAATCTGGGGAAATCTTTCGGATTTTAAGAGAGTAATCCACTGGCAGGTCCTGCAACGTCTTCTGTGATTGTCCAATCTTTTGTTTTTTAATAGAATAGTCCACCGGCAACTCCTCCAAAGCCTTCTGTGATGTCCGTGTTTTCCTGGGCTAAAGTGGAAGAAAAAAGTCAGAATGACAATCACCAAAACATTTTCTCAATTGGATGCACATACCTTTTTGCAGGTCCGGTAACTAAAGACAGACGGTCTAACTCCATCTCTGATCCTTACAGTCTGACCTGTCCTGTCAAAGTCCTCCGGCCGGAAGTGTTCACTACATAGCACGGAGTGCACGCTTACGTTTTTTCTTGCAGAGATTTCCCACTGCCTCCTCAGATGCTTCTCTTTGGGAAACCTTTTAAGTGGGAGAAAAGTTAGCTAGCAAACTAACAACACGTCCGTCGCTCACGTAAAGCTCATCGTAAACGTCGATGTGGAGAGAAATATATAGATAAAAGTTTCAATTTGGTTTCTCATTAAAAAACATAATATAAACAAAGACCTGCATGCTTGAACATTACATCATTTCTTCTGAAGTCTCGGCTTGCTAACGTTATTGCTAGCTGCTATGTGTTAGGCTGACTGGGTGGGCAACCTATTACAATGTTCGGAAACAACTGTTTACTCTTACTTGTGAAAAGTAATTCCTCGCGATCTGGTTTGGGTTGTGCGACGGTTTTTACAGCCCCAAGCTGCGCACGAGTCTGGCATCTTTGCTCCAGTTTTAATACGAATTATGGCGCCCGCTCCAATATGGCGAAGTTGGCGTACGATAGATTTTCATACGATCCAGCGGCCAATGCGGCGTACGACGTTATAGGACGTAATGACGTGTATGAAACGGGGCTACGTTCAGTGACTCACTAGAAGAGCGTCAGTGAGGGCAGCCTTTGAACAGCATGGTAAACGGCGCCGACATGTTGTTTAGGGAGGAAAAGACGAGGGGAATAAAACCCATTTTACACGTAATGTTACATTAAATTGTGTTACTTTATGTTTGTGACCGTATAATCTCAACGTGTCTGTGATTAATTATTTACTAACACTTCAACATGTTAACACTTTAATGTAACTAGTTGTTATTCTTAAACCTTGAATCCATATTATTTAACATATTTCACCACACAATCAGTAAATATCATAAGATTGGGGTAGATCTTGCGACTTGATCCACTATTGTGATTTTCATTTTATAACGGATTCATTTGATATTTCAATTCCTCCAGGGGGCGCTCTGCGGCTCAGACAGTTGAAAACGCATTATTGCTTATTCAAATTGTTTTTTTCAGAATACACTACAAGACTTTTGGTCAGATTTTGCCCAGATTTTCAGTCTGGAGTCGTTGCAGAAACTCTGCACCAGTTTGTAGATTTGACGATGTATTGTTTTCTACGCAAACGTCCAAAGAGTATTTTTAAAGTCTTGTGTGTATTACAGCCTTTAGTTGAACACGTTTGTAAAACGATCGTTTAAATGTATTATTGAATTAAATTGGATTGATTGAAATTAATTGGATTGATACTTCTAAAGATGAATATTTCTAATCTAAGTATAGATTAAAATGCTTCATCCATTAATCATAAACGACTGTGATTGGTCCATCCTGCCTGATACCACAGGACTCGACGTAAACTAAGGGGCCGTTTACACGAGACCGTTTTCAAGTTAAAGCACAAAACAATTTATGCGATTTGCTGTCCGTTTACACGGAAATGGTGTTTTAGGGGACTGATAACGCAAACTTGGTTTCAAAGTGCAACTTTTTGAAAACCCCGAAGTACGCAAGAATGAGAACATGACATCGTGCGCATGTGTTTTAGGTGTGGGGAAGAAGAAAAAAATACAACAATGGCGGATTACATGTTTTTTTTTGTGCAGCTTCAATAGTTTAACGCTTCTCCAGCAAGGTGTAGATATACTACACCAGTGCTATAACCACCATCGGAGACAAATGATTTATTATACTATAATTGTATTATTATTTATTTACAGCAAAATCTTAACACTCATTTACGGCGACGAAGGGTTTTTAAACGGCGTTTTTGGATTAGACCCGGGAGGACGAGTAGATGGTGGGACAATTTAGTTGATGTCGCCAACTACTGGCGTGGCATGCGTAATACAGCGTTTTAGTCATTTTTGCGGATCTGTGTAAACGCGGATTATTTTGATAACGTTGTCGTGTGTACGTGACACTTTTCAAAAACGCAAAAGAAAAACTTTTCCGTTTTTCAACGTGTAAATGTGGCCTAAGTTTTTGTGAAGACTTTTCATAGAACAGATTTAGTTGAAATAAAGTATTTCTTTTAAACACTTAAAAATATTTTCAAAAAGCATGTATATTGTGTTCAACTTTTCAAGAACGTTTATGGATTTAAGCACGCATGGACACACACACACACACAAATACGTAGTAACGTTATTCCAGATCATCTATAATCAACGCATATGTTTTATCTGTCATGTAACTATTTATCATTGCTGTGCTTCTAAAACCTCGGCTGCCCAAATACTCTGTTTTCAGAAAACGGAGAAACACCATTGGCCTACTTTTTAAATGCTTAAAAACGTTTTTTTAACGGTTATGCTTAAATGCTTAAAACGGTTTTTTAACGGTTATATCTTTGCAAAACCCGGTGAGTAACAAAAAGGGTGACCAATAGAATCACCAAATATGGTGATACAAGGTTTCAGAAGGACAGCATATATATATATGTTTATTACTATATTTTTATATCTATAATATTTTTGTTCTAAATTGCATCTTTTATAAAAAGGCTTTGCGACAATGTGAAACTGTGAATTGTTAGCTAAATAAAAAGTGAACATCAAACCTTGATATAAAACAACAACACGATCTTGGCTTACTCGCGCCTCTTATTGACACTACGTCCATACAGTTAAGCCCCGCCCACTTCGTGACCCTGTAATGATTGTAGTCGCCCTTCTACACTTTCGTTCTTCTTCTTCTGGTAGGACCTTCAGAACCGTGTCAAAAGTTTTAAGCGTGTGTTGGAAGACTTTACGGTGCTGGAATCGAAGACCAGTCCAATCAGCGGATCTTTAAGTGGAGACGAGCACAACTCAAACTGATATGAGGAGTTTATTAAGCATTTAAAGTCACGCATTATATCTCATTTGTCATGTGAGGTATTTCAGAAGAGTTTGCCGTCTTATAACTGTCTCGCAATAATTTAACCGGCGTCTCTTCAGTATGAAATCTGTGACTCTACTTGAATGAATGACTGAATTAAAAGCGTCAAGAAAAGATTTAGTGAACTCGTTTGTGTAAACGAATGAAAATATGGGCGATGAGTCGAAGTCAACGGATCGGGAGGTAAACGACAACTTCTCAAATCCAGCGGTGAGCGACGAAAACGCGCGTTTGGAGCCTCCAGCAACGCGTCTGTATAAAAAGAGATGGCTTATAGTGTGTTTATTCAGCTCATATTCGCTCTGTAACTCATATCAATGGATCCAATACGGAATTATCAACAACATCTTCATGCGCTTCTACGGCGTCAACTCTTTCACCATCGACTGGATGTCCATGATTTACATGCTAACGTACATTCCGTTCATTTTCCCCGTTTCGTGGCTCCTGGACAAGAAAGGGCTGCGGGTCATCGCGCTCGTGGCTGCGGCTCTGAACTGCGCGGGCACGTGGGTCAAGGTGGCCAGCGCGAGACCCGACTTGTTTCCGGTGACGTTTCTCGGTCAATTCATATGCTCGGTCGCTCAGGTGTTCATCCTCGGGATGCCCTCGCGCATCGCGTCCGTCTGGTTCGGTTCGGATGAGGTGTCCACCGCGTGCTCCATCGGGGTCTTCGGAAACCAGGTGGGTTTGAACAAAATAACGGAACGAAGTTAATCATTTTCTGCTTTTGTTGGGATTTTCAAAGGAGTGTTATGTGTGGCTGTTAAAATTAGTTAAACTGTGCACACCTGAATGAGTGAGAATAGGATTTAATGTTGAATGGGCATTTAAATGTGAATGTGGGCTGTCATATGTCAGCTTAATTATTTTCTGAATGATTCATTCTTCCAATAAATGGTAAGAGATTAGTCTGGTTATGTCTACACTGTTCAATGAATCTCCTAAAATATATTTTATTTGCACAAATAATTGATTTAACGTATTGGCATTGACCCCTTTAAGCTATAATTATCATATTTATGGTAAATAAAAATTTCTGCCAAGCAGGTTTGAGATGATCTACCTGTTGCTATGACAACAGCTCCGTGATGAGGTCATCTGAATTAAACAATCAAGGGTTGGTTTAAAATCAAGTTAGATAGCAGATGGGCCCTTTGATGTATTTGATATAGAAATATATAGACAAAGATATAGACTGCATTTAATAACGTCGGTTTTAAAATGTTGAGAAAATGTACACAAATGTTGGAAATTCAACAATAAACAATTAATCTAACACACCTACATTGTAAGTTATGAATAGTTTTATAGGATGAGAGCAAAGGCCAAAAAAAAACAGTAAAACAGGGAATTTATAGATATACCACAATAGATATATATACCACAATACATAGTCAAAAGTGTTTGGTACACTTTACAATAGGGTTGTATTTGTAAACAATTTGTTGCACATTTATGGATTTAGCAGACGCTTTTATCCAAAGCGACTAACATTGTATTATACTAAACATTTATCCATAGGTATGTGCAATTCCCCGAAATCGAACCCACAACCTCTTACCACTGAGCTACAGGAAAGCTGTATCTAATTTGTTAGTGCATTACCCAACATGAAATCATAAAATAAAGTTTATTAGAACAAAATTCAATAGAAATGTTATCTCTCTTATAATGTTTATCGAATAATACGATTTTTTAAAGAAATCTCTAGCTATTTAGGTTCTTCATGACCAAATTCTATCTACGTGAATGAGGAAGCCCAATAGATTGCAAATCGCTGGCTAAGGTCAATTTAAAAACATATCTACAGTCTTTAATACCATGTTGGATAGTTCTCTGTGTTAAAAGACATTAGTCTCAAAATACATGGGCTGCAGTTTTGTCCTCTTGATCCAGCAGGAATGTGTGGAAAACGTGTTCAGGTTCTTTGTAATGTTTGTTTGTTTTGCTAAGTTTGATCAGTAGTCGGGCCTGTCTATCAACCACATTTTATCTGGGTTACGTGTCTGTAAGGAGTCAAGTCAAGGAAACTTGGCCGTCTTTTATTGGGAGTATTTGTGATACGTGATGACTGATTTGGATTCATTCAACAGACATTGAATCTCATATGTGTCAATTATTAAATGCTCCAAATATGCTCCTGTTTACACTTATATTCATCATAAATTCTATATAACACTAATCAATTTGTATTTACAATATTGAATAGAATGGAATCAATTATACTTTATGGGGATGCACACTGTTCACATTCAGAATGAATCGTGACTGAAACAATGTTCAGAGTCACATGATTATACACGTCAAAATGACCTTCATGAAGTGAACATTGTCTGAAATTGACCTTTGTTAAGAAACAGTATTCCTTTGTACCAACGTTCAGTTGGTTTTTCGCTCAGAACAGTTTCCCCTTCTTGTTGTGCCCTCTACAGGGGCAAACATGGCATTCGGCTTTCACCCTTGCATTCCACGACATGCTCGACACATGTGTCCGGATTGTTTTAAACATACTTGTTTACTTTGCAGTTGGGAATTGCCATCGGCTTCCTCGTGCCACCGATCCTGGTTCCAAATGTGGATGATATGGATGAGCTGGCAGGTCACATCAGAATTATGTTCTACATCACGGCGGGCGTTGCCACTTTCCTATTCGTCTTGGTTGTGATTGGTGAGTGCTTGTGTCAATCGTGCCGATGTCACAGTAGCTATGATCACACAGTGTGTTAACATTAAACTGGCTCTATGATCATTTGCCTTAAAGACAGCTTGATGTTTAAGTCATCTGAGTCATTTCTTGTTTCTCACTTTCACCATGTGACGTCCAGTTTCGTTTCAGGACGTGTCAAAACTACTTTCTGTGAAACTACTGGCAATCTACACTGGTAGCATAATGCCGTTAGTCAGCGACTTTAACATTAAAATATACAATTTGGTGATATGTTGTGCAGTTCAGGGTGCAGTTTTTAATCCTTTTGTCTGTCTGTTCCTGTTTTTGTGCTTCTTGTTCTTGCATGTAGAAAACATGTCAATGAAGACGTCTTTGATAAACAGATAAAGTTCAAATCATAGAAGTAATATTTCACCATCCGTCTGTCTCTCTTTCTTTCTCTCTCACACACATCTCTCACGTGCTTTTTGTTTCTGCTGGTAAAATGCTGTGCTGCCATGTTTTCTATCTTGACACGACCACAAACCGTGAGCAGGAAGCACATCATGTTTTTTAAGGAACACGTGAACTCAGTTCTGCTCAAAAATGGGAACGAGTAGCTACACATTTAAAATGATAGTTTTCCTTAAAAACCTGTTTGACTCCTCCGTCCTGTGATTCTTAAGTTAAGCCTTTTCTCCTACGGTTCTTAGGTTTAATATCTGACGCTTGTTTGAAAAAGCAAACATCACAGAGTTCGGTTCAGTTCAGTCACCTGCAGTTTTGGGGACAACATGTTAAAGTCCTACTCGACACAAACAACCGCAGATGTCAGAATGTTTTTTTATGCTTTCCTTTTCGCTTGCTTGCTTTTACTCCGAAAACAAACATGTGTTTTTGGATGATTTCAGTCGCTAAGATTTGGAAGATTACGATGCAATGTAATGCGATGTCTGTACAACATTTCTGATCGTTGATTTGACGAGTGTGTGGTTTTATGTTGTCGTCAGTGTTTCAGGACTGTCCAGAGATCCCCCCCACACATGCCCAGGCCGCGGCCCGTCAGATTTCTCCGGAAAGCTACTCGTACACCGATTCCATCCTCAGACTGCTCCGCAACAAAGCCTTCATCCTCCTCGCCATCTCTTACGGTGAATGTCTCGCCCTGCACGCAACTTCATTATCCTCCCGTTCAGGACCTCGCAGAATAACATTTAAGCACTCGGAAGACGCTTTTATCCAAAGTGTGTTCTGTGGTTCATTTTCTGTTTCTTACACAATGATTTAGCAGTTGAGCTGAATTTGAGTGAATTTATGATGTAGATACGTACCAAATGTGGAGATGGTGGTCTAGTGGGTTAAACCACTGAACTGCTAAATCAAAAGGTTGCTGGTTCGATCCCAGCAGCCACCACCAGTGTGTCCTTGAGCAAGACACTTTACTCAATGTTGCTCCAGGGGGATTGTCCCTGTAATAAGTGCACTGTAAGTCGCTTTGGATAAAAGCGTCTGCCAAATGACTAAGTGCAAACACACAAACGGGAAGTTTGTAGCAGAATTGAACCTGGCTGAACATTGACAGAACTGCTCATCTGCTATCAGGTTATAAAAAGGTTTTGTGGCCTGTCATATTTATTCCAGAACGTTATATAAAACGTTGCACATTAAACTTAACTTCTTTTACTTCATGCCTCAGCCTTGTTTCTGATTGGCTGTCTGATCTGTCCGTCTTTCCTCAGGGTTGAACGTTGGCTGTTTTTATGGCGTCGGTACACTTCTCAACCGCATGATCATCGAACACTTTCCTGTAAGTCCCGCCAACTGCATTACGGTGTACGAAAATGTTGAATGTGGACAATAATATTTTGTCGTTGTTCTGCAGGGAGAGGAAGTGAACGCGGGCCGGATAGGGCTCACCATCGTGATTGCGGGCATGCTGGGTTCCCTCATCTGCGGTATCTGGTTGGACCAATCCAAAACATACAAGTAAGAGACTGGACTTCAATCACAAACAAATGTTTTTCCTGAAATGATCTTTAGTGGGAGACAGCAGTCATAAAATATAAGTCATCGATCGCACAGCGGAAGATAAGCTTGTTGTTGAGCTCTCCCTGCCGTGCCTCTGTTTAGTGTGTTTGATCAGGTGTTATGATCTGGACTTCGGGGAACCCGTGACCTTTTGTGTCTGACCCTCACGCAGTATGACATCCCTTTCAGGACAACAAAATTCTTTATTTACATGACACCATGTGCCGCAAACACACCACAAAACTGCAGATTTAAAAGCCATAATACAATCAATGGGTGCGTTTTTACCTCGTTGACTTTTTCAGTATATGTAGCTGATTTCTTACACATTTGTCACACACTGGAAAGATATTTATGATCTAGTTGCTGTGAATGTTTTGGTCATGTTGTCTCATCTCTCCATATAGTTATTCCAGATTCAGAATTATTCTTAACCGTTACGATGTTATCTGATGCCCACACAGACAGACCACTCTAGCCGTCTATCTGATGTCCTTTCTGGGTTTGGTGCTTTTTGCTTTCACCTTAAATCTGGGTTACCTGTGGGTGGTGTTTATCACGGCAGGAACCCTCGGGTAAGAGAGACATTCTTCTACACTTTTATGTTTGTATTGAAAAGAATCTTCAATTCAATATGTGACCCAGGACGACAAAACCAGTCTTAAGTGGCATTTTTTCAAAATTGAGATTTTACATCATCTGAAAGCTGAAGAAATAAGCTTTATATTGGTATATGGTTTGTCAGGATAGGACAATATCTAGCGGAAGAACAAATGTTTAAAAAGCTTTAATCTGAGGGTGAAAAAAGGAAAAAAAAATATTGAGAAAGTTTAAAATCAGGGGCACTTTAGCAGTCCATCCCTTCACAAAAATCTAGTTTTTTATACATTAACCGTAGGGAATTTATAAGGTATATTCATAGAACATGGTCTTTACTTAATATCCTAAAGATTTTTGCCATAAAAGAAAAAATCGGTCATTTTTACCAATACCCTGAATTTTTGGCAATTCCTAAAAATGTTTCCGTGCTATTTAAGACTGGTTTGTTTGTCACATATAATACATAAAAAAACGAATGAGGTGGAAGATTGTAAATAATGTATTTGTAAATGTTTTTCTGTGTATCTCCATTGCAGGTTCTTTATGACGGGATATCTTCCTCTCGGCTTCGAGTTTGCTGTTGAACTGACATATCCAGAGTCCGAGGGAACATCTTCTGGACTGCTGAACTGCTCCGCTCAGGTGTGTGTGTGTATTAAGATGGTCCAAATTACAACCTCTCTGAAAAATCAGCCTGCTCAGTAAAGAATGCACAGCATCATCACCATTCCAAATCCTAAAAGTATCTCTCCCATCTTTACTGCAGGTGTTTGGGATCATTTTCACAATCTCTCAGGGGAAAATTATGGACTCGTTTAATACTCTGGCCGGAAATCTCTTCCTTTGTGTCTTCCTGTTCATTGGAACCATCATGACAGGTGCATATCAATATCCCCACCTTAACCAGAATTCAACGGCCTTATTCTTACTTGAGCGTGTTTTTCCTCTTTTCTTTACTTCAAAGTGTGTTTATAAATGTTTACTCATTTGGTTATAGTGTAACTGCTTTTTACCCTTTTTCGGGGAAGTGTAATGGCACTGCTTATGATAATGCTTCGTCGAATGCATTTGCGATTAAAATTTATGCAACACGAGTGACATTGAAATCCTCTACTGTTTTGGCTCAGTGGTAAGAGCATAATGCCAGCAACGCCAAGGTCATGGGTTCGATCCCAGCGATTGCACGCACTTAGAAAAACAAATGTTTAGTATAATGCAATCTAAGTCGCTTTGGATAAAAGCGTCTGCCAAATGCATGAAATGTAAATGTGAAGTAATGGTTAATGTATGAGTTATTAAATGAACGGAAAAACACTGGAATCTGGAGCGAGCGCTGATGTTTTGATGTTCTTGTAGCCAAAATACCTCGGGGCTCAAACAAAGAGCAGGATGTGATCTCACTAACTCCCCAGTGTTCTGTTTGCTCTGTAATTGCTTGAGTAAAGGGTGCAAGCCATGCACGCTTTGCTCAAAGAAAATTAAGGCTGTTTCTAGGGGTGAAAAACGATGAGACCCACATACAGAAAGGCCTCCTGCCTGAAGCCGGGACCGCTGTCCGTTTCTTTAAACATAATATTATTTAAATTTTTATTTACAGTGAAACTATGAGTATGGTGTGGTATATAGTCACACCTTTGTATCAAGTAAACTAGAATCCAGGATTTTTCAGAGGTTTTCCCATGACTCCATGTTACAGCTGTCCTGTTTGTCTCGTCGTGTTTTTTTTTTCAGGTTGTATTAAAGCAGATCTGCGCAGACAGATGGCAAACCAGCAGGCACTGACAGCTGTAAGTGCTAAACATACCTTCCAGTTTGATCGATTTACAACATTTTCTGCTGTGTTGTTGTGACTGACGCTTCGTTTATATCCGTCGATTAAAAGCTTTTTGATTTGTTAGCTGTTTTTCAAAAGTCCACAGCTGGACGTTGACCGTCTGCGTATGATGAATCTTATGGCTCATCCGTCTGATGCACTGAGCGCACTTGTGAATTCTACCACAATTCGAGATTCCAGTATTGTGATTGGATGACAGAAAATGATAAAAGATTTGTTCTTTACCTCCTCTTTTTTATTTTGTCATCATATAATTACTGTTTCAACCCTTTCTTTTCATATTTATCCTCATCCGTTTCCTGTTTCCCCTCATCCTGTTTTTGCTTATGCTTCACCTGTTTAATTTCATCTTGGCTCTTCTTCTCACTTGACCTTTGCTCATGTTTACAGATCAGACCTCTGTTGTGTGTCTTTAGGCATCAGCATGCAGGTCAGACGTTAAGGATCACAGCGACGCTTCTCTCCTCCCGTCCACACACATCTGATCAATCACTCACTGTCTGATTTTATCACACATTGTGGTTCAGGTATTGGCGACACGCACCAATCTGCTTCTTTAATTCACAATCATCGACACATGTTGATTTTGGCTTCTGCACTGATGAACACATGCTTTCCTTTTTATTTTAATTTGAATAAAACTTTGACGGATCTTTGATCTGGAGCTCTATATGCATGTATCATAGCTAGATTTCTTCTGTCGTGGTATTTAGCCTTATTAATTCATGTGAATCTCAGGTCTTCAGCTCATATGTAAATTACAGACAGGTGTGTGTGTGTGCTACAGACAGACAGGGGCCGCTGTTTTACACACTGTAATGTTTAATACTGTACTGTGTTTTGTTCATAGGAACGTTTGGACCGAACGACCGCACAACCTTCTGTCATAAATGAGGCCAAACTTTAAACACGTGCACATCTTTGCCCTCAAAATGTGATCGAAGAACGCATCTGTTTTAGAGCTTTTAGATTATTTATCTATAAATTTGAGTGTTGTTTTATTTCAGTTGAGGCTGAAATGTTTATGTATTGTGCATCAATCTGATGTATTATTTGTGTGCATGTGTAGTTGAACACAGACGGGTTGTTTTGCTATTTAAGTATGTTTGTATAAAATTATCATTTTTATTTTTGTCTGAACTGATCATCTCAAGATATCATCTCATATCTTAGTTTTTAACAAATGCTCATTTGAAATATTCATGTTAACATTCTCTAATGAAATCCACAAGAATTCAGAAAGTATCAGTGTTATAAATAAAGAAAGAGTGGAAATAAGCTTAACACAGATGAGTCTATGCAGAATCTATGTTGTAATATAAATTATTGATTTTATGTTTGATAAAAATAAATTTTCCTAATTTGCTTTTTTTGTATTTTTTTACCTAATCGAGGTTGTGAAAAAGCCAAATTTTAATGAATAAAACATAAATACTTAAGATATATCAACTTTTTTACCCTGTTTGTTTTTTTATTGTCTACGGCTCTTGTAATCTGAAATCCATATTTCAGACTTAATTTTTAATAACTTTTATATTAATTTCACTAATTGTATGCTATAAAGAACTAAACTTACTCAAAACCAGCACAGTTTTAGTAATAATGAGATCTATATGTATTTGGGCTGAAACCGTGGTTCATTTACAATGAATATAGAAAACAAATAAGCTGCTAAATGAGTATCCATAAATACTTTAATGCAGGTAATTGCAGAAACTTTCAGCATTTAATTGACAGCCTTTATGATGCATGATAAAAAAGACCTTTCCATAAAAGCATTTAATACGAGAATTGTGCATTTCTCAGAGTCTATGACAAAGTACCAAAATTAAAAAAGTCCAGTAAACATTCCAAATAAAATCATCTTTATCGATTTTGACAAGATTTTTTTTGATCCAAGTGCATTTGTAACAGCATTTCATACTGGAGGAATCAGATGGCAGAGGTTTTATCCTGTAAGTCTTCAGCTGGCGAGATAAATCTGATAGTCTCTGTCATTTAGGTGGAGGTGCATTTATTTGCAGTCTCCCTCGACCCAAAGAACCACAGTAGTAACGTTCAGATCTGTTTGGAGTGATGATATCGTGAAGCTTCATCACCTGCCTGCTGTTAAGGCACCTTCAGCTGTTTGATTGTCTGCGAGTGTTGTTGATATCAACACACAAGCGTTACAGGCACACCCGTCAAAAGAAAACGACAACAACGCATCACATCACACCACTGGAAATAACCTCCGTGGAATGTTTTCAGGAAACAAAATGGTCTGGAATTGAAAATAATATGCAATCATAGAAAACATGAATGTGTCAAAAACTGTATCCCTTTATCAATAATGCACAAGCTAACCTTATAAAGTTGTAAACTGCAAAGTACAGGCACCTCAGTAGATTGTACCACAAAGAAAGCATATAAGAAATCGGGAATGGAAAGATTTTAGAACTTAATCTCATATTTATATTCATTTCACTTTACATTATAGGTTTAAGAAATATGGAAAATAAATAAGTACTTATCATATACAAACTCTAAAATATTAACAGACACCAGATCATAAGCCAGGCTCATGACGCAGTGTGGCCGTTTCACTGGACGCTTATAGAAGAAATCTACATCTCTTGAGTTCATTATTGTCCTCGTTTTTAAGCAAAGCATATTTTATGCCTAACAGATGAGGACACGTTCCCTCTAATACATTTATAGTCATAAAAAGCTCCTCTTTATAACCAGTGATTCCTATATACAAATAAACATTTAATAAATATTATGATTGCATGTATCGCACTTGGGTTAAACAGTAAAAGAGGGGGATTGTGGCTTTTAAACTCCCGGTTGTCCACAATCGACCCTTTTCTATGTTCGGCCTCTTGATTAAGGTTTTTAATTATACTTTCTTTATTGTGTCAATTTCATAGACATGCTTTAGAAACAAAGCATGTATTGTGTATTGGTCAGTAATGCTTTTATCGTGGGGCATAGCAAAGGGTCAATTATTTAACTGGTGGTTGAAAACCCTGGTATTTATACCTCAGTGCCTGAGAGAAATGAATTTCATCTCTAATATCATTACGTAATTCATATATCTGCGCTTTCAAACAGCAGAATGGAAATTCAGAACAGAGGAATTCATTAAGGCAAATTCATACGTTTTAAACTTTATGTTGTTCAACAAAGAAGCATGCTTGATGATTAGTTCGCATATTTTTTATCTGTGAATTGAATGCGGTACATTCACCCTTAATGAGAAAACATCTTTGTTAGCAAACATGTATCAATTTTAATAACAAAAATCATATTTCTCTCTCGTTCTTGTTATCAAAAATGGCTCAATTTTGATTTTCAGGTAGTAAAACATTTTAATGTTTTTCTGTGCGTCTGTCTTTTATGAAGCACGTACTGGCATCTGGATTTCCAGCCTTGTACTGGTTGAGACATCAAACATCCGTTGAGACTGAACAAAATTCTTCAACTCTGTCCCAATAACACAGATAACAGCCAAAGGGACGTGAGTCAAACTGCGAATTAGCAGAGAAAGCTCAGGAATCTCTTCTGGTGTCTTCAGCAGAGACATTGCATGAGCATCCGCTGATGAGAGTCGCTCGTGTGGAATAAAAATGTTGGGGAGACATAAGGCAGAATATTGAGATCTTAATATCGATAGGTAACCTCCAGAAAGATTCACACTTGGTCCAACGCTCCACACTGACAATGAAAAAGCAGGAAAGTCTCCGACCAGCAGCAACTTTCCAGTGATCCTCATGCCACTGTTTTGGAGCCACATAATCCAGATCTTAGTGCTGTGTTGAACACACTTGCATCCTAAACACGTTCATCTCTGCGCTCCAACATTTTGGGGTCCTTCTTGTTGAAATAGAAAGTTGTACAGTGACGTCACTAGCTGGAACAAACCCATCTGGTCTCTTTGATGCTGTGTGAACTGCAAAAAAAAAATTTTTCAAGTAAGTCATAAAGTTCTGTCAGAATTTAAGCAGGAATTATTCATTTTTTTTTTTCAACCATTTTTTCTTTACGTGTAAACGTGTACTTATTTTAAGTGCATATTAAAAAAATTGTATGAATTACCTAGTGTCAACTTACACTTATATACTACACTAACATGATATATACACATTTTAAGTAGTTTAGGTCAGTTGCTAGTGTCTGCCGCTAGATGACGCCATGACCTCGAGTATCCCTTTAAACCGCCGCTTCTCCCTCTCCACAATGGACAGCCAAAGCGTCCAATCAACACTCAGGCCAGCGCGATTGTGGGCGGGCGTTACAGTTCAGCTCGATTGCAAGGTGTTGCGTAAGCGACTGGGTTTAGGTGAGCCAGCAAACTTTAATTCTGATTGACTAGTGATTCTAGAACAAATTAGTTTAAATGTGATGCCCTCAACATTTTTATCTAGTTTGATGTGTGTTGTTTGATTCGTGTTTCTGAGATCGTGACGGAAAACACGCTTTCCATGACGTACCTTGCTAAAAACCGTACAAATTATAATGGTTTAAATTATAAATAATATTATGAGCTGTTTACCTTTTAAACAAAAACAAAATGCTGTGTGTTTTCGAGTAGGATTTAATTGTGTTCTATTGGTGCCATTTCACCTGTTAACGTCACACCAATAGAACCCAACAGAACATTATCAATCCCATTAAAACCAATAGAATTCCCATTCAAAACAATAGAAATGATGTCATCGTTGCTATTGTGTTCTCCAGTGAGATCTTAAAGGCAGATTTGAATCGAAATGTTCAGCATGTTTGGAAACAACACATAGTCCTACAGAAAGAGTACAAACTGTGTTACTTTGACATGTGTTTGATACCATGGTCACATGTTTGCTGACGTGGAGCTTGAGTCAGAGTCTAAATTTAGACATAAGTATAAACTGAAGGCTTCCTCTTTCTGAAATCACACAACACATACTACAGCCGGCCGGCGGTGAGGATAAACTCAACCGGACTTATTTGAAACCCCTGACAGGACTAAAAGTATCCATATTAACTTTTAGAAAGAAATGTATTTCAGGGGGTGTGAGTTACTACTTCTCTTTTATTATTTACTTGCTCACAAACATCTTGTGCCTCTATCAAAACGTAACATTTTATTGTACTGTACTACATTATCTTCAACCTCTTTGGTCACTTTTTTGTCCTTCTAATCTTTACATAAACCTGAATTTGTAATGTTATGTACCTAAATATACACTTATACATATACAACATGATCACAAATTACCCTTAAAGGAGTTGTTCACTTTAAAATAAGACCCCATTGACTTTCCATAGTATGAATAACGACTACTATGGAAAGTCAACGGGGGCTTATTTTAAAGTGAACTACCCCTTTAAATGATGTCATCAACAAGCATGTGACTTCAGTTTCATATTCATTTTAACTCATCTTTTTTGTCAAGTGAATGAACCGCCTGAATAATTCTATAAGGACATATGTAAACAGAGCTTCAAAATGAACCGATGATGTAATTGGTTCATCGAAGCATTTGCATATTAAGCAGAGCAGTAACAACAGAGAATGATGTCACCGCACATCGTGACAAGAACCACTGCGGTGAAAACCACAGTCTCGGTTAGAGCACCTGTAAACCTTGTTTACACTCTTAAATCGCATGCTTGCATTTGAATCTGAACCGGTCTGACGTCATTCTTACCAGATGAAGATGTTCTCGCTGAAAGTGGTCACCCATTTCCCGTAATTTGCGGCCGATCTGAACCTCCACGCTGGTTCCTTCCTCATGTTCGTCGTCTTTGTCTTCTGTCCCCCTTTCCTCCACCTCGCTTTCTTCTGAGTTTGCATCCGGTACGGGTTCGAACAGGGCGGGGAAGTGTGCACGAAACCCAGCATTGCCTACAAGATGGAAATAAACGTTTTTGTGGATAACTTAATGTTGCTTATTTCTTATAAAGCACGTACTACATTATAAAAAACGTATGGTTACTTTGAGCTTGATCCTATTAAAATCTCACAAAAGTAGATGTGATTCACATTATATTTCCCTACCGTGAAAAAGTGCTCTTGGCCCCTCCGGGACCCCAGGGGCCGTCGCAAATGAGGCGAAGCCACAAAGCCCTCTAAAGGCAGTCCTGGCCTCCGCATCTCCACAGTGAGATGATGTTCCTCTTTCAGAACCCTGGAACGGTGCCATTTCTCCGGCTCTCGCTGAATTTAAAGTCTGCGTGGATCTGTTTTCGAACTGTCCGTGTCTTGTAGGGGTTTGTCCACGAGAGGCGTCTCTGTTTTCTTTTCTCTGGTTTGTCAGTGGCGTTTCACGGCTGAGAGGAAGCTGTTCCTCTTCATCATCCTCCATCAGACGCACCAAAGCCTTAAAATACAGCACACAAACAATGTCACTCTGTGTCCACACTGCAGCTAAAAAAAGCACACGTCTCTCGATCGGTCAGCGATACATATAATCACACGGACACTTTATCACAGTTCGCGTTTTGGTCAGTTGATGAAGGTTTCGTTATTTTTCTAGATTCTAGAATACGCAGCAGCAAAAGCATCTCATCTCATCATACATTCACATGAACATAAATCAAAGTGACGGATCTACGAGAGTATTTAAATTTTGATTTTATTATTTAAATGCGGGTCGGCTGAGAACGAAAATAGTCTCATTGTAGATCTGCATAAAGTGAAACTTCTTGAATCAAAGAAGGGTGAGATCACAGAGATAAGCCTTTAAAAAGCAACAAACAGAAACATTTTAAAGAAGTGACAGCTGAATGAAAGGAAGACTCAGGCCTCCGCTCAAGGGTTGTATTACTGTTTTTCTCAGAAAACGAACTCAAATCCTTATTTAAACTAATCTGTTGTGCTAAAATGAGAATAACTACATAGACCAGATGCTTTGGTTCAATGGTTACGGTGAAGGGTGAACTTGGTTAAGGAAGAGTTGCATGATGAACAAGAGACGTGCACAGACATGTAACATGTTGACAGTTTACAGTGCAT